>JAQFVV010012882.1:0-329911 GCA_028023455.1 Epiperipatus broadwayi | reverse complement strand
CCTTTTATCAATCTAAGCAGATTGTTCAACATTAAAACACTAAATTATTAGTTTTGAAACCTTTTTTTATCTACGGAGAGGTGGAAATGATCAGGTAAGCATTTATCTTTTGTGTATATTAACTAAAACTCAGAATGGATAGGGCATTTAATTTTCCTGATCAGGAAATACTGAAGCCTAACAGAATTATGAGGTCTCATAGTGACCATAACATTAGAAAGGTATTTGATATGTTTAACATGAGTCCTCAAAAAGAAACAATAGTAAATATTCCCAGTAAAATCAATCAAACCAACTTCTTCCATAACAAAACCTTGTTAAGCCAAATGATCGACAAAGAATTAACATTACAAGATCCTTTTGGACATATAAATAAAAATGCAAAGCCTCATTCGTGTTCCGACAACTTTACAGTGTCACAACAAAGTAGACAAAAAAATATAAACTCATTTTCCAATACGATAAACCGTGATCGAAGTTACAGTCAAGCACTAAACATACAAAAACCTTATTTACTAGATGTCCCCAGTCTTAAACTCAATTCTGACATAGAAAGTTTACAGTTCTGTAATAACACAACGTTAAACCGTAATATAAATTTGAACAGTCAATTACAAAATACATTAAGTCCAACAATTCAGGCAAGCGATCAATCATATGCAACAGCACTTAGCAAAAACAAAACTAAAAATACAAGTATAATAACAGGTGAATCTACCACACAATCAAACATCCTCGATTTTATGGGAGATGAATATTTCAACAATAATGAACATAGACCTCTAGCATTTCCACAAAACTCACAAACCATCATGAAAAATTATCATGAGATAAGCCAGGAATTCAATTCCAGAATACCTCCACTTTTGTTCAACTCTTTTTTACATTACCATAGTGATCTTACTTTGATATTAACCACTTCTAATGATTATTGCAACTTGTTCACATTCCCCACAGACGACTTTTTTGAGCTCATCAAAAGTCAACAATTAACTGAGTCAGTAAAGAGAATATATCACCATCCAAACAAAAGATATTTAGTAATAGAGTTTTACAATATATTACAAAAAGAACAATTTAAAAGAAGCCAACTTTACCTCAAAAATAGATATCTCATAAAGATAGACATGAACAAACCCAGAATTATTCATGGATTAGCACAACATTGCTATTTAAATTTTAATTAAAATGACCTCCAACGACTTCTATCTAAATTTGGAAATATCACAAATTTCAAATTCATAACAGAAAAGAGAGCAGGCATTGAACTGCCCTCAAACAGCGCAGCCTTCTCACTTGAACTAAACCCAGATTATTCTCCACTAGACATTCCAGTTACACTAGATGAGGCAAAACTTCCAATTTTCATCTCGATTCAAGGTGTGCAGCCTCAGTGTTTCAGCTGTGGGGAATGTACTCACCTTCTAAAGGCATGTCCAAAAGGAACATGTGCTCACTGCAATTTAAAGATATCCAGAAATCACAAATGTCCACAAAAAACGTTAAACCCTCAATTCACTTTAATTCAACAGACAACTAATACAAGTGATAATGAACAAAATCAAGTCAATGAAGACAGTATTGAAATCTTGCAAACATTAACAGATGCCATAACTGAAGAGAAAAAAAAGAAGGCTGTGAGAAAAGTATTACATTACAATATATATACACACAGCTTCTGAAAAACATTCAACATCTGGATGAAAACAGGAAATAGAAACACAGACACATCAAGTACAATAAACAATAATTAAGCAACAAATACCAATACAATCATCTCTACAAAGTAATCTGAAAGGTCAAATAATACTGAATAACAAAAGAAAAACACAAGATTCTTCTGAATCGCAGCATGAAAAAACAACCATCTCAACTGCAGAATCTGATCTTGAAATCAACTACTCTCAAAACTCTCAAACAAAGCATCCAAAAATAGAAGTAAGCATGAAAAGAAGAGAACAAAAAAAAATAAGTCTCAGAATAACTCAACAGAGAACCTATCTACAGATTCACTAAGTACAGCATTTCAAAAAGACAAAATGGTCAACTGAAATACAAATACTCAAAACAAAGCACTAGATCAAGGACAAACAAAAACAACAGTATCAAATTGCTCCACAGAAAACCAATCTACAGATTCACTAAGTACAGCATCTCAAAAAGATAACATGGTTAACTCAAATACAAATTCTCAAAACAAAGCACTAGATCAAGGTCAAACAATAACAACAGTAACAAATTCAGATATTCTGACTCAAACAGCACAAGTACTCAAGGATCAACTAATCTCATTGGATGATGAGATCTCAGAAGAATAAAGCAATCTCCACACCTATACTGAATCAAACAATGCATTTAAAAGTTGCTGGAATTAATGTGAAGGGGCTCAATTCACTGGATCAGGTACATGCAATCAAAAACTGGTTGAATAAATCAAACTTACACATTGTATGTTTCTTCGAGACCAAGTTCATTTTCAGTCCAATATTAAAATACAGCAATTAATGCAGCAACATGGATATTTCCATTATCTACTCTTGAATACTGCTTCATCTGGAGTGGCTTTCCTGATCAATAAAAATCTGGAACATCAGCAACTAAGAACTCTTCACATTAGCAAAGAACTTCTATTTATTAGCATTACCATTAATAATAACCCCATAAACATAATTTACCTTTATCTCAAGAATGATACTAATCTAATTCATTCAGTGATTAATAAAATCAATGCCCTGCATTCATCCAATAATTCACCCTCAATCTGCCTTGGGGATTTTAACATGACCTATCACCAGTTTACTAACAAATACCTTCATTTATTCAACAAAGTTATGCTATGTGGAGGTTTCTTTCCTCCTCAATCATTTTCATTTTACACACAACACAAGCAATCGCTAATTGATCTACTCTTTTATTCCCCCGAACTTCATTATAACCTGCATGCCAAGCTGCAATTAGTGCCTTTCTCAGACCACCTTGCTATAAAAATCTCGCTACAACTAGACACCAACATGATAAGTCTTTCAGACCACACAAAAACTATAAGACTTTTGAACAAAACTACAACACCAGAATGGTTATTCTAAGAAGCATATATCCTTCTAAATAAAATACAAGTACTCACTTTGCCACCTGTGCAAGCATGGTCTGCTTTTGTAGGAATCTTGAGCACTCTCATTAACTTTCACACAAAAAGATCTAAGGGACCAAATCAACTTCTAAAAGAACTTGATTCAATTAGTAATAGGCTAAGTTCACTACCCCTCTCAAGTACCAAAATTCAAGAAATACTAGAATTAAAAACTAGAATTAAAAACTCAATATCATGAACAACAAAAAGCTCTAGCTCAATACATTGCTTTTGGCAAATAGTCATAACTGGACTAGAAGTTACATTCGATGAGCACTTGGATTGGCTGCTAGACCAACACCGTCTATGATTATCATTAACAGCAAGTGCTATAGTGGACCAGAAATGTTGGAGAGAATGCACTCTCATTTCAAAACAAAGTTGCAAAACAATACTTTTCAAACAGGAAACTTATGGAATCATACCACAACCAATCACAACATAAATGAAGCCCAAATATTGCAAAAGCTACAGGCAATTTCTGAAAGCACTCATCCGGGTCTTCACGCAATCCTGAAATTTGTACTGTTACACCTTAGTCAGTACACAATCCCCATAATCAAAAACATGATTGATGTGCTGGCTGATGACTTTCAGAACATTCCAGATTTGTACCCAGTGGCACTGGTCCCTTTTCTTAAAAACAAGAAAATTCATCTAGTCTCAACAATATACGACCTATTTCCATGATTCCGTTGCTAATTAAGACAATTGAATCCTTAGTTAAGGACCGGATACAACCCCAACTCTACTCACATATTTCATCTTTTCAGTTTGCCTGAAAAGGATCATCAACCATTGATGCAATTCAGTCTTTCTTTTACTAACTGAACACATCAGACAAACCAATAAGTTAAGGCCCCTGGTCGTACAACTGGACTTCTCTTCAGTGTTTGACTCAGTAATACCATCCGTACTGTTCCAGACAATGCGGGAGTATCAGGTGCCCAATGTGTACATCAGAATAATAGCAAACCTTTTACTAAATCATTCCATATTTATTTCTTTAGATGGAAGATTGTCTACAGGTTTTAGACCTCACATCTCGATTCTACAGGGTTCTCCCCTAGCATTACTATGTTTTATAACTTACATCAACCCCATGCTCAAGGACATAGAGAATATCTTGCCAGGCATTTATGTTCCTGCCATCAAAAAACAAATCAACCACATCTCTCATGTGGACTATGTTACATTTCTTTTCCCAGTGAAGCTCATCTTCCAACACACTTCAATATTATTGACAAGCATGCCAAAATATTAAACTTCCAAATAAACAATAGCAAATCTTCCATCTGGAGAATTAAAACAGGAACAACAATTCCATCCAGATTCACAGCCAAGCCACAGCTTTTTTTAGGATTCCCCATGGCAAAAACAAAACCTATCATGACTAGAGAAATTCAAAATTCAATCCTACAAAAAATCAATAAAACAATCAACACTCTCTCTAGTATTTTGCTTTCAATTCCTGGTAAAATTGTACTCCTTAACATGCTAGTGTTTTCAAGACTCAATTACTATCTACCAATCATCAAGCCTACTAAAATCTTCGGTAAACAAATAGGCTCATTATGTACTAAGCTATTGTGGAAAAGGAAGGTTGTGGCCATAAGCTTGGCAAAGGCCCAAATGCATAGAGAACTGAATGGTGGTCTTGGTCTACACTCGGTTGCTACATTATACTTGCAAACATCCCTAAATCTCATACACAACCATTCACTGGAAATGGACTATACAAATTTAATCCAAGAATTTCAACCTACTGATATGCCACCTCCCCATAGTAAAGGATGGTTGACTGATATCTGGACACATGTCAATGGCTGTATTAACTTAACTCCAAACATATTCAATGAAAAAAAGTCCTACTGGGAAACTTATAGGCTAAAGAAAGATTGCCCCTCAGCTCTTGATAATGCTCTTGGATTAAACAACAAATTATTGATCAAAAAAGCCAAACACTGGTTTCTGGAACCCAAGTTTATTGATTTTCTTCTGAAATTAAACCTCTCATCATTACCCACTAATCAGTTCCTTGTAATGAGGAGGGGTTTTAACAAAATTAGTTCTCAGTGTCAACTCTGTCAGAGGGATGAGGAAACAATTCAACATATTTTCCTAGATTGTCGAGCACTCAGCATTCTTGGGTCTTTCATTGACAAAAAGGTAAAGCACTATTCTACAGACACATTCTTAATCTAGCAAGCAATTAAAGCTGGCAATTTTGCTAACATTAGATTAGCAATTTTCCTATTCTTCGCCACCTGGCTAACGAGATGCAGTTTTGCTCTGGGCAATGTGAACACCAGAACCTTTCAAGTATTTAAAACACTCATCAAGAATAACATCTTCAGAGATAAAATGCTTGCTCTGGATTGGCTGTATCAACAAATCTGTGCCAGCACCTCCATGCTAGTGCACTGATTATTGCAAAGATATCAATGATCAAATATGAGTCTCGCTTCATCAATGCAATACCAAAATGAGCTCAGTCATATGTATGGGAACTCTACCATACTATCTAAAGACTACCAATTAGTGGATTGATCACACCATCTACCTCAACAATAAAAGTTAACAAATTTAATCATGGACTGAATGGCTTAACTTATAAGAAAGTGACGGACAGATCTCGGGATGCTTGGGCTCAGACTGACAGATTGGGAGTGAATCAATGACCTTGTCAGTGTTCTCCCAGCCCACTTAGCCTCTGCTTCACATCTTGACTTTAAACCTATACTCATAAATTTGGACGTGCCTTTCAATGCTCAATGAGGCATACATAATTGTTCGACTGGGACAAAGTATGGAGCAATCTAGAATACTACTGAAGCGTTGATCCAACATTCATGTATATATCCACTTCTTATTTGGCTATGGACATTGCTTGGTATTCATGTAATCATCATTGTATAAAATTGTATAAATCATTTAAATAAATAGTTTTTTTATTTTATTTTTTTTTAAAAAAAAGATAGTTTTTATTAAAAATTGCTCATTATTGATGTAATTGCAGCCAGTGTATTATTCGTCTCTGTTGTAATAAGAAGATATTTCTTAGACGTCAAATTAACTTAAAAAAGCTTTAAAGTAAACTTCAAGAAAGGTCTTCAATTAACATGCAAGGCTAAAAAAAATAAGAAGGTACATCGGTTTTTCATTTCTATACCTCATTTAGACGTTTGAATTAATCATTTTTTGCTTATTACTATTTTAAAATGTGTATCGATAACACTAAGCTTGCATTATTTTATTTATCATTAAGAATCAGATTAAGTTAAATAATTTTACTTTTGGGAAATGTATGTAATCAAGCACAAGTGCGTGTGCGGCGCAACTGCTCCCAAAAGCTGTTAATACAAATACAAATAGCTAACTAAAAATATTAAAACAGCTGAGCGCTTTCAAAGGATTTTGCCTTCATAATCATAGCTTGATTATGTTTAAATTTATGCAAATATGCTAATTCCATCTTTTTGATAGAGAAAAACACGTGTCCTTCCTGTTTATGGCATCGCTGTCGCGAGAGATAAATAAAGCCTCTTTGATCTTTCTTTTGAGATCATGTCTCTCTCTACATATGATGGTAGGATTGTCTGGAATGCACTCATGGTGACTTGTGCACTGGTGCTGATAAAAAACTGAATAATTAGAAGGGTCGTTGCAAGCTCTATTGTACGAATACCTGTGTTGTGTCAATCGTGTGGCCAAAGATGCTCTGCTTTCCCCATAATATGTGCCTTTGCAATAGTTATTTGGACACGCAATGTTATATACTGTATGGGGGGTCTGTAACAGTGGAGTTTGATCTTTGGTATTGTTAATTAGATTGTAACAGCTTTTGGGAGCAGTTGCGCCGCACACGCACTTGTGCTTGATTATCATTAAGAAGGAAAATAAAATGCATGAACTTTATAATCATATAACTAATCTACTTGTATCTTATTATATTGTTAGGAAATGTGTGCAGAACATTTTTACAGAATTTATTTTAATTTTTCATTATATCTTATATCATACTTCTACAAAAGTGAAGTTAAAATTACAGGATATGTGTATTATAAAATAACATTTTATACTTTAATTCATTACAGAAAAATGACTTTATTTATTTGTTTGGTATTCCTAAAATAATATGTGCTTATATGAAAATAAAATAAAATATGAATTATCCAAATGACTAAAGGATACTACTTGTTAAATATGCACTTAAATCGGATAGAAGGATGGAAATGCAGTATATTTCTGTTCTCTTCGATAAGAATGCATTATGAAATAAGCTATTATTTAATTGTGGAATTGCCAACGGATTATGATGTATTAATTTACAATATTTAAAATTAAACTATATGTCTACTAGCTTATAAATATTGGAAAAACAAATGTGATTTAGGAGTTATTAAGAACAATTGCTTATTTAATTTAAAAATTACTATAGAGTGAATCAGATAATTCTTGTATAACTGTAGCTAAGTGTCTTTCATATTTCTGTCATAATAAAAAAAATGATTACTTATATGTGATGTAGTTATGCTAGAACATTGGAGATGCTAGATCATATCTACGTTATGATTATTATTATTTTTTTGGTTATTCTACAGAAATTCATTTTATGTTCAAACCCAGTTTGCAATCTATCCCCATACCATTCAATAAACTGGGAGGAGGACCTCGCAAGTGAACTTTTTTATTTTAAATCAAAGAACAAAATGATTTTTGTTTTCTTTATTTTTTTTTATATAGTACTTGTCATCATCACTGTATATAATAGATAGATAGACATATTTATTGTTATGTTTTGTGTATAATTTTGTGCTATTATGAACTTCGAGATCATCTCGGGATTGTGTACTCACAAATTGTGGATACACTGGTACAAATTAATTTTTATTCAAATATGTTTTTATGTTTCTTTTAAGAAGGTAAAGGAAAGAAATGTATTTCTATTTCTTCTTTTATTATATTGTTAAAGAGAGGGGTATATTATTTTATATATTTTCTTTTCTCAAAGTGAGAATTTTGGCTTTTAAATCAATGAACATATAATAGAAATAATCTGATAGAGATGGTAGATAAATCTCGTTCGTAATAATTATCACTATTAAATTCTAAAATAGCTTAAAGTTAATTCGTAATTAACAGTTATGTTTTAATGTATTATTTTGTTACCATGTTGCTCGCATAGTATATAACTTAGAATTATTATTTTTTGTATATATTCTTATTTGCAAGTGTGTGTCTGTTTTTGCACAATTATAACATTTGTTTAATAAAAGTTCAGTTTGTGAATATCTTATATATATTTCGGATGTTGTCGTATTCTAAATAATTGAACAGATTAGTAGGTTATCTGTATGTATTTATCTGCCAGCGTGTATATGTAATGTTAGATATGTAGAAGAGTTTTGAGAATGGAAATTACTCTGAATGCATTCTATGTTTGTAGAGATAAGAGATTTTGCCTATATAGTGTATTTTAATAATTTTTCCATGAGTAGAGCCTAGTTTATATTATATGCATATTATGAAGTGATAGTTTTGAAGTTAAGTGATGTTTTCTTAAGGTCCTGGTGATGAGGAAAAATGCCACACCAGTAGTATATTTCAGAATTAGATGAGTTATTGTTGAAGTGTTAAGTAAGAGTTTATTTGCTCCTCATGTGGATTTTTCTTGGAGCGTTCTGTTTGTATAATCGTGAAAATATAGCTCTGTGTTATTTAGTACATGGCCAGATAAATGGTTAAATTAAATTATTGATATAATATTAGTGTCTTATTTTGGTGATTGGTCAATGGCATTGTCCAAAATTAGGTAATTGTTTAATATTTTCTTAATGAATGGATAGTGTGTGGAAAAGATTGTTTTCTATTATTGTTGCCTGGACACCCACACATAATATAAACAATACCGTGAATATAAAAGTATAGAATTATTGAAATTAAAAATGGGAAATATATATTTTGAAACATATTATATTCATTTAATACAGAGTTATAAATCATCAAACCATCAGAAAGAATATGATTTATTGTTATGCGTGAAAGGTATATGTAATTAAAAATGATTATTTAATTAGTTAGAGGAAGTTGCTTTGTTGATGGCCAAATATGTTAGTTTGATTTATTTATTAATCAATAGAATATCCTCTCATAAATATTTATTGTGCCAATAATATAATGTATTATTTAGCTAATGTTATGTTTAAATGAAGCACTTAAGCAAAGCAGGTATTCAAAGTTAGAATACTCAAGTTTTGTTATTAAATTTGTTGATGTCAAAAAGGTATAAATAATATAATATAATAGGGATAATTCCAAACTGATGTTCAAGGTTTGTTTGAGAATTTAAAATTATTAAGACAAGCAGTCTTATTGTAAATAAGTATATTAAATTAAATTTCAGTGTAATAAATGATTTGTTAATTTATTAAAAACTGTGTCTTAAGTTATTCTTGTGTACATTCGTGTTTCAATTTCCACACCTCCACATTTCATACATCTATTATAAAGTAGATATATTATTTTATAGTTATAATATCAAATTTTCTGGTATCTGACAATCTTGTTTTCTTAATCCAAATATTATAAGGAACATTTGCTACTTGATAAATGTATTAGAATGGTTGCCCAATTAGTATCTTTGTTAGATGATGATGTGAGATTAAAATACCCTATTTCTGTCATTATCTAATTGTTAAACACAGTAAAGCATTTATTCAATTTTATATCATTACATTTTATTATAAATTAGAATTATAGATTATGGGCCAATGTATTTTATGTAATTCAACTGTGTTTTTTTAAAATTCCCTGTGATCTTATTGTATATTCATTGATCGGCATTAAGGTAGATGTTTAGATGATGATATGCCAAGTCATAGAATTATTTAGTGATATAATTATATCAAGCTGATATATGTTGTACTTGGATGAGGGAAGAAATTAAATTGAAAGGATATTTTAATAGAATGTACTAATAAACATTGTGATTCTTTATCATGCAGTTAGCTAACAAAAAGGATTTACATTATACTTAATGCTTTATAGTATTTCTTCTTTCGTTTACTTATAATAATATATCTTATGAACTTCCTATAGCCTCCCACTGAGCTGAGCTGAATGTAAACATAGGTAAAAAGTCTCAGTAATAATTTTATATCAAATATATCGTTATATTGTTCTATTTATTAATAGAACTGGCACCCTTGGCATTTACTTATATAATGTATATGAGCGGTGTTGGGAGTGTAGGTTATAATATATATATATTAGTTTTTAATTAAAACAACATATTGATTTTTTTGAACGCAAGTGAATATATTTTTTAAATATTTCTTTTCAATTACACAAGCATATTTCATTTTAATATTAAGTTATTTCCACCAAATGTCCTCCAATCAAGTTTATTTCTATGGTTAATTCCAGCTATTACATATAGTAATTATATGATCAGGGTCCATTGAACATTACTTTAGTCTTTTTAACATTTACCTTTAATTCTAATTTTTTTTCCTTTTATCTGATAACTCTTGCAACATTTCTTGAAGCTCTAAAGCATTATTTGCAAACACAATTACATCATCTCTTCCCATATTTAATTATATGTCTCACTTCTTTATTTAAAATCCTGAGTATTTCAGAAGATATAGTAGTTATTAGAGGTAGTTTTTCTTGTTTTTATTGCTATATAATTCTTGATAGAACTCTTTTACACATTTCATGATGTCATTTCTTTTTTAGTAATAGTTCCATCTTTTTTTTTATTATAGAAATAAGTTTTCTATCAATATCAAGATGTTGTTTTACACTCTTGATATTTTTATTCTTTTTTATAGCTGTTTTTACTAAAGGAGTGAAAGTAAATGGAGATTATTTAAGTCATTTAGATTTTTTCAGATGATGTAGTTGTCTCTGCAAATAATGCTTTAGAGCTGCAGGAAAGGTTGCAGGAGTTATTAGATGAAAGTAGGAAAGTAGGACTAAAGGTAAATGTTAAAAAGACTAAAGTAATGTTCAATGTTTTTCCTCAAAATATGAAAATAAAGATTGATTATGATGAGTTAGAAGAAATTAACAGCTACAAATACCTTGGTCAGATTACTAATGCAGATGGAAACATAATGGATGAAATTAATCATAGAATTAAACTTGGTTGGAGTGTTTTTGATAGAAATAACTTGATACTAAAAGGAAATATGCCTATGTGTTTGAAAAGGAAAAGTTTTTAATAAACATATTTTACCAGTTTTTACTTATGGATCTGAGACTTGGATACTTAATAGAAGAGTAATACAGAGACTTCAGACCACTGAAAAAAGTATGGGAAGATGCATGTTGGGAGTAACAAGAAGAGATCGAAAATGCAACATATAGGTAAGAGAGCAAACAGCTGTTATTGACCTCATTGAAATAATTAAAAGACTGAAGTGGAGTTGGGTTGGACATATTTCTAGACGAGATGATAATAGATGGACAATTGAAGTCTTAAACTAGATTCCAAGAGATTTTAAAAGATCCAGAAAGAGACAATATGTGAGATGGATGGATGAATTAAGAAAGTGTGCAGGGGGTGATGTGGAGAAGCTAAAGATCGGAGAAGATGGATCGAAATTGGAGAGACCTTCATCCTACAGTGGAATGATAATGATTGATGATGATGATAATATTTTATATCTAATAACTTTGTTAAGTTTATTACATCAATATATTAATTTTTAAAAATAATACTTTTAAAACAAAAGTTTTAGTTATAGAATTCTATTTTTTTTATTATACATATATTTCCTTCCTTCCTCTCTCTCTCTCTCTATATATATATATATATATAATCCGTAACAGTGATAAGTCACTATTTCTATAAAATAAAACTGATAGTGTTTTGTGCGGTTTAATGTAATAATAGAATGAAGAACTCAAAACATATAATAGAATGAAGAACTCAAAACAGTTTTAGTTATAGAATTCTATTTTTTTATTCTTATATATATAGTCCGTAACAGTGATAAGTCACTATTTCTATAAAATAAAACTGATAATGTTTTGTGCGGTTTAATGTAATAATAGAATGAAGAACTCAAAACATATAAGTTCCTAAATCGCTGTTGAATACAATCGGTCACTTTGATACCTCTCGAAATAATAACTATGCTATATTTAAGTCATTACCAATAACTTTTACGTTTCAGCTTAATTTTATTCGAGTCATTCATTACTTTTTAATCATAAAGTTTTTTTGTAATTGAGAAACATTACAAATGACTTTTCAAATTAAACTAAACTTATTGGGTTTATTCAAATAAAATACTTAACTTTTATATTATATATATAGTTATAAATATTTATATTGTTAATAACTATTTTGTAAAATTTAATTTGCCTTAAAACTGGTGGTCGAATGGTTAGCACAGTTGTCCCGGGGTTCGCTTCCCGGCCGACGCTTGGACGCATTAAAAAAAACTGATTTACTAATATATATTTATATATTGTCTGTGCTAATCTATTAATAGTTATATTTTACTTAAACATGGTGATATTTTTTTCAAAATTCTACATTTAAGCACATGCAAATTATTATTTCCAAAATTTCATAATTAAAAAAGAATTCATTAAATATGTTAGGCCATTTACCTTATGATATGTTTATGCACACTCACATTGTGTTTGAGTATTACGCAGACGCATATCCTATTTCACAAGTGCAAAATAAATGTAATACTATAGTGTCATTCTCAATAAATAATGTATAATAAAATTCTTTAGATTTAAAATTGTAATTTGTGTACCTTCATTAAACAAATTTATTACAATTACTTCTAGTAAAAAGAAGGGGTAAGAAATCATTGTTTGCTTTCTAATGTGTAATTCGTATCTTTGTATCAGGTAAATATGAATTTAACAATAATTTGAAATAACTAAATCAAGCGCGGATAAGGACTTTATTTAACTGTGACCTTATGCTAATTTACATTCATAACGCTTACACCATCATTTGCTATTAAGAAATATTTGACAGGTTAGGAACTCCTTCGGCTAACCACCCTTTCATCCAAATTCTCAAATGTCTATAATTCCGTTATTTGTAGCGTCCCTTTTTCTTTCTTTATTCTCTAGATTAGAATAAGCAGCTCATATTTTAGGTAGGTCTGTCGATGAAATCGGAGAAGAGCTTATTTTAATATTATTGATTTGATGTCTTCATTTTTTCCCAATGTTCCACGTGAAATCAGAGTTCCGATTCTAACAGTCTAGCCATCTTTAAATTAACCCATAATTCTAGTAGAATACTAGTTAAATATATACTTGGGTTGAATAATATGATCGCATTGTAGAGATGGTGACGGTATTTGTGAGACCAGATGCTCAAACTTTTACTAATGATGCGGATTCAGCGCGCCTCTCAAAACCTTGCTCCGTTTATAATAATATGTCTCTAGTTCTCTTTACACGACTCTTATTAACAACGAATAAGCGCTCCTGATAATTCCGAAAAATGGTCTGCGTTTCAGATTTCTCCAGGCCCGTTATTTGCAAAAGAAAAATACAATAATTTCCTGAAAAATTTTAAGCTTTTGCTCTTCAACTGATTTTTATTGTTAAATCTCGACAGTATTTCTATAAAAAAAGTCATTATTCTACGATTTGTTTATAGAAGTCAAAGCCCTTGCGTCTTTAACATTATAGGAAAGAAAGCAAAATTACCTAGATTTCTTATTATTTCACATCTTTTACTTACTTTTAACATTTAAAATATTTTTTCATATTTTAAATAAATTAATATTAATAAACAATTTATCGCTGTTTTTTTTTGATTAATAATATATATATATAAGATATTGAGATTAAATTTAATGATCACATGGAAGAGATTATTAAATTATCAAGGTAAGTCATATATATACAATATATCTATATATAAATATATAATTGTTTTGCTCAAATTAGGCAGTAAGATCAGTGCAATAGGGCACTACAAATAATGATAGCACTCAATCATTCTCAATGATGGCATCATGCATTTTGATCAAGTACTTTTTTAATGCCGGAATACAATGTAATATTTACATAATATTTCGGGAATCTTTGAACTTGTTTTTGAAACAAAGCATTTGGTAGTTTGAGAAGGACACTATAAAATTTCAACTTATTTTTTCGACAAAAGTAGTATTTTTTACTCCTCCTCCCTCTCTATGGCTGAAGAAGCTTAAGCAAAACTGCTGGCATCAGCTAGTCATCTCATTTTTAATTTGTAATGTCTTTCTCTTTTTTTTTTCATATGTCATAGCATCTGCCGGGACGCGAACCCACACCCGTCTGCAACCAACTACTTGCTTGCATGGCGGCTGCGATACCTCTCGGCTAACAACGCAAGACATGTCTTTCTCTTTGTGTGTGTTTTTCTTGATAAACAAATAAGTATTGCCCTGCTAGGTTTTTTATGGCTGCTTTTCCATTTAAATTAAAAAAATAATCACCAATAACATAAAATAATCATTGCTATGATAGATACGCCATTTGAAACAAGGACCACTTCGTAAAAAAACTGGTTTTATATTAACATTATCATCATGATGTTTTTGTTAACTTATGTCACATTCTTTTATATAACTATTTTATTGATGGAAAAAACAGACAATACTCGGTATTATTTTTTCTTTATTTAATTATTTATGATTTAATAAAAACAATTTTATTATATCAAAGGCTTAATAATTTACTGATAGATGCATTAATTTTCAAAATCCATCATCCCAAGTTTAAATTCTTGAGGGAGTTAAAAAAAATTTTCACATAATTGAAAATTTCCTAATCAAATTCAAACTTTTTTCAGTGTACTATTCTTAGCTACACATCACATATTAACTTGTGAATAATTATTTAATTATTTCTAACCAGATTTATAAAAATCATAAAATAAATTTGATTTTTAAAGAGCACAAATGATGATTTAAAAAAAAAAAAACATGTTTGTACATGAAACTACTTTTTTATTAATAAATTAAACATCCATTTCAAAGTATAATTTACCATTGTTTTTATATTGTGGTGAAATATAGCTGCTCAAAATATTAAAATCGATAGAAAGTTTTGGAATTGCAACTCTTATATATATATATATATATCAGGGACAAAACATCCATGTATTGAACAAATGAGTGTTTTTGCAGAAAAATTCATTAAAACTTTCAAAAACTTTAATTAAAATTCAATTTAAAAAATTCACTTTCAATTTTTTTACCAACAGTTGAATTGTTTTTAAATATGCAAGAAGTGGATTTGACTAATGCATTCTCAGTTGATTATAAAAAGTTCAAACAATGCTAAGATTTAATTTACAATTAAAACTTTTAAGAATGTTAAAGGATTTGGAAGATAAAAATATATTGATAATGTATTATCTATATTTAAACTAATCACAGTCTGATTAGAATGAGAAATTCAAATTCATTATTTTTTGTATGGAATTACTGTTGACTTTCAATTTTTTTGACCAACACTTGAATTGTTTTTATATACACAAACAATGAATTTGACTAATGCATTATAAAAAGTTTAAACAATGTTAAGATCTAATTTACAGTTAAAACTTTTAAGAATGTTAAAAGGATTTGGAAGATAAAAATATATTGATAATATATTCCCTGATTTACAGATAATAGTGTTTTATATTTTTTTAGATGTGTGTAATATATGTATATATATTAGGTGCTATTATGTAAAAATTGTTGTGGCAAATGAAATAAAAACATTATAAAAAACAATGTGCTTTCATTCCTAAAATGTCACACTTCATCACTGATATATATATATAACCTTTGGCTTTGCCAGTGAAGCCAAAGGTTATATATATATACACTTCATCACTGATATATATATATAACCTTTGGCTTTGCCAGTGAAGCTAGACTTTTAATCATTTAATGTATTTAAGTATAAAAAAAAATTACATAGGTAAATTTTTCATTAACTTAATCTGATTGTAAGTTAACTTTATTAAAGTTTCATAAGTATATGCCAATTTAAATTATAAATTATTTAAAGTATTTTATGAATTATGGATATAATTAAAGTTCATTTTAATATTTTACTATATTAATTTAAACTTGTCTATGGTTGAAATAATTTTACATATTTAACTTAAAGATGTAGTTTTCTATTTAGCAAGAAATTAGTACTAAAAAGTCAATATTGGTTTAATATAATCCTTTGGTAACTCAAATTTTAGTGTTTAAATACCACAGTAAGAGTAATTAGGTCTAAGTTTAATATCAGATGTTAATGTTGAATTTTCATTCTTATAAGAAAGCATTTAGCTTAAAACAACTATCAGTAATAGTATATTTATATGTTAATACCATTAAGATGAAATAGATAAATATAAAGTTGGATTAGTTAACTTAAAATACAAAAATTGATTTATTAGTGTTAAAATAAATTGATTTTCAATTGAAATAACTTCAGTATGTATGTGTGTGAGTGTGCTTACATTTATTAATTTTAGTTTACACATTATTTGTTTTACAATATTAAATACCATTTAAATACCTCTAAATTAATCTTAAAATATTAAGTAGAAACCTAGTGAACTTTTAATCATTGATTAGTACAGACTGAAAATGATTATAAAGAAGTTATGTATTTTTTTAAAAAATATATTTTCTCTCATTGTTTTTGCTTATTTTATTTTACCATAATAACTTTATTCTTTTAAAAATAATTATCTCAGAGAGCATGTATTAATTAAATGTCTGAAAAATATGCAAATGAGTTTCTATTTTTAGCTTAACTCCACAGATACTAAATTAATCTTTAACCTTAAGGTAGGAAAATTAAAAGGAAATTGTAAAAATATGTTTTTTATCAATCAAAAAGAGTAGCATGACTAGGTGTATAAAAAGCTCCACAGACACACATGCTAAATGGCTTCTACAGAACTATAGGACCAACTAAACTTCTAGCAGAAACAGACATGCAAAGGAAAAAGAAATTTCAAAATTTCTCAATTATAGAACTAATTATAAGTAATAACTTTTTTAAAATTATTCATTTTAAAATAACATGAATCCTTAAAAACCTTAAATTTAATTATCAAAGGTTTAAACTAAAATTACTGGAAATCCAGAAATTAACACTATTTAAAGAAGAAGAAAAGAAAGAATTGAAAATGTTAAACAATTGCTAATTCATAATAGATAAAGTATATCTGTTGGAAACTAATACAATATGGGAATTAACTATAGTTTATATTACTCATGTAAGGAGTCTTTTATTATTTTATATTTCATAGTTGCAATCAACTTTATGATAAATCTAACATTACTTATGTCTTATGAAATAAAATCACTAGAAATTCATATTTGCAATATTTGTCACAGTTCATTAATATTTTTTTAAAAAATGCGTATATTTACTACTTGAAAAAAAAAAAACAACAATAATTATAAGAATTTTCAAAATGGTTTATTTTGATATATTTCAAAAATTATTTCAATAAATGATTCATCTTGGATGAATCTATTTTTATAAATTAACTATTAATTTGAGGTTTGAACCGTTTATGTTAAAATTAAAAATGATATTTTAATTGTTTTTAATAAGCAGTCATTTGTTACTGTTGTTGGCTAGAAAAAAAATCATTTGTTTATACTTCCATCTTATACTTTAAAATAGATCTGAATAAGAGAAAATGTTTTAAATTTACATTTATATTATAAAGATACATTTATATACCTGGAAAATTATAGTTAAAAATTAAATATCATTAACATTTAATAAAACTTACGCTATAAAATACTCTATAAATATTATATGCTTATGAGTTTTATTATTAATGCTGCAAAATATGAATATGTGAACCTGCTTTTTCTCTCTCCTGTATGAAAAGAAACTTGCTTAACTTTAGAAAGAAGAAATATTTGCTCTCAGACTTTTACACTGAATATAATTCTTAATGAATAAATTAAAAAAAACAGCTTAATGTTGTAATATACATTATTGAAACTGAACTTACTTGTTTATATGTTTAAACATTCATGAAATAAAGTGACCATTGTTAAATGTATTTGTGTGCAAGGTAATCATTTAAAATGACTTAATGCTATAGATCTCATTTTAAATTGTTTTGCTGCCAATAAAAGGAGAAGTATATTATCTGCTTGTAAATCTGTCTTCTGACAAATTGTGAAGTTTCTATGATAAAGAATTTTAATATTTTCATTTCAACAAAAATTTTATTAACAATAAATAGTGATTACATACTAATAAAGGATAAATAAATGAATAAGTTGTACAATAATATGATTATATAATGTTCTATTTATCATCTGGCTAGATTATGTTATGAGAGCACAATTGTTATACTCTTATGTGGTTAGGTATATTGCAGAGATTCTAAGAACTTGTTTAATGGTATTAGCATTTTTAATATAAACATAAATATTTTCTTTTAGAATTGCCTATTCTATAATGCTGGGTAGGTGGGACTTGATAATCAGGAAAAGGACAGAGCAGTTAAAGACCAGGTGTTGTCAAAGACTTTATATTTTAAAAGTTTTGGTAAATGGGTTATAATTTGAATTATAATTTCATTTATTTATCATTTTTAGTTTACTGTTTGCTTATTTTATGTATTATTGCTTAGTATATTTTATGCATTAAGGTTTAAGATAATATTCAGAAGTTCCCATAATATTAACTATTTTATATACTAGATAATGATTTTGTTATTATATGATTTTAAGAGTATTGTTTTGTTCCCTGTTGTGAGTAGTTTGTCTATTTTATTAAATACTTTTATGCAAACCATGAAAAGATGTTGTGTATTATTATTTTATTTATTTAAGGCTATATTTTATTAAATCAGAATTGACAAAATAATTATCTTATTAGTTTTATACATCAATTAATAATTATTATGTTTATTAAGAGATTAGAATTAGCTTCTCTCTAGTGTAGTTGTTTTTGCTTATCTCACTAATTTACATTTCCAAGGGATAAAGACTTATCTCTCTCTCTTGATAATATTTATTTTTAAAGCCCATATATTTTATATATAGATATGAATGTTTTTTCTCTCTTGTTGTTGATATTTTCCTTGAGGGGGATATATTCTTATTTTATGCTTGTATAAATGCTTTGTTTGAAGCAACATTTATTGTTTCTAGTATTTATGCTGGTCCATTTCCACTTTTCTTATATGTTCAGAGACAATATCCTAGCATATTTATTTGATTTCAGAATTTAGGTGTGTATTTTGGGTTTATGTCATCACTAAATTCATTGCCTTTGTTCATCTATTCCCCTTAGAATTATCATATTTTTGTACTGCAATCACATATGGTGTTTTATTATATGTCTTTATTATTATGGCAATTGATATGCTTGTTTGTTTTTGAAGAGTGTAATCCTTTCTTCAGATGCATTTTTGATTACTCTTAGTGTAGATAGAAATGGTCTGATGGATAAATCTGTTTTGCTGTGCTTTGCCAGTTCTACGTGAGATAAAAACAATAATTATTCAAAATTATAAAATTGTATTTATTACCCTAAATAAGCATTATATATTATCAACATTATAATCCAGTAGCAAGTCGTCACTGTATTGGTAAGTCATAAATAATAGTTGGAGTTCATTGTTTAGGAACAATATGATGATGTGATTGTATGATGAATGTTGAACTTCCTGAAATAATTCATAGATTAAATGCTTCATCAGTTAGAAAGTTATAGAATTATTAAAATAATGCATAAGTTATTAAAATTTTACAAGTTAAGAAGATGTATTATTTTTGAAATGCAAGCATAATTCAGATGTAGAGAATTGGTTAAATTATGTTTATGTTAATAAAATTTATATTTTAAAAAGTGATAAAAGTTTTTGTAATAATAATGTCAATAATAACTTCACTTTGATTAATTAAGTAATATTTACTGAGGCTGTAACCTCGAAAATATGCGTGTAAAATGTGATAGTAGGGACCTCTACATGTGTTTAACCACAAGCTTATGCTATGGAAGAATTAAGAAAAGTGAAACTTCTTGTAGCAATATCTGTGTTTATGAGGTGCACATTAGTCCATTGAAATAAACAATAGTTGCTGAACATTCAATTTATTAATTTATCATTTTTTGTATAAATTTAAACTAGAGTTTTGGAAAGTATATTTCTCCATTGGGGCAAAATGAATTGTATTATTTTTAAAACAGCACTCTTATATTTTGTAGATTTCCTATAATGTTATTGTTGTTTAATTGTTTGTTGTAAATAAATATTATATTTTATTGTTAAATCTAGTTTTAAAGTCTTCCTGATATCTTATTCACACATTATTTATGCAGAAATCTAAACATTGTATAACTCATAATGCAATTATATTTTGTTCTGATTATTCAAGGTATAGTCACATAAATTAAAGATAATAAATCATTTAGTTATAATCATTTGCAGATGCCAAGAATGCATCTAAGAAATAAAATATTTATTCTTTTTTTAAGATTAAAATAAGACTGCTCTTAGAATATTATCTGCTTCATTTAAGCAATATTGGTTTAAATTGTGAATATTATGAATCTCTTTTCCACTCATGGTATTGGAAGATTACCCTAGGAGATTGTTATATTATTTAAAACTAAGAGATTTTTATGCACTTTATTTTATTTAAAATAATTTTCTATTAAAATCTATTATTATAATTATTATTATCATCTTATAGTAGATAGACATTACCTTGGAATAAGTGTATGTCTCCTCACATCTTTCACTAGAATGCCATTCATTTGACTAACATCTTATAAATAAACAAAGGCTGAGAAGTTTAATACTAAGAACATTTCTAATGAACCATGAGATCTTAATATCATAATTTAATAGAAAAATGAAATTATATTTTATGTGTAAAGAAGTTATGATGAAAAAAAGAACAAAGTGGTCACAAATGGACAAATTTTATCTAAATCTTGAACTGTGGATCTGATCATGGCAATAAGATGTTGGAATAGTAGCTATGAAATGTATGATTATATATGGGGGAGGGTTAATAAAAAAAATTTATTATGAGAAAGAAATATTATAACCTAACTATTCTGTAGGGTAAATATTAAATCTTGTAATTTGTAAGAGGGAGTTGATAATTCTCTTCCTTTTAAAATTTATTTTAATTATAATTAGAGTATTTATAATGTTTATTATTATTATCATTGTCATTATTACCCATATGGATCTTTTTATTATTAGCATAAATCATTAACAGAGAACCCTAAGATAGCCTAATGTTTATTAAATCATAATATTAAATCATAAGACTTATTTAGCACTTAACTTTAATATTTCATTCTTTTGTGTTATTATAATATATATATATTAAACAATCTAATTAATATTTTCAAGGTATTTAATATATACTACCCAAACATCCCAAAATAATAGCATTTTGCTTTAGGACCAGATACAATAATAATAAAAATAGACATACTTTAGTTGTCTGTGGCAAATAGATATAAAACTAAATATATAATAAAAAAATAATTGCTTTATTATTCATGATTATGTCAAAATTTAGCATGTAAAATGATAAAATAGCTTCAAAACCCGTGTCCTATTCTATCAATTTCCAGTAAACAAAAAAGATAATTCAGAACATTTTTTTTCAAAAGCAAATCATATATGCTATTTCTGTTCTACCATGTGTTATAAGCTTAAGTACTCTATAGATGCTAGAAATGTGTAGATTCAAAGTCCTCATTGATAAAAACCCTAATGATAGTTTATGGATGGCATAGTTACTGGAAAGAATTTAATAAGCACTACATTAAACATTTATTGATTGTTTGAGCTTATAGTAGATGGTAAAGTTGGCATAAAATAAATTGTTTGCTCTTAAGAACCATTGTAAGATGAGTTTGATGTTTTGCATGTTTTTATATTTTATAAAATGGTTACACATTAAATCATTAAATCCTTAACTAGTTACAGTTATAAACTATTGTTTTATTTTTATTCACACATTTAAAGCACTTTATAAGGTAGTTGTTTATTTTCTATATTGAATTTTTAATGAGTGTCCTGTGTGATTAAAAACAATGATATAGTGGCATATTCTAAAGCTGAGGATTACTGAATCAATTTTCATCTGAAAAAAGTAAAAGCAAAATTTCTGCTTGGTTAAATAAAACTGGTAAGATTATTATTTTGGTGCTTAAATATGTGATTGATTTCTTCTGTATATAATATCCAAGTTTTAGTATTAAAGTTTATTATTGTTAAGTAAAAGATGCATTTGGTTAGTTATGAAAGATTGAAAATGTATTTACAATAGAAATGCAACACAATAGAAGTTTAAAGTTTAAGACTATAATTTGGACATATAATAGTTAAATGCAATGAGCTCAGGATTTTATTCATATAATTATTATTTTTAAAGGATTACAACTAATAAAAGAAGTTATACACAGAGGAAAACTCTCCATACATTAGCACAACTCATTGCAAGCCAGAGTAATCAATGGATGCAGGAAGGTTTGTGCATAAAATCCTTATCTAGTGCCTACTCATCCAATATCTCCAGACAAGTTTCTAGTTTGTGGCTTTCATCAGTGAGGAGACTTGGATTTGAGAGCACTGCATCTGGATCTTAGGATTGAATGCAACCCCCCAGCAACCATCTTTTACTTTTTTAGCTAACTATAAAGCTTTGAGTCCAAAATGAAAACACAATAATGTTTATCATGTTGCTACTGTATGAAGAGTTTTTGCCTTTGTGACAACAGCTTGTGTAAGTATAAAGAATGGTGATCATGTGATGTATGATGGTTTAAAAAAAGTTATAGTTAGAAAAAAAAATCTTAGAAAAGAAATTTAACTGACTTCAGTTGAGGCAATAGTAGGAAAAATTTGTTAAAATTACTATCCATGTAGTTACATTTTAAAATATTCAAAGACATAATAAAATTAAGATGTGTAAATATTAAGTAAACTTCAAACTAGGAATTGGTGATTCAGAAATTACTTTCTGTTTATTAAGCTGAAGACCCGATTCTTTATTGACAAAAACAACAAATAATTAATTATACATAGATATAAATTTTCAATTTCTTTTATGTTTATTATAGTTTACTAATGTTAAGTTAATGCTTCTAGAAATTTTTAACAAACAAAAAAATTCTCTAAAGGTTTATTAGCTGTTAACTGTATTTGAAATCATATAATGATAATAAGAAAAAAAATCTCTCTTTGTAAACATGTTTGTGTAATAAAACATTAAAAAAAATACTGAGTGGATTATAGGAAGACTAATTAGAAGTTGTAATAAAATTAATCTCTATAATTTAAATGTAAATCTAAACCTTTGACACTATTAATTTGCATAAACTAAGCAAGATCAAATTGAGAAGATGATCTTTTAATATCAAAGTATACTATAATTTATAATGTCAGAAGAAGAATGGTTGTTTAAAAAAAAAATTCTAGTATTGGTATTTGCATTTACTATAGAAAATAATTTATTAACATAATGACTTGAGAAGCTTTAATTTTAACTCTTAAAGTTGAGTAATTTTACCTTTACAAATATTATTTACTATTGAAAAAAAATAGTGATGACAAACAGATAAAATGCTTAAAAAATGAGATTAGGGTCATAAATTTTCGTTCATTTATTTTATATATTTAATTGTTTTCGGTACCTGCAAGGATGAGTTTCTGCATCCGCATATTTTTGGTGGCAAAATTAAAAATATATAGGCTATGTGTTTTATAAGCTAGTCTTGGTACTTTTGGGTTCATAAATTTGTTAAATGTGCCCATTTGAAAGTTTCCAGAGAAAAGAATACATATGTTTAATAAATTGCATATATATTATAAATTATAATATTTACAAGTTATAATGTGTTTATATATATATTGAATATTTTCATGGATTAATTACAATGTAAATAAAAAAAGAAATGAGAGTATTTGTATTGTCATTACATAAAAATATCTCCACTTATTTCTTTACTGAATTATAATTAATCCATGAAAATATTTTATTTAATTGATATAGCTTTTGAAAAAGATAAAATAATATCTATAGGCTATAAACTGAAGATGAGTTCTTTTAAGGAATCAAATACACCAAAATATACAGATGCTAACTGGATACAGATATTAATATACAAGTGAATGGATTTGGATTGAAAACATTGTGTTTTCATTTTGGTCTCATAACTTTGTGGTTAACTAAAAAGGTAAAAAGTAGGTGCTAGAGGAAAGCTTTGTTTCAGATCCAAGCCTTCTCACTGATGAAAGCCACAAGCTAGAAACTACTCTGGAGATACTGGATGAGTAGGCAATAGATAGTGATCTTATGCATAAACCTTCTTGCATCCATTGATTACTCTGGCTTGCACTAGATGGCACTACTGTATGCAAAGTTTTGCCTTTGAATATAGTTAATTTAGAACAAGATGGTACAATATATATATATATAGATAAAGCAAAATATTTTAATATATTTATTATTATTGACATTTTTAATCCCTCTCAACCATGCAGAGTGTTTTAATTTTAAATTTAATAAACAGTTATAAATATTTTGCACTATGGTTTAATAATAACTGGTTTAGATAGAAGTATTTTATTACTTATAGGAATAATAGAAGTTTTTTTTTAAACTATCAAAATGGGAAAATGTCAAAGTATTATGTTTTATCTATTTTGAAAAATTAAGTCTGCTAGTGAAAAACATAAATATTTTTTTATGAAACATAATCTGATGTATATAAAACATAAGTACAATAAACAAAAAAAGCACAAAATAAAATCTATACAATAAACAAAACTACCAAAAAATAAAACAAAATTCATCAAACTTAAAATATATGATGAATATATATATATTAAAACAGAAAAATTAACATTTTTTAAATTTATCCAAGCATTGATTAAAGAAATGTATATTCACATTTATTAGCATTTCATTTAAAATTGTTAAATGTATTTTCATTTTATTTATAGATTATTCCCTATAATTTTAATGAGAAATAAGTTCAAAGCAAGAAAGATGAAATAATTACAATAATAATGAAAGTAAAAAGATAAGTCCTATACATGTTTTATAATCACTAATATATAATAGTAATTTTATGGTGATTATAAAGCAGATAATAAAAATATGGAATATAGTTGAGATAAAAGAATTAGTTAAGATAAAATAATTAAATTTATTAATTACAAATAAAACTAAAATACATTATATATGTGAGTAAATGTGCTGTTGAATCTGCATAAGAAAATTACAGTTACAATTTGAAAATACAAAAATATTAATTTTTATTATAGTAATTATTTAAATAAATTTTATTTCAGCTTTATTAATGACAACATTAATTATTTGGAAATGTTTTATAATTTTAATAATACTCTTAAAATTTAATTTGATATATATATATATATGTGTGTGTGTGTGTGGGTGGGTGTGTGTGTACAGGAAAGCAAAATCTCACTCTACAATTGTACCAATATTTTATATTCATGAAAAATAACAAAGATATAGGTTTGATACAGACATTGTTAATATAGTTGTGAAGGATAAACATATGATGAATTGAAAAGCCAATAGTATTCAAATACAGTAAATTAAAAATGGATTTTTTTAAATGTTCTTGAACTGATAACCATGGAGTAAAGCAGGAATGTGTTGAAAATATGCTTGGTTTCTAAAATTAAAGTATATATTTGTTTTAATTCTTTCAATTTTTTCCCCCATTATCCCTAATAGCAGTTTGAATTATAGTTCACCTTATTTTAGTATTAAAACCTTTTTTCTGTATTATGAATCTATACATTGTGCTTGATTTTTTAAAAATATGAGTTTTAAAACAAAAAAATCTTAAAAAGTTATATAATAAAGTGAAATACATAATGAAAACAATTACTTTTTTGTTATTGATAGTGAAGTCAATAAAACAATTAAAATAATTAAATCACAGTTGGTTGAATTTTATTTAATCACCAAACATCACATGATCACCATTTCTTATGCTTGCTCATAACTATTATTAAAACAGGCAAAACTTTCCATACAGTAGTGCCACTCAGTGCAAGCCAAAGTAATCAATGGATGCTGAAGGCTTGTGCATAAAATCCCTATCTAGTGCCTACTCATTCAATATTCCCAGACTAGTTTCTGGCTTGTGGCCTTTGTCAGTGAGGAATCTTGGATCTGAGAGCACTGCACCTAGATTTTATGATCTAATGCAACCTTCCAGAAGCCACTTTTTATCTCTACTTAACTATAAAACCATGAGAATAAAATTGAAAGCACAATAATATTTTTAATCTAAGAATCATTAGCTTATATAGTCATATAGATCTGAATTGTATTTCTAAAACCTGAATGAATTATTTTTAAGTCATCATCAAGTTGAGAAATTCTGTTCTAAAATTTAAAATTTTATTTATAATTATTAAAATATCACAATGTTCTGTATCATAGTGTATAGATAAATATTATCAGTTATGGTTTCCATTTCATCATTACTATGAGTTTCTTAACTTGAATTTTTAAAAATAAAATATATTTGACTAAAATCTAAGTATAATCATATTAAGATCTCCTTTTAAATAATTACTATACAAATATTTTGAAAAAATAATCATAAAAATTTAAATAAACTATGGGAAATATACAGTATTTTTGCTCACTGGTAACAACAAAAAGTTTACAAGTATAATCTTTGCATTCAAAGAATATATGAAGCATTGATATTAACAGCTTGTAAGTAATATTTTCTTTGTAATATATTGGCATCTGCATTTTTTAAACTAATAAATCAATACTTATTTAAGTTTCAGTTGTTGTTTTTTCATATGTCAAATGCATTGACCGGGAAGCAAACCCTGGCCAGCTGCTTGGAAGGCAGCTATGCTAACCACTAGGCCACCAATGCTTGACTAAGTTTCAGGTTTTATTATCAAAAGAATGCATAATTGACAAAATAGTGTTATAAATTGATGCAATAAAGTAAATAAAAAGACAAAAACAACAGCAATGTCATTGAAAGCTGACATTCATAGAATTAAAAGTTTAAAAAAAAATTAAAAAACATACCTAAAAGACATTTCCAACAAATTCAAATAAACCCATTAAGCTTCACTATTAATTGCTTTTTTAAAAAAAACACTCTATTCAAAAAGTTAATCTAAAATGGCAATTAGAGCTAAAAGCTAAAATTGTGATTCCTTTATTTGCAAATTTAGTTAATTTGGTTAATTTATGGAAAACTTCTAAAGTATATTTGAAATTTGAATGCTTCTATATGAAATAAAATTATATATATATATATATATATATATATATATAATTTATATCATATATAATTATATATATATAGAATATATATATATATATATATATATATATAAGGAACTCATTTTCCAAGAGAAAGAGCAAACTGGTCAAGAAAAACAATTTATATATCTGATCATTAAACATGAACTGTCATTATTAAAAATGCCAATGAAATTGCTTGGAAACTATAATGAGCCATATTTAAAATAAATCTTATACCAAGAAAAAATATGTGAGCAAAGAATCAAGAAACCTCTCCTAGAGACTTCCTAACCACATGGAAAAATTCTTTAATGTATGCATCTTTGCATATTAAAGAATGCCAGAAGTTATTAAAAAAAACTACAATCAAAATTATTTCAATGATGAAATAATATCTGAAGCAGTGAAAAATAAATTATGATCAAAATTGTTTGGAGGGTAAAATATTATCAACAGCCATTTAAAAAAAATATATAGTTGGAATTAATTAAGTAATGGAATAATGAATACAGCCATGACAAAAAATATATATATAAATTCCTGCCATAGATTTCATTTTAAAACAGGTATTGATATCTTAGTTTGAATCCCTTAAAACAAATATGTAAACTACCAAAAATATTAAATTATTGAACTACATATTTTAATATTCTATGTATACTGATATGAAATAAACGTAAAATTACATAACGTTATCAAACCGAAGTGAAATATATTTTCTGAAAAATTTCCAGAACTGCATTATTAACCAGGGATTCATTTCCAAAAAGTAGCGTTAATTAAGTGGATCCATTTTTTAACTCAATGGTGGATAGTCAAAAAAGCTATCTTAATTAATATTAAAAAGTTGTTTAATATTTTATTGTGTTTAGTTTAAAATATATTCAAAGCGAAGCTTATTAATGTAAAAAAATAAATAACATTACAATATTAGTATTTTAGATAAGTTTTTTATCTTTTAATATCTCTGCAAATTGCTTTTGAATATTCATTCTTCCTAGGTTATGTTTAAAAGTAAAAAGAAATATAGATTTATATATATAGTAATAATATAAAGTCAGATATCACATGACTTGTATATATATATATATATATATATATATAGCTTGCATTTACAAATAAGCAAAAGTAAGAGTCTGATAATAAGTTATAAACAAGCTTTTTTTATATTTTTTCATTTTTAATTTGAATGCCTTCTCTTGTAGTAGCATTTATCATAAAAAAAATTTAAAAAGCTTGTTTAGAGCTTATTAGCACTCTCTTAATTTTGTATATATAACAATAATTATTTTTATTGTTATTATAATAGCTTTTAATTAAAGGAGATTTTCTTTGTATATATATATATATTAGTAAATAATGATAAAGAAGTTAATAAAAAAGATTCAATTAAGTATTTAAATGAGTTATAATTATATTAATAAGTAAATATTGATTCATTTCTTAGAATAAAGAAATTCAAATATTGGTTGGTATTAAACAAGATTATCAAATTAAAAATTAATAGATCAAAAATTATCATTAAATTTTAATAATTCATAATAAATTTCTGATAAAATGTTTATAATTTTACAACTTAAATAGGAAACTAGCAGTGCCTAAAATATTTGATACATTTTAAAGCATTTATTTATAATCATAATAGATACAATTGTGAACATATAAGTATAGGATCGATAAATCAATAAAGATTATTATGAGAAAAAACTTATTTTAATGCTAATGAAATAATCTAATAAATTAGCATAATGACTTGCTAAAGTTATGTTATTAAAATCATGTTCTCAACATAAAAAGACATAGGATAAAATAACTAATAAGTAAAAATAAACCTAATATAGTGCTGTATTTAATGTTAGCATTTCATTTTATTTTTGTACATTTTGAAGAATTAAGGAAATATTTATGAGAATGTGATTGAATGATATGATAGATAAAGTATTGATGAATATATTCGATGAATATATGTTTTTCTGTATTACTTTAGTCTAGTCAATTATTTTTTATAACAAACTTAATTCCAAATATTAAAAATCTTGTGAAAACAAAATCAAATCCAAAATCTCATTAAATTAAGCACACACACAGTATATTATTATAGTAAATTATTTGACTAAATTAACATGTTTTATGCTTTGGGCGGGGGGGGTTCTATTATATTTTTGTATTTAAAATTCTTATTAATAAAAGTCTTAAAGACTTATATGATTTCTGATTTATTTCTTCCCTTTTATAATGCATATGTAAATTTAGCATAGAGATGAATAGTTTGAATATCACTCACTATTGATTAAAAGAAAAAAAATAGTATGTTATCAGATTCATAAATAATATAGAAACGTATAAAAGAGAACTATGAATAAACTTATAGGAGGAAAATAGTGAATGAGAATTATAAATTATTAGTACTTGGTCCATAATTTTGTTATTTTATATTATCTGGTGCTCTTTTACCATAAAAAAAAACTTTTATTTTTAAAATACTTCAACACCATGTCTAATTGTAGTTCTCCAATGTATTCTATTATATCTTTCTAGTAAATATAATCAGCATTGCTCTTCTTTGGAATGTTTTGTTATAACCTTTATAACATAAATGCCATGTATCACTCTCACAAAAATAAAAATGTTCCATTTGCCATAAAACATCCTTTTATGAAGTCATGTATTATTCATTCATTTCACATATCTAATCTAGTGATGTCATAATTTTACCATAGTGGATACTATAGTATTATATCCAGAAAAGTTGAGGTACATGCCGATTGGCCTTTTGATCTTGCCATTATATTTATAAAATTTTGCAGAGCATTGTTAAATGAAACATTTTAATGCCTTTATGTTATGTTGATAGAATATCCAAATCTTACTACCAAACAATAAATTAGAGTAAATAAAAGCAGCAGCAACACATTGTATTTTAGGCTGCTTATCACCATCTAACTTCACCTTTCTATTTATAAAACTATCAATATATTTAAATTTGTTTACATCATGAAGTTGCTGAAGATTTCTATTTTTTTTATCACTGGCTCATAAAAAAAAATTTGTTATCATTTATTCATATGTTGCAGTCAAAGCATTAAATACATTCTGTAGACTGTCATTTGAACTACACACTAATCAACATATCATAAATCTAGAATCCATTCTGTTTTAATAAATTCACATTTAAAATGTCATCATCAAACCTGTATTTCATCTTGATCCTTATTTCATTCATTAAGCTGTCTATAAACTGTTCCAAAAACCAGTCGTAAAAATCAAAAGCAGGGTTGTGACAAATACACATTCTTTTTTAACATTAGTTTTATTTCAAATGCCTCAGATATTTTTGCTCATAAAAATAACCCTTCTCTCATTCCAGCATATTGAAATTGTAAAATATATCTATTTGGTAGATAACCAATTAATTTCAAATGATTTCATAACTTGTTAAATTAACTGAGTCAAATCCTTTGAATAAATTAATAGAAGCAATATGTAAATCAGTGTTTTGTTTTCAATATATTTTTTTGTATTTTCTTGGCCACAAAACCCATAAGGTGCCTTTTCATTTTCTCTGTTAATTATTCATCTATGATTGGAAATAATCTATTCAACAAAACCCATGAAAGTATTTTATTGTAATGGATAGTAATGATATTACATAATAATTACTGCAATCTTGTTTATTCTTTCTACTTTTAAAAATTGTAACTATAAGGGCATCCTGATGGTCTGGATGCACAACTTTTATAACTTTATGGATTCCTAAAAAATTCTAATAATTTTAAAGTTATCATATCACCATAACTTCTGTAGGTAACTGAATAGGATTTTCAACTTTTTCATTTTTAAGATTACAAAGGATATCTTTGTCTAAATCTAAATAAGTATTTAAAATGGATATATCATTAAAAATCATCATCTCAATTCTTGTAACATTTTTTCTACATGTTTGAAATACCATTGCCATTATATAAGAAGCACTAATATGATTTAGATTCAATTTTTAAGACTATATATTGCTTTCAATAAATCAAAAAAAAGATCTAAAGTAACCAAGATCTGAGAAAGTCTATATTTCTTTTATAGTTTAATCCTACACTTACTTTTAAGGCTTTTTATCAGTAAATAATTCTTCACATTTGAATGTTTATATTTTTACAAAAATCCACATTCAGTTTACTTTTCACTATGCACAAAATGTCACATTTTCTATTAGTCAAGTCTCCAATAACAAAATCATTGTCAGAAAAAATAGTCATGATTCATTTTCTTTCTTTTTTTTATCGAATTCAAAAATAGATTTACTTCTATTTTTAATACTACCCTTTAGAGAATTCAATGACTCAGTAACATGATAATTCTTATAGTCAAAATTAGCCACTTTAACATTTAATAGCTATTGGAATTTAATACATAGAATAGATACTTTTAGAAAAATGAACAATTATGAATATGAATGGAATAAAACAAACCATAAAAGCTCATAATATGAAGAGCAAGTAGAGAATTGGATCAAACTTTATTTTAAGAGGTTTTAATTCCCATCAACCCCTTATAATTGTCAAACAAATGAAAAATAAGAATGGTAATGATAGTATGCATGACAGAATTACAAACCCAAAGTTTCCATCATGTTATTAAATAACAAGAGTATAAATAGACTGTCAGAAATGTGTGAGAGCTTTTTATGCCATCTTTTGAAAAATTTTAAATTGGAATGGAGTCTATGAACTGCCAGTTCCATAATAGATACATAAATCACAATAACTTTTAATTTTAAAAATTTTAAATAAATAACTTACACAAGTATTTAAAATTATTGCAACATAATCACTTTAAATGCTTTCATGTAAGAAATGGATATAACTAACTCTCACATGGCACTACTTCATGTTATATACCAAGCTTTATTAATTTTTACTTTAGCATCTTGTCTATTAAAAAATCACTTCTTTTGTAAATAAAAATAGCCTCTTTTATACATTGTAATAATTATTTGTTTATTGGTACAATATCCTTATTTTATCTAAATTAAATACAAATTGTTTACTACATTTTTGAATATTATTTATTTTGAGTGCTTTAATTCATACAGTAGTTGATTCTCTTTAAATCTTTTTTTCATTGAATATTAAACTCATCAATGTATGAAATCCATTTCAAAAACAATATTATGTTTGTGCTCTTTACCAATACTATCTTTAGAATTATTGACATTAAATGGTACACTACTTGCAACATTGTAATATTCAGAATAAATATCTTTTATTGTTCTATTATTATCTTTTGTATTATATAATATTTAAATACATTTTTATTACTTTTGATGTTATTCGGTGTTTTAAACTTTTCAATTACTTATTAAATAAATTCAATATTGTATCCTACTGATACCATTTTCTGTATATATTTTCTAATATTTTTATTCTTATAACATGTATATTTGCATAATTTACCATTGGTAAGTAAGAAACATCTTAAGTCAATCATTTTATATAACAAATGAACTTTAGAATCAGGATATAAATGTCCTCCCTCTTCAATAATCTTTATATATAATTATAATAAAATTGCCTTTCAGATCTGCTTATAATTAAATTCAAATAGTTTAGTGTTTTATTATTCTCCATCTCTGTAATTTATTATAAATTATTTAATTTATATATAGACTTTTGGTTTTCCACATATAAATACACCATCTATATATCTAGTATATTGTAATATTTTAGCTTTTTTTTCATAGACTGATAATGTATAATTATATATTTGGAAGACACAAAACAGATCCATTGGGCATCTTCGATGCATTTTATAGTGGTCACTTTTATTGTTAGCAAGAATATTTTCATCTATAAACTTTCTTGTGTAATAATTAATTTATTTTATAATTAATGCTTTTTCAATAACCCTTATTGATTTTTGTCCATCTATTGAACTGTATAATTATTTTACATTAAGTAGTCCCATATCATATTTAATTTTTAGTTATTTAATAATATAGAGGCCACCATATATGACCATACCCATGTGAAATGTATTTCATGCTGAATCAGCATCCATCATTTGGTCCAGATCATCATCTCCCACACACATATATAATTGGTGCTTGGTTTATATTAAGATAGCAAATCTTCAAACTTTAGTGGACAGGCTTCAATTTATTCCACCCTCATGGAATGCACAAATTCCTTATTGATGCCAGTATTATTGTCATGCCCATTTTCACTTTAAATAACTCTGATCCCTCATATATAGGACCTTGTTCATTTAAATACACAGAAGGGGGATGGGCAAGATACAGGATAAATCTGTAATATTTAAAATACAATCATAATTCATATACTTGGAGTTTAAAAGTAATTATAGGGGATTTGAACATAGACTTTCAAGCCCTTTAAATATTTACTCTAACTCACAAAGCCAATGGACATGACCTCACACATGTGAAAAAGATAACCACTACTCATCAGTTGATCCAAATCATCATCTTCCACACACATATATATTCAGTGTTTGGTTTATATTAAGTCACCCATTTTTCTTCTGTCTATTTAAATGGATAAGATTCTATGCATGAGGAGTAAGAGTGACTCAAAGTCAACATGGGTATGACAATAATACTAGCATCAACAAGATATTTGGGCATTCCATCTTCAGATTTTCACTGATATGAATGGCTGAAGAGTTGAAAGGTGGAGAAGATTGAAGCCTGACCATTAAAGTTTGAACATTTGCTATCTTAATATAAATAAAGCATTGATTATATATGTGTGGGGAGATAAATGATCTGGATGAATTGATGAGTGCTGTTTTAACATGAAATATGTATATTGGAGATCATTTATCTTTTTTATGTGTGTGTTGATGTACATTGGTTGAGTGAGGTTGTGGGAGTTTGAAAATCTGTGTTCAAATCCCCTATAATTACATTTAATCTCCAAGTATATGAATTATGCTTAAACTTCAAATGTAATATTAACAAATTTAAATGATAAAAAAACTAAATTTACCGTATTTCAATATCTTCTGCAATATTTTACCTAAGCACTTTATTCACCATATAAAAATGAACCTTCAAAATCAATCAACAACCAAAATGGAATATTTTTATGTAATTTTATATTTGCCAATACTTGTGGATAAATTGCACTAAATGGATATAATTCCAAATATGTAATCATATTAAATAGTTTTCCCTGTAACATTTTATTAATAAATATTATTCTTTGAAACTTCCTTTATTGCTAATTACACAATAAAAACTCATGATACAATAATCTTTTTACACTGTATCGAAATTTAAACATTGAACACAATATATATTATCTTTGCCTTTTTTAGCAGGAATTATTTTTTTTTTAATTTTTGTTCTCAATTTTGTAATAATAACATTATATCACATATTAGCAGTCCTATTATTTCTGCATATATATATACTTAGAGACTGGATTATCTACTTGATCATATTTCATCATGAATCTCAAATATACTTTCACCAGTTTATACCATTTCCATTTTATAATAGTTCTTTAATGTACTAATTGATTGAAAACAAATACAATCTAACATAAAAATTCTAAATATTTATCAATTCACGGTGTTTTAGCTATTTTATACAATAAAATACTCAGTCAACACTTTTTTGATATAACACCTATTCTGAAAACTATACGCAGTGCACGCAGTGCGATCTGCAAGGGACTTCAATCACACATTGTCTTTTTTTAAAAAAAAGATAATAATTGAAGTCACATATCACAAGTTAATTATTAATAATTATAGTCATTTAAAATGCTTTTCATAATTCAAAATTACAGAATTTTTTTAACAATGAAGAAGTTTTTAGCTAAATATTAAATAAGATATCACATAATTAAGCAACTTGTACTATTGTAGAATTTACAAATAAAAGAATAAAATATAATTTTGAAATATGTCTGTCAAATTGTCATTAAGGTTGTAGTAGAGGTATACTTAGTAAATTAATTCTGTATAAATTGAATTTTACTATTTATATTAAGAATATAATTTATGTCTTATAATAATTTTTTTTCAAAGCTAACTATATTATTTTCGTTCAGAGTCAAAAATAAATGAAGGTTATAGTAAGAACACTTTTTCTATTTCTTCACACCTTTTTATTGCTTATTATAAATTAAATTCAAGTTAATTTATGTGATATTTTATGTAATCTATTCAAGTATTTATTATTTTTAAATATTTAATTACATTCAATTTTTCATAATTTCATTTTCGAATTACAAAATTCCCATTCATTTTCCACATTTATAAAACTTTATAATCATAGAATTTGATTATTGTAAAATGTATAATTTTTAATACTTTGATTATGTTTCATTTCTTAATGAAATTATTTTATTTTTGTAAAATACCCCCCCCCCCCCGCTGAATCTACATCTTGATAGTGCAAAACTTTACTCATTGTCAAATTGTTTATGGAGCTAAATGCCTTTTCAATATTGACCAATGCAAAGCATAATGATAATCATTCTTGATATTTTCTATAATTCCCTTTAGTAGTTGCATGAAATTTATCATACTAAAACCACTTTTAAACCAAACTTACTCTTTTGTTTAGTTTGAAACCAAAGTTCTCTTTGGGTTGTAATTATTTTGTAAAAATCTTATAAATTATAATTTTCAATATTTTTTTTTTCATTTTTATTAAATATCAATATTATTCTTACAATCTTACAATCATCCAGAATGTTTAAACATTTTGTTTATAGTTTGTCTAATAATTTCATTTTTTTACCAGATATCAATAATAATTATCATTTTACCTTTTTCATTGATTCAATTGCATGTTTTACATCTTCAGTTAAAATGCTATGCTTAAGAATGAATAAGTAACTTAGAACATGTAACAATTACTTCTACAACATAATAAATTATTCTTTTTAAATACTATTTTATTGGTATCATTATAATAAATAAATAAAAAATCATATTGAGCAGATATATATATATATATAATTCCTTTACAATGTCAAGGTGTATCATGCATTGCACAGACCAGTCAGAGAATAAACATAAGAAAGAAATAACACATTTTGGCATTTAGAGAAAAATCCAATTCATCAGCCATTTAATGACACATTAAATTAACTAATCATGACATCAATTTTAATAAAGCACATATTCTGTCAAAAATTGAACAATATGACCAAGACTTCTAAGGGAAGCTATAGATATTTATAAAAGGCATAACAGCATAAATGAAAAGTGTGAATTGAAAAAAGTCAATATTTTGGGAAAATATATTGGAGGATATAATGGTTTTTAAAACTTCTCAATCAATAGCATTTGAGAATGAGGAGAAAATAACAACAGATAAAAATAATAAATTTAAATCTCACCACACACATTCTTATGATTTAAGAAAGATGAAGCACTGAGTAAAGTTCCTGTTATTGTACTGAAACATCAGCTATTTTAGCTATTATATTTTTACTACATGGAAGCTCCTGGAAATAATGCTATGAATTCAATATATATATAAAGCCTTTTTTGGCTCATGGTTTAGTGTCCTTTTAAATGTTAATCTATTATAATGTTAACCAATTATTCTGTATGGTATTCCATAATTGAAGTAAAATAACAATAATTAAATAAAATATCAGTAAAACAAAACAAAACTTTCATATAGATATCCAATATAACTTCAAAGAATTGACTATATGACATAACAATATACAAAATAAATAATACATATTTTATACAACTTTTTAGATATTGTCTTATATAATTTTTCATTCATTTCCAATTGACAAGTTTTTAACTAAATTTATAGAAGTTTTGTAAATATTCATACAATTATTTAAATTATTTTAAATGTAATATGTTTCTTATATTTGTCTTCTTCTTAAATCTTTAATGTAGTTTAAAGGTTTAATATTTTTGTAGCAGCTATTTTACACCCATATGTTAAATAATTAATGTATAAAGCAGATTTATCATCTCATCTACTAATTGCCTTATGTTTTTTGGCTCTTATCTCTGTTTCCCTGCATGATCATAGTAAATAATATTACAAGTCACAATTAATTTTATATACAATTCCTTTTTTTGTATTTTATATCATCTTTTCATTTATAACTACCTATTAGTTTATCCAGACTTTTGCTATTCGACAATCCAATTTTTATATAATTATCAATATAATTTTTGTTTTTTATTAATGTATTAATTTTAGAATAATTTGAAAGTTTGATCCATTTTTAAATTATTGTTACTATCATCATTATAATCATTTTGCATAGAGTTGTTATTACCTATTATAGATTTTTTGGAATTAAAAAGTATAATTTTAAGAGTTTTAGGATTATATTCATAATATAATTTAATAAATTTATTTTTTTGTAAATGAGCTACATTTTTATCTGTATTGTATTTAATATTTCTATATTTAAAATTTGTAGTAACTACCATATTTTTCCCCCACCCTTGTGTATAATGGATTTAATTAATTTCCTTTTTTGATGATTTATTTGTATCAAAATTATTAAATTACTATATGCTTATAAGACTAATAATTCTGTGCTAACCCACTTGTTAGAGATGTTTACTTTTGTTTATAAGTTTATATATGCTAAGCACTTTCAAAATTCTTAGACTTCATATTCATACCTGAATGCAATCAATGATAATGAGGAAGAGTATTGTAATTTATGCAAATTAGTTAGCTGTTCATTTTGCCATAGGTCATTGCGTTTTATTTGTTTTCATTAATTTGTTCATCTTTTTGAAATGGTGAAACAGTTATCCTTCTTATTTATAGAATTAGTATTGTTATTGATGAAGTAGGGCTCTTTAATTTTATGATTATGGTCATTTTTTTCTCTGCATACTATTGTGGGTATGGTGGGTTATAATTAAATTTTCTTTTTATTTGCTTTACATAAAATATAATTTAAAATTGAAGTGTATAATATGTATAAATATACTATTACTATCTTTCAAGTAATCGGGACATGAACTTATTCTTTTTTATGCATTGACAATGCTTGCTTTATTAAAATTAATCAATCTTATAGTTTCAGTTAACCAGAAATCTTCTTCAGAGCTATAATATATATATATATATGATTATATATTCATGTATTTATATATTTTATAGCTCTGAAGAAGATTGCTGGTCAATTGAAAGTAAAAAAAAATTGATTACTTTTAATAAATATTCATTGTAACAGTAATAAAAATGTGTGTTTGTTTAATCAAGACATGATATCATATTAAAGGCATATTTCAAAATTTTTCTAGCATAGTTTAAGTTATTTTTCGATTGCTTTTCCCCTATTACTTTAGTCATTGCAATGCTGTTCATAAAACTGGGATCAATTGTAGTTAACTTCATCTTCTTAAGCATCTCATGACTCTTCTAATTCCAGTAATTCATTCTATTTCACTCCACTGTAGCAATGGAAGCTAGATGTTTATTGTCAACCAAATTTCCAAACTGTTTTCTATGTATATGTTGTTAGTTATATACATGTCTAGATAAAAAGATAAAACTTGTAGAGTAAAAGCTTTTTAAGACTTTCCAGAGGAAAAAAACCCAGATTGGATTAGCTAATTTCTAATTAGTGAGGCCTTTTCCAAGATAGCATTTTTGGTTTGCCTTTTAGCTAATAATAAGTAAACAACAATATATTGTTCAATAATTCGATGGCATCTACTTGACTATAGATTATTTTTCCAAAAAAATAAATTGAAACTATTGTTGCATTTATTTATATAAAATATTTAGAAGTTGGCTTAATAATAGAATAGTTAACTAGTGAGCAAATTTTTATTTCGGTCCGAGAAGTATTTAAAATGTAGTAGTTGTAAGAAGCACATTATTAATTATTTGAGGTTATCGATAAATGCTAATTTTGCAGTGAAGAAAGAAACTACTATTTTACATATATTCAAAGTACATGTGCTGAATCCTCAAAAGTAATCAACCAATTCTAAAAAACTGAAATAAAAGTTACTTTTTTATTAGACAAGTAAAATGTATTAATTTAAAAATTTGATTGTAGTTTTAGAATAAGTCTACATACCAAGAACTACAGACTAGTTGAGAATTTATTAAAATTATAAGGAGGGGGGATTTCACAAAACCATAAGCAATTTTAAGATTTTTTTTTTTAAAAAAAAATCTTATTAAAATCACTCAAAACAAGTTTTTATTTTTAATAAATAAATAATAGGATGCCTTTTATAATAAGAAGTTCGAGCGCGACTGACGTAACTGGGCCGATGAACGATGGACGTTGACCTCCAGGGGTCTGTCAATCTATCATTGTACCAAACCACATAGGGCTTAATAACTATTAATAAATAGTTATTAGTACACCAAAAATATAAAATAAACCAAAGATAATATGCACATTTGAAAAAAAAAACATTCAAATAAAAGCTATAATAACTTAGGAGCTATATAGTTAAGATTCTATACAAAATGATAAACTCTTTCATTTACTAATTATATTTTAACGATATCATTGTGAACTACTTTTTTGATGTGTTTTTGTCTTTCATAAATAATAGTCACAATTTAAATTAGTATCATGGGGTTTTGAGATTGAAATATGATCTTAATAGCCTTCTGAAATATTAATCAATTAACAAGAAAACTGTTCATCTTTTTTTAAAGCGACTTTTATAAACATCAGCGTATTAAACTGCTTTTTAAATTTTAAAAATCGAGATGTCCTTATTAAAAAGTAATGGTAAAGTTTATAAAAATTTATACCATTTACCCCCGTCAGAAAAAAATAATAGTAACATTAATATCTTTTATTAAACGTTTAAAATCTCTCAATATCTAATAACGTTTTAAAAACCATTAGCTTGTTTTTATAATTTTATCTTTTATTTTTAATATTCTCCTTTTCTTTAACAACAAAAAATATGTATTTGTCCCGGTTTACCCTTTTCTTCTTCTTTTGATCTTTTTACCCTTTGGATAACGAGGTTTGACTTTGATCGGGTATAAATTAATTGGAAAATAGCAGCTTATTAACTTTAAGACAGATGGGGCTTCTTAGAAACTCGACAATATAATAGTTTTCTGCGAGCACCCGGAGATCACCCTCAGCTTTTTGTTCAACCCATCTTGCAAATGATCGCCGCGGTTGTTAATTTCAAATTAGACCACCTGACCTTTAACCTCGTCTTTAAGCAGTACTAGCTCTCGCTGGAGATAATTACGACAGTCCTGGTTTTGCTGCTATCTCTCCCCAGACCGACACCCACGAGACTGATCGACAGTTTAAAATAAGCAGATTTGTCACATTACTGATAGTAAATTTTACAAATATTTCATTAATATGACGTGGGAAGCAGAGATGAGAATTCATCGTCAGTATAGCAAATAATAACTTAATAGATGTATTTCCCAACTCACTTCTCTGAATCACAGAATAAGATATTATGGCTTAGATAGCAAATATTAATTTAATAAGGCTTTTTCAAATAATAATAGTATCAAAAAACGTTAATATAAAAAATAAAATTAATGACAAAAGCAATACTGATCAAATTGTAGTAATTGACGTTAAATCATCATCGTCAGTTATTATCTTTCACTATAGACAAAAAAATGATATATTTCTTCACTAATATTTATACAAGCTTATTTTTGCAATATATAAGTCAAAATTCTTAAGGCACGTTTATATATTTTAAGAACTTCCATTAATATATTATACCCCCAAGATTGAAAGTTTTTTGAAATTATTGTATTATTATGACAAATCTAAGCAAGTTATTTAATCAGCCATTCTGTCTCTATTTTCATTTTTAAATGACATAAATTTCATGACACGTCGAACGTCACTACTATTATTTGGAATTTATTAATTCGTCCCCATGAATTTCAACTACAAGTCAAAACTCAGATACATTATTTCGAAATAATAACAATTTTTAATCCAAAATAAGTAATTAAATATCATTACAATTCTGCCTCGGTTTTTTTTTTTAAATATATATATATAAATTGTTACATCCATGCCCATGACCTGAAGTTCAAATCTAGGCTTATATAACTTGTACTTTGTTAAATATATATATATATAAGTAAATGTAAGATATTTTTGATAATTAGGCATAGACATTCCAATAAGTAGGAAAGAAAGCCATAAACTAGCCTCGTTAGTATTTCCTTTTTTTATTTCCCAGAGAGGATATTTGAAAGATTTTTGTAATATGATGGGCTATTTAAAAACTTAGAACTGTTTTAGCATATCTTTAATGTAAGTGAATTGCTTTTTCAGAAGATGTATTAGTTTTAAAGCAGAAAATAATAAAAGAACTTACATAGAAATATTATATAACACCAAAATATTTGTAAACTTTCCTTCCAAAATTTTTTTATAAATTGTTTGTTACAATTATTTATAGAATACTAATAAAGAATGCCATTTGTAATAAATAGTATATGTTACTACCATTTAGAAATAGTTTTTTTTATAATAAGTATTTTATATTATTTTGAAACATTTAAAAACTCATTAGCAAAAACAATGATTACATATTTATGGAAAAGTACGGATTCATATTTTTTCAATATATATATTTAATAAAGCATTCAAAACTAATTTTAGATTTCATTTTATCTGTCTTGATAACAATATATCTAAAAATAATAAGACTTTTACTACCATGCAAATTTAACAATGCATATAAAATAGAATACCAATTATTCAAAAACTTTTATTAACCATGCAAAATTTCAAAAATAATTTTCAACCTTTTACAATAAATGAATTAGTGTGCACACATTAGCAAACAAAATAAGTATTTACTAAATATCTATAAATTAATAAGCCTAATTTCAGAGTTTACCTGTTTTTACTATCTTAGCAGAGTTTATATTTACAATGAGATGAGTAAAAGATTTATTATTGAAATGCAAAAAGACTTGGAACAATAGTTTTTGAATTCATAATGTTTCATCTGCACAAACAACTACTAACTAAGAGAAAAAAAATCAAAAGTATTTCAAAAATTACTTGTTTATTATTAAATGCAATAAATTTAAGAACTTATCAATATTTTTTACAATTAATAATACTATCAAAACTAAAATTATATTATTTATTTAATATATAAATTCAAAATAATCATTAAATAGTTATGGATAGAGAAAACTTTTTTTATGATTACTCAAATACAAACATATGAAAACAAGGTATTATTGTCTAGATTTGAAATTGATGAAATTTAACTCTTTCTATATTTTACATTTTACTTAAGAATATCTAGATACCAATTTAACAGCAATAATTATATGTTTATGGATTAGTTGCCTAAAAAATTATCAGCCAGTTTGTAATCTTAAAAAAAAGTTTAAATTTTACTTGACTTGTATTCAAGCCATAGATAGTGAATGTAGAAGTGAATAGGCAAATTACCACAAAATGTATTTATATATAGATAGATAAAAATAAAAGAAGCTATGCTAATATACAAATACAAACATGACTTAATTAACAGGCAGATAGCAAACGTTAAGGTAACAGAATTGTGGGAAGGTTAGCCTATCAAAGTGTTAGTTGACAAAGAATACGAGGATAGTTGAAAGTGCTCCTAAGTGGATAAAAAAAAATTAAATATATTTGATTACTGTATTTATAAATATTCAATTATATAATTACGTATATTGCTTTGAAGAAATACAGACATCGAATTATAATATTATTACATATAGAGATATGCATATTTTTTAAACTTGTTATAAATAAGAAAAAAATGATTATTCAAAGATATGTATAAAGTTTATATACATAAGCAATACGTATAAATTTTTACATTAATTCCAATCTGCATTCAAAAAATAAACCATCTAAATACATCTAAATTTTAGAATCAAGGGCAGAACATAAAATAAATAATATCATGATTACTTTATAAACATTTTTCAATAAGAAATTAATTTAAATATATGTATGTAATTGCTTATGAAAATTCTTTTGTGTCTAATAGATTTATTTAGTATCATATCTTATTGTATCTTTACAAAAATATTGCTCATAAATATTCTCCAAATAATTGTTGCTTGAGACAATGTGAATGAATCGATTGTTAATCCTGAGCTCAAATCCCTCTATTTATATAAAAATAAAAATTGATTTTAATTGAGTTAAAAATTGCCTATGTGAATAAAATGTTTAAATAACTAAAGTTGATCAATTATATTTTATAAATTCAATAAAATATAAATATTGTAATTATTTCAGAGGCGAGACCTGCTATGAAAATACTCTCAAATGTAGTCTAATGTTAGTTTTAACACTAATGTTATTTCCAAATATACCATTTTCAATAATCCTTTAGTATTTTTTTATCATACAGTTTTGTCAAACATGAACACTTGGATGAGACAATAACATTTACAGATACCATTTCCTTTACGGTTAAACTTTTTTTTTTGGCTGTAATAATCTCTTATTTTAAAAGTGTAAAAAAAAGCAAATATTACAATATATATATATATATATATATTATGACAGTAAGAGAAATAATAAAAGAAAAATCAAAGAAGCTATCATTATAAGTAATATTAAACTCATATTAAATAGAGATGTTGGGATGAAAACTTTTTTGATTTAGTTATGATTGTAATAATAATTTCAAATAATCAATTTAGAAAAGATGAAAATTAGTTATATAAAAAGTCAAAAGAGGAAGCTATTACATAACATTAAAAGAAGCATATTTAAATTCAAATTAGTGACAGTTGGAAAAGCTGAATAATAATGAAAAGGTGAATATTAGTATTAGTTAAGTAATAATAAGATAATAAAATAAAAATAGTGTATAATAATTTATGTTTAATAAGTTTAATGATAATAATTTTAATTTTAAATTTCATATAGTAATATTTAGATTGATAATAAAAAATTAATAAAGAAATAATATAAGACTTTTAAGTTTTGTAGATTGATTATATCTTTCAGTTTTTATATGTATAATAATATTAATTGATATAAAATAATTAAGAAGTATTAAGAACTTATTTATTTGATTTATAATGGTAATAATCAGCCATTAAGCTAATGCACATGCACTTTGTGGATTTTTAACTATAAATGAATACTCTCACTTCCAAACACAAGATAAAGTCTTTGTGAAAAGATAGAATGAATCCAGCTATCTTTTTGACCCAAACATTTATGTATGGGAAAATCTTAAGCATTTGGGAATGGGAATGTGAAAATGTTAAGTGATCACTTTAAATTACTTTTACTATGCCTGAATGAATGGTGCTTGTGAAATTTTCATTCAGGCATAGTAAAAGTAATTTAAAGTGATTGCTTAACTTCTTCACATTCTAATTTCCAAATGCTTAAGATTTGCCTATACATAAACACTTGGGTCAAAAAAAAATGGATTCATTCTATCTTTTCACAAAGACTTTATCTTGTGTTTGGAAGTAAGAGTATTCATTTATAGTTAAAAATCTACAAAGCGCATGTGCATTAGCTTAATGGCTTATTATTACTATTACAATTTATAAAAACATAGCACTATATAAAATAAATATCTCATTTGTTTGATTTATGTAATATAGATGTAGTATAAGTTTGGAGTAGTTTAATGTATGTACATATGTTTAAGGGACATATATGTATATATTTGGTATAGAACATTGAAGATGGTATTTATTTATGTATTGTATATAAAAAGGGGTAATATATGTAAGTATATACAAATGAGGAATATATATATATATGTATATTTATGTATTTATATGTTTTGTAGCTCTGACTGAAAATTGATAGCTAGTTGAAACTGTCAGATGTTTAATAAAATAAGCATTGAAAAATAAAAAGGAAGGTGGATTTGTTTGATTTTTTTATAATTTTATCAATGCATAAAGAAAGATAAGTTGCTAATAACTCAATATTTTATTTGTCAGAAGACAAAACAAACAATTACTAATGAACTATTAAATGTTTTTAGAAGAATTTGAACTCTATTTATACTTTTTAACTAAATTCAACTGTTTATAATAACATATAGTTTAGTATTATTAATTACTAAATGCACTTAGAAAATATAAATAAATTCTGAATTTTTTAAAAAACATTTAGCCATCCAACTAGATAATGTAAATACTATAAGATATATATAAATTGCTATATTACTAATTATTGCATTTAAATAACTAAGTTAAATGTCACCATCACACACCTGCTGATAATTAACCAGTAATGAATTTTTAAATTATTGATATATTAACATTAATGTTCAATATTTCAATTCAAGCATATAATATAACTAAAATATATATTTATATAAATATCTTTTCAGATATTTAGTATTTTAGGTATTCTTAATCTTGTTCTCTTGTAATTTATTTGTTTCAGCTATACTACTTTTAATCCTGTACTTTTAAACACATTATTATAAATTTCTTTATTTACAATTTTTATAGCATACAGGAAAGAATATGGAGTTATTATTACTATTTTAACATGAAATGGTATAATTTCATATACTCATAATAGTTATTATTAAAATAGAATAATATTCTATGTCCACTGCACTTTAGCTTAGCACATTCAGGATTAACTGAAATATACATTTTCCTAAAGTCATATTGGGGTTTGAACTCAAGACTTTACATGATCCTCAACCATCTATGCTATCTCATACTATTGATACACTTGATCACACACATGACAAAAATATAAATAATCACCAATATACATATTTCATGCTAAACCGGGGGTGGGGTAGTCAACATGGGTAAGATGAGAAGGTTGGAACTAAGGTGAGCTTTGATCATTCCATCATCAGATTTTCAATAAAATGGGTGGGTGGCTGAAGAGTTGTGATGTGGAGTGGTTTGAAGTCTGTCAATTAAAGTATGAAGATTGGCTATCTTAATATAAGCTGAACTTTGATTATATATGTGTGGAGATGATAATCTGGACCAACTGGTGAGTGCTGGTTTAGCATGAAATACATATATTGGTGATTATTTATCTATTTTACATGTGTGTGATCAAGTGTATCAGTGGTATGAAATAGCATGGATGGTTGAGGGTCATGTGAAAGTCTGAGTTCAAACCCCTATATATTACATATAGAAGTGCAGGTATGAAAAAGCCTGTACTGTAGAAAAAAAAAATCATATTTCTAAAGTCATATTATAAAATATTATGAAATTTAATATAAATTATGTCATATTTTACTCTCATATTATTTTGAATAGTTATCATCTTAAGAGTGTAAGACAAAATAAATATTAAACAACTAAACATTACATGATCACTATTTCTTATGCTAGCACATAACTGTTATTAAAACAGAAAACTCTCCATACAGAGTGGCAATGTTTAGGGGTTTAACACCAATCCTTCATAATAGGATAGTGATGGCTATGCTTGTTAAAGAGCCAAAGATACCAAAATGTATAGGTACTGAACTGGATTCAGACCCATATGATTATATAAGCTATTGAGATTAGATTGAAAATATTATTGTTGTGTTTTCAATTTTATTCTCATAGTTTTGTAGTTAAGTAGAGATAAAAGGTGGCTGCTGGAGGGTTGCATTAGATCCTAAGACTAGGTTCAGTGCTCTCAGATCCAAAAGCTCCTCACTGATGAAGATCACAAGTCAGAAACTAGTCTGGGGATATTGGATGAGTAGGCACTAGATGGGGATTTGATGCACAAGCCTCCTAACATCCATTGATTACATTGGTAATGGCACTACTGTATGGAGAGTTTTGTCTGTTTAAATTAAATATTGTGGCTTTTTTTTTTTCAAAAGATGAAATTAATATTGAGATGAACACACATTTCAGTATACTATGGCTGATTTTACCAAATTAAAAGATAAGGTATTTCATTGCTAAAAATAATTACTTTAAATATCTAACTGTAAGGTGATTTTATCTAATTTATTACATAGAAGTGACATTTAGATATCTTATCAATGCTACATTAAGAATATTGTTTAAAATTTTTAAAATATTTGGCAAGATCATAAGATGAGCTAATACATTGTTCAATTTTCTGGATGTCTGTTATTGTAAATCACAACTTCATAAATTGGACATATTTAAACAAATTAACTAAACAAGATTTTTTAAAGAAATATTATATATGATAAATCAGAGAATGACTTTTATAAGAGAGGTAGATTTTGTTTATGCTATAAAGATTATTTCAAAAACATTCTAAGAATATGCCACGTTGATTGTTTTCATTGGCAAGATATGGCAAACACTAAATATATTGGAGAGCTACAAATAGATGCAGTTTTCTACAGAAAAAGATAAAAATCAACATTACAAAGTTCCAAAGGAATAGAAAAAAGTGAACCAAAATATTCCTTATATGGAATTATTCGTAGTTAACAGATTGATTTATAGGGTCATTGCAAAATGTTTTTGTAGACTAATTTTTTTATCTTTTTTTTTCTTGGAGTTGAAAATAGCCATCCCGACATGTAAGTGGCTGCTATTTCTGACAATCATTTATAATCAGCATTATAAGTCATGGTATTTTTAATTTTGTGTGCATATATATATATATATAAAATGTCTTATATCATATAATTGTGTGTATGAGAAATTCTTATCATAGTCTTTAATGGCTCACCTCTATGCTCAGACTTGGACATTTTGTTATATTTAAACAGGCATTTTTTTTTAATCTGGTTAGTTTGTACTTAGACAATCCAGATAGATAACTATTTTTAGTTATTAAATGAGTAATTAGCAATTTTTAGTTACAAGTTAAATAAAAAGCACTAAAAACATACATCACTTAGAGTTATCAAGTCTAGTGATCAAGTTCTTTTTTTTCATTATTCACTCTAGAAAGAGCTTTTAAAGAGATATTTGCATTTTAACGAGCTACTTAAGTGCAGTTTATTTTTGAATTGTAGGCAAATACAGAAATCATTTTGTCTGCTTGGCAATATGAAACAGTTTCTATGAGATTTTAATATTATTTACATATAATAAGTAGTTAATGAGACACTTTGTTCTTAAATATGTATATAATATACCACTAGCCATAAATTTTCTAATATAACATACTAGCAAAAATGTTGGTCATTTGTAAATTTATTAAAGTGAAAGCTTAGTAATAAACTATCTTAGAAATATTATAATGAGCCAATTTCAAAACAGTATTATTTACATCTGCAGTGAATACAATTTCATTTTCACAGTTATCATTGTTTAAACATACCTTCCATGCTTAGGCAATGTGATGCTTATTATTTTTTGTTTGATATTTAAATATAAATTTCTGCAAGATTTTAATGTTATATAGATATGCATGACAGAGAGATTTTTATTCTCAATATATATATAACAACAATAAAAATAAATAAAATGATAATTAACTATTATATGCAGTCATTCAATCCACAGAAGTACTTTCAATTAATTACTTAACTCTCTTCAACTGCTGCTAAATTCAAAAAACATAATGGAAGCAAATAATCATTAATTCAAATCTCAGGAATCTGGAATTTTAATGTTAACAATTTTTGTATTAATTATATTCATTTTATTTTTATTTATGAAAATTGCTTTCTTAATATTTCTTTTATTATGGTTTCTCTTCTGCAGATTGAAAGACTGTACATAATAGTTAATTACTATTATATTTATTATTTTTATTGTTGTTACAATATTTTTAACTAATGGACAAGCTATGTGTATTACATATATATATATATATGTGTGTGTGTGTGTGTGTAATAATTTATCCTAAGTGGATAACAATTTTAAACTTATACTTTACATATAGCTAATTACTGTATTTATAAATATTCAATTATAAGATTACATATATATATATAAAGCTTAATATTTAAACTATTTAATATAATAAGCTAAGTACAAGTACACTAATTTACAATTAAATCATTGGCCAAAGTTAAATTATCAGTCTATTATTAATAGTTTTTCTTCCAAGACAGACTTTTCAACTGTAAATAATATAATATAAAACAAATATATATTATCCTATCTTACAATAATTCCACTTCATAATTATCTTTAATATCAAAAGAATTTTTAAGTAAGTTAATAGCTTCAGAATCATATATCATTATCAAAAGAGATTGTTTATTTTTTTTTATTTTTTTATTTCTATTCAAAGGAGACAACCTTAGCCTGTTAAAACATAATCCTATGGTGTGATTTTTTTCATGATTACATAATGTGAAATAAAAATATTTATTCTTTACTCTACTTTTATAAACTTTTACTTTTCCATTTAAGCTCAAGATATTTTGGCCTATATATCATTTCTTATAAAAACAACGAATAACATAAACAATTTTAAAAATAGTATTTTTTTTTCATTTTCTCTTTTTTATTATTCAATGAATTAAAATATGTGAAGTAGTCAAATTTATTTAATCACATTTTCAAATCAATATTCCAAATAATTAAATAGTTATTTTCAATATTAAACTAATTTTAAGGTTTAGATTGCTTATTTCTAATTTTAATATTTTCAAATGAAACTACATGTATTTATCTTTTTTATTTACAAAATCTCTATTGCATCATTTATGCTGAGTAAAACCTATGTTTTCTTTTATATGCATAATTTATTAAATAATCCTGTAATGTGTAAATATATATGTATATAATAAATGTATAAATCACATATCATTTAACTTCTAAAACATTAACTAACAACTAAATTTTAATATTATATTAAGGAATACATTTATGTCATGATGCATTATTCTATGTTATTATGATTTATGAAAGCATAGAGAATAATGTGAAATAATGCATTATGAGTTTTAATGCATTTATTTTATTTGTGTACAGATAATAAAAAATAAAAATCCTTAGCCAAGAATGATGAATTATTTTATCAGTATGTCAATATATATATATATATAATGCAGTTGCAAGAAAAAAAAAATAACAAATGTATTTATTTAAAAAAAAATTAAAGATAAAATATTAAAAAAAAGTTCGAATGGATATATTTATTATACTTGTCACTAATTTTAAACTATAGGTGAAACGTTAAAAAAAATAAACTCAATTATGATGAGAGCACATAATCAAATGTGCTTTAAAAGTGTTTGTCGTAACAGGTAATGTGGCAAAAACGCTTTAATGATTTAAAAATCTGATGAGCTTCAGTAAATACATTAATAATATGTTAGAATTCATGGTCTGGCAAAGCAAAAGATATGAAAATAAGATAATATCAAAAATAGCTGTTAAGTAGGAAATAAATATTTTTAAAGATACTTTAATGATAAGATTACATTGCTCTTAAAAACAAGAATAAAAATATGCTCTACAAAAATGATAAAAGTGAACATGAAAAATAGAAGTAAAAAAAATCATCAACAAATTGTAATTAGTAATAGCAAAGCTAGAATAAAAATATGTAAAAGCTTAGAAATGTTATCATGTTTTTAATTAAAATAATAATAACAAAGATGTTTTACTTGGTGGAGCATCTGTAAATCCCCAAAACTTAAGTGATAAAATACACAAGAAAAGACAATTTTACTAACAAAACACATAACTTAAATGGCAATATAGAAATCAATAAAGAGGAACTGGAAAAAAAGACTAAAATAAAGAACAAAATCAAAAGATAAAATATCTGAATAATTGTAAGATTGAATACAAATTAATAATTTTAAAAAATGATTTTTCTTATAAAATATCATAAACCATACGTTGAAAAATGAAGAACAAAAAAAAAAAAACAACAATAAAATAGCAACCTAAACCTAATAAAATGTTGTTAAGAAAGCAAAAAAAAAAAACATGTATACTCAAAAAACAATTTGATGAAAACTCGTCTTGTATTGGTGGTCGAGAGGTCAGCGCGACTGTCTTGCACTTGCAGGCAGTTGCCCGGGTTGCGGGTTCGCGTCCCGGCCGATGCTATGACACTTAAAAAAAAAAAAAACAATTTGATGAAAATGCTAAAATTAAAGTTTAATAACACCTAAAATCAGAAATGATCAAATATAAATTTAAAAAAACCAAAAATTATTTTTTTAAAAAAGGCAATGGTTCACAAAATAAAATCATCTCACTCAACCTTTGAATCAAATCTAAAGGAAGTGACAATATCGTATAATGAATTGAATAAGATCAATTCCCAAAGCGCCAATGCTATGTATGAAACCAATACTAAATTATTAAACTAAACAAATATTGAATAAAAGTGTTCATTTCACATCTTAATAGTATTATTTATAGGTACTTTCGGTTCATTAATTATATAACTTCTACACAACATTATGTTGTTGTTGTTTTTTGTTGTTGTTGTTGGAGGAAGAGTGGGAAAGGGGTGACTGTATATCTTTAAAATTTATTTTAAGAGAGATTTTTGTAGATAACAATTGACACCTGGCGTGGCGTAGTTCTTACAATTTTTGTAGAAAAAGAAGTTTTGATAATTTCGGCCCATTAACTTATTAATTGCTTGTCAGAGAACTACAATATTTTTAATGACGTTTTTTTTTTGGTGGGGCGAAAGTATTAATTACAATTTTGAGATACATCTTCGAATGACGAATTCTATTGATGGTTAATTCACTGTCATTACCTCAAACACTTACATGTATATCCCTCCCCCCACTTGCGAATTGAACTCGGGTTTTTGCTCTTTAAAAAATTATATTATTGAGATAGTTGTTCTTTCATTTGTTAAGATTTGATAAAATAAATGTCACAGTCAATAAAATAGGTAAGAATGATATCAGAATGCTAAATAGAATTGTAATGGCTATTTACAATAATTAGCATGTTTTAAAACTGATATCCGTTGACATAATATAATCGTGTAAACAGATTTTATATCATCTGTATAATCTCTAAAGCCTGAAGTGTAAAGAAAAAAGAAAGCTTAACATGGTGCCTTTAGGTGCCCCTATATTATTAAAAAAACAGACCTGTAGACTTTGTATTATGCTTTACAAGTATATTAGTTAAATTTTAAAAAAGATCATTTTAGAAGATAAGTACAAAGATTTAAATTATCATCTTTTTAAATATATTTGGTAAATAAATATAAAACTCACTACATGCTATTTACTAGACTTTGTGAAAGTAGTATGATTTGGTTATTAAATTAATTTCACGTCATTTATACAAAAAAACATATTGCTATTAGCATTTTGTTTTTATAATTTTTTGTGTGTATACATAAAAGAATGGGTTAATGCTCGTTCAAGAAATTCAAGGTACTAGATATAATAAAGTTAGAGTCATTATTCATCAATCCTGAACTTCAGAATTTATCCTATCCATTGCACTAAACCACACAAATTATATGTACATACTGTTTGTTTTTTTAAATATATATTTTTTCTCTCATTTTTTGAGAATTTGGAGTTTTAATTTGGGTAAAAGAATTTTAATAATGGATATAATTTAATAGTTTCAGCTTATTATATGCATTATTTACAAATGAAAACAAGAATATTGTCAAAAAAATGTTATTTTTATAACATAAATAAGTTTGTACCACTATATATAGAGACATGACATAGTGATTAATACATCTGCCTTTATGTTCAAGTCTTGGATTCAAATAGAAGTAAAAAAGGTTTAGGTTCTAAATAAGCTTATGACCCCCCCCCCATATAATTAGTCCAAATTTAATCTAAATAAATATTTAATTATTGATTAGTAAATGGATATCTAACTATTTTTACTTAGAATATGTAAAACAAAAGAAAAAAAAAGATAAATTCTCACATCTTTGTAGTTCCTAAGTTTGGTAACCATTACTCTCTGTGGAATAATTTTGAGAATGTTCTTGCTCTGAAGTGGACTATTTCAATATTGTCGTTTTTATTTTAATTTCTAATTGCAGCTAAAAGATTGTAAATGTTTTTCTTTAAAAAAAAATATCAAAAAATGTTGGAGGTCTTCAGCAAATAGTAATAAATATTAGATAAGCATATATTGTCTTTTGCTTGTACAATAGGACACACACACGTATGCATAACACAAATACTTTTTGCTGTATGTATACATACCTATAATACAATTCCATTTAAAATTATAGTCCATATGTAAATTAAGATTACCCGATAAAAGTAACATTTAAAAAATGGAATAATGCAGTTCTAATAAATAATTAAATATCACACATATGCTGTTAGATATATTAAAATAATTAGCAATTCAAATGATTTTGAAGTCCTAAATAGTACAGCTAGAGTAAAATTATCTCTTTCTGGAGGACTTTGTATGTATTAAAAAAATGAAGTTGATGTTGCTTAATTTTAATTTTTTGTTGTACTCCTTTTTAAAAAAAAAACATTCTGGTGAGGGAGGCAGGTGGTAGTGTTGTTCTTTTCTTGTTACTTTAATAAAATATTATTATACAGGTTGTAATATATATGCAATATAATATTAAAAATAATGCTACTTTTTATCAAAGTATGCCTTTTTATAATTATTTTATAATTAACCATTTATTATTTTATGTTAATCTTTGCGTGGCAGAGGAAAGACTAAAAAAAATTAAGTCAAAATGTATATCAGAATGCCATATATTTGGCAAAAGATTTTTAGCTCTATGTTGCTATGTTAAGTTATTTCCCTGAAGGCAAGTGGAGAAGAGACAAGGTCATAGAGCATTACAATTGAATGATAATACTTGATCATTATACAGGGAATTTGCCATTTTTTGTTACTCTCTTAAAATAATTTATTTAGTAATTAAATTTTAGAATTACTTTGTAAAATTTAATGCATCTCTCTTCATAAAAAATCATAAAAGATGAAACTATTAATGTGTTTATAAAAGCTTATACAAAATTGCGTAAAGCTATTTAAAAAGTGAATTAAGATTTAAATACTGATAATTGCTAACATTCTAGAAAATGTAGAAATGAAGTTGTAAATTTGGTTGCAGAAACTGTGAAATTGAGCTCAAAGTTGTGAAATAATAAATTAATTACTTAAAAGCAAAACTCATAAGAACTTTTCCAAATGATTTCACACATGAGATATAATTAGAGAAAAGTTGTTTAAATACTTCTCAATTTGGATAAAAGGTTACAAAATTAAGTTTGGATGAAGGCTCTATATAATATTTTGATTTAAATCTGATGATTTCTATTTATGCTTATCTAAAATATATCTTTAATATGGTTAGTAAAATACTTTTACATGAGGATTTGTCATAGCAATCATCATCAGTTTGTAATCACTATTTTGATTTATAATTAATTTACTATAACAAATTTTAAAAGATATTTCAGTATTTTTTAAACAACTCTAATTTTTCCAAAATGGTGGATATTTTGTAGGATTGATAATGATGGGGAATAGTTAGATCATTTAAGTTATGTCAACTGAAAATTTAATGATGATATTGGTGCTAAAATGTACAGTACAGTATACTTTACAATATACAATACTATATTCTGACTATAATATGACTAATGTATTATATCAGTGCTTTAGTTATAACATATTCAAAGTAAAGAAGACTTTCATCACCAATGATTAAAAAATCAAAAAAATATTTTTATTCAATACAGGAAGTAATCAAAAATATATTTGATTCCATACTACAACAAAGTGTATTAATATTAAAATTTAAAATTTGTGCAATAAGTAAAATATACTCATTCAATCAGTTTTACAGATTAAAATTTTATGAATGTTATTTTGCTTGTGGCAAAAAATATATTAATTATAATTGTGATGAAAAAAAAAGTGAAAAAGAAATGATTTTGTGCATTATATGATAAAAGGTTACTAAACATAAGCTAAAAAATATCATTTGTTTATTCAATTTTAAATCAATAATCTCTTAATTTATTTCCAATACTCAAAATAATTGTAACTTTTATCATAAATATAAAAATATATACTTTTACAGTAGCCACAAAAAAAAAAGAATGTAATCTTTTGTATTATTAAAACTTCATCAATTAATTATACATTACATTTGTTTATCATTTTTTAATTTAATTTTTTTGCATTTATATAAAAAAATAAATTCATGAAATTTTGTTTGCAAAAAAAATAAGTTCTGTTTTATTGGTTAAATAGCAAATTAAAAACTTTAAATATAAATTGCATCAGAAATAAATTTTAACATATACACTATTTAAATTTTGTAAAAATTTTAAGTATAAGTTGTGGTTAGATTTTTTTTTCACCCTGTCATGCTTTAATTTAACAAACCATGATAAAAGTATTTTCTCACCATATAAAAAGCAAATTGCTGGATCATCAATAAAAACTTATATATATATATATAATAGATGCCCAAATGTTTTTATATAATGTATTTACCCACAGGTTAGTAATTTCTTTTAATAATATAATTTATATAATATTTATTAAATAATTTTTTTTTCAATTTAAACTTTTTAAATCAAGTTTTATATATTTTAAATTTAAAGCAACAAATTATTTTCCTCTCAATAGAAACATATAATAACTTATTTGTATGAGAAATCTTTGATTTATAATGCATTTTGGGGTACCAAATGTTTTCACTAGGCAGGATAAAAATGTACCATATAGTTACTGATAAATATATAAACCTCATAAAAGAAAAATACATAATCAGAGAAATGTTTAAATTATTCCCAAATCTGCATGTATAATATTAAATAAAGTTCATTATTAACAATATTTTTAGTTATATAAGCAGTTAAATATTTTAAAAGTAAGATTTCAAGAAGTTGTAAAATATTAGCAGTATCATTTATATTTTATCAAATTTACATAAAAATTGCTTATCACTTGAATTTTTCATTTTTTCTTATTATTATAAATTAAATAGATTGTTCACATCTCTTTCTCCCTCATATAATTTTTTATAAGATTACTGGACATTTTTGTCCATTCTTTTTTAGTTTTCAATACATCTTAATAATTCTTATGCCATGCTCATTTTAATTTCTTTTTTATTTAATAATTTTTAATAAATATCTTTAATATTTTTATATTGCTAATTCTATCTTTTTAACTTATCTTTTGTATTCAATAAAAATGTTCAAGTTTCTGTTTCATAAAAAGTTGCATTTCAAACGCAATAAACACAAAATAACTTTTTATATCTTATTAAAAGCTTGTTTAAACATTGCAATTTTCTAAATATAAAAAAGTTATGTAGTGGAGTTGTGATACATGTTAAATTTTATTTCCAACTCTTTTTGTGTACATCATAGCATATAATAATTCATGTTTTGTTGATAAACTTAGATTAGAATAGAATATATATTGTTCATTGAACTGCGAGTACAGTACTTTTCAACACATACACACACACTTACATATATGTAACATTGTACTTTTTGACACATACACATATATATATATATATATATATGTATCATTGATGCTTGTTCATATCGATAGTATACATATATAAATTAAAATTATAATATAGAAAAAAAGTGTTTCAAAATAATATAATTATCAACCATTAAGTAAGTTTAATATTTTTTAAACAAATGCCTTAAATTATGCATTTTTATTTTATATATATATATATTGTAATGAATACATAGTTCCATATACAACTTCACTAGAAGGTGTCACTAGATAATAAGTCTAGACTTCTTCCTATATCAAATTGTAATTTAATATTGAGAATTAATGTAAGAAAATACCAAAGAAAGAAGTTAAGTTTACTAGCAAGATCACAAACAAAAATGTTGGGAAACTATAAATTATAAAATGAAACTCTTCAAATTAATAATAAATCTTGAAGTAAAAAGCCAAGTTTACCCAGCATGAGTTATATTTGGACACCTATTCCAATATTATGTATTTTATAATTCAAGTAATAGTCAATAATAAAAGAAACCAAATAATTTATTATTAAACAATATAATTTATTTAAAAAGAATAAAATAATAGTGCCATTGTAATAGTTACCAATATCTAAATTAATACATCAAAATCAACAATCTGTGACATTATCAAAACAAACTAAGTTATCCATAATCTTAATACCTGTAACACAGTAACCTATACACTGAGGGCTATAAAACTAAGCAATGGTGAAATGCCTATTTAATATAAGCTTAACTCTTTACTATAATATTCTAGGTAATGGCATAGAAACAACAACTATTCTTAACACTTTATATATAAGGTATTTAAATATTAATTTATCATTATAGACATATTATTTATAAAAATATAAATAGAACCCATGCTTAGGAATGTATTCACTACAAAAATGAAGCCATAGGAAATTTATAACTGGAACTATCCAACAAATATCACAATAAATATTTTAAATATTTCAGTTGCCAGCACATACGGTACTAGTCAAATCTCATGTATATAAAATAAATATTTATCATCATTAAAACAATCATTTAAAATTATAAATATTATTAAATAACACAGATTTTATATTTCATATTAATATTAGAATATGATAACTATAAAATAAAAATAAACTATCATTTATTCTGTCTGTATTATTTTTAAACATATTTTAAAGGTTTTGAAAATATTACTTGTATATAGCTTTAATATTACACATATAGTAATCAATACAATATTTATGAATTGACAATTTATAAATAATTCATATCAGCACAATGTTTACGTACAAAACAATTTGTTATAAATTAAAATTTTTTTAATAAAGCTTTATATATTGTTTTGTAATTTTAATATATTTATAATTAGAAAATGTTAATATTTTTCAAATTGAAAATATAGCAGACAATCTTTTTATAATGGTCTCCATTTGAAATATATATGTTAGCAAACAGTAAGTAGATGAGTAGATAGGTCTAAATAAGTTGTAGATAAAGCATGATTTCACAGCAGTTGATGATTATGAAGTAATCCTATTTATGATAGATGAAAATATGAAGAAGTAGATTATTCATTTAGTCTTGGTTCCCAAATTTTTAGAATAAAAACTATTTATTTATAAGTTTATTTTGGGAGTTTAAAATCCAATGTTTTCTTTTTAATTCAATAACCAAATATTCTGTTCATGTGATCAGAACAGTTTTCTTAATAAGAAATCATTCTTAGCTACTTGCCAATAGAATAATAAATAATTATACCATGAATTTTAAAAATACATTTAATTAATATTTTTAAAATTAAACAATTGAATTTCTTTTTAAATATTTGACAAAATCATTTTTTATTTATAAAAAGTGTATATAATGCCTTTAAGTAATAATAAAAACAACTTAATATTTTAAAATATTATTGATGCCACACTTCTAAATTAATAAAAAAAAATTCTGTACATTTTCTTAATTTATACCTCAATGATATTTATTCCAAAGGAATATGCTATTTCATTAACCTTCAATTCACAAAAAGAAATGTTATCACATTTAACAATTATATGTTTATTTTTAAAAAATTCTTCTGATTTTTTTATGTACATATAATATAAGCTTTAGTCAGAAGTGAATTAACATTTAATATATTATTAGTTTTAACTCAAATACATAACAATTAAACAAAATATTTACCACTGATATTTAAAAGTATAAATGGACTAAATATAGACATTCATGTACATTCAAAAAAAAAAAGAAATAGAAAGTATAGACTGTCCATATATTATATATATATATATATATATATATATATATATATATATATATATATATATATATATATATATATATATATATATATTGTGTAATGAGCTATATGGAATTTGGAGTTCCTTTAATCTTTCCTAAATTTTAACAATATAAACTACTTCAATTAGTTTATTCATCTCCAATAAAATTAAGTTCAGGAATAAATAATACCTATTTATATTTTTATACTTAAACTGAACACATTTTCCACATGAGTCAACAATTACATTATGCTGGTTTATCCATTTATTCATATAATATTTATTTTCTTTATTTCAAAGAAATATAATAGCCTGGTACCATATAAAACCAATATTCTTATAATCATTACTACAAACTATACATTTCATTTTACACAGTAATTCTAAACATTCACCATTATGAAAATTTTTCCTACTTTGGAATCCAATAAGATCCATGTACTCACAAATAAAACTGCCATATTCATGACTGCATACTTCATGATAGGAAAACCATTTATTTTTATCACAATTATGCTCACCTATAAACTCCAATATTTCTACTTTTATATGAAATTTCATCTCTAAGAACAATTCTTTATATTTATTATCATTATTTAATCTCTTGACAATTTTCTCTCTCATACAGACTTTGTCATTCATTCTAGCTTATCTTCAATACTATCTTTGTTCCATTTTTTATTAATACTCCACCACATGGAACTTAAGAAGTGAAGCCTTCACAAGTTTTCCAAATGATATGATAATAATGACTCACATTGTCCATTTATGTCAGCAACTATTTTAGATTGAGTATTTATATGAGTAACATAGGAATTATTTATTTGTGATTCCCTTTCAATTAATAATGTTCTCTGGTTTGGTGAACAATTACCACTATCTCTCAGTCTTTCATATCTTCTGGAATATTAAACCATTGCTGTTTGAGGTTATATTGGATCTCTTCTGCCCTTATCTATAATTTATTTCCATCCACTGCTGAAATATATAGCTGTAAGTATTTCTGCCATCTTTTCAATATTACTTTTACTATTTTCTAACATAACTTGTTGTATGTTTATTAGAAAATTATGTCTGATTATTCTAATAATTTGTCCTTCTGACAAAGCAAATTCAGTAAAACAATGTAACATTGAAATGTGTTTGTATAAAAATTGGGTATATGATTCATCAAGAACAAGAGGATATTTTTCCTAAGAAACCCAGTGCATAATACCATTTAGTTTCTCTTCACTCCAGAAATTCTCAAAATTGCATTATGATAATCTTGAAACATGCATAGTTTCTTACCTAATGCATACACTACTTCTTTGCTGTACCATGGAAATTATTAGAAGCCACCACTATTTATTTGTTTTTCAGGTTTGCATTGATGAAACCAAAAAATTTCTCTAAACTTTCCAAATGTGTCAAAGGACTCTCACTTACATCACCTCTAAAAGTTCTTACTTGAATACTTTTGACAACTAGTTGATTAATTGACTCACTAAGATTTGTACCTTCAGGTTTTAAACAAACAGTATTCATATCATTATTACTAATCACTGGTCTCTGTTCTATCTTTTCTGAAATAGTTTATTTATGTCATTCCTTCTTAAGACTGCCAAATGTATCATTTATCTCTTGTTTAAGATTATTTTTAGTTATACTGCTTTTTCCTCCAAATTCACTGTATTGATTTTATCAATATCCATGATTTGAAAATCCAAATGATGAAATAATTCTTTTTTCTTATTTTTTCTTCAATTTCTTCTAAAACAATAATTCTCCAAAATACCACAGTACTATCTTTATTTCTTCTTCTACTATGTCAATCTTTTCCCCTACTTTTTGAACTTTATAACTTAATTCTATCCTAGCCTTTTCTAATTGTTTTTTCATTTGAAACTGTATTTTTCCTATTCCTTCTTTTACTTCCAGTCTTTGTTGTTGAATTACCCACTGTATCTGTTTCCTTCTTGCTGCAGACTTTCCATCACTATTCTCTGATTTTCATCTATGTTCTAGTGCATGTTTTCATTCATTTCTCCATTGTCTGCTTGATTTTGTAGCAAATTTTTATTCATTTGATCCATTCTTTGCATATTTTCATTCATTTGAATCATATTCTGCTGATTCTGCTGCATATTTTTATTCAGTTGGTTCTTATTCTCATCCATTTTCTGTTGCAAATTTTCATTTATTTGATTCATAATTTGATTCATCCATTGCTTCATTCTTAGCATATTCTCCTTCATTTGATTTGCCATTCTCTGCAACATTGGACTAAATATTTCCATATTCAGCACGCCATAATCTTCTTGCTTTTTATCTAATTTTATAAGTTTATTTTTTTCTAATTACAATCTGAAGTTTCTTAAAGGTTATTTCAGGTATTTCTGGTTCTACTACTTCAACTTGTGACTTAGGACTAACACTACTAATCTCATTTTCTTTACCACTCTATCTATATCTCCACCTAAATTTTGTTTCAAATAATTGAAATATTAATCAGCTTTTTCTCAAGAATGAAAACAAAGCTAAATAAATTCTCTTCCTTCTATTTTCATAAAAACCATCAATTAAAACTTTACTTTAATGCCTAATTTTAAATTTTTTAAATTGACACAAAATATATTTGGCAATAAAGGAATATATATATGGTTATACAATATACAAACTTATATCTTTTAAAAATTACAAAAAAAATCATTAAATTGTATTAACTATCTCAAAGTATTTATTTTAAATTCATCAAATTGGTACGCCACAATTTATAAAAAAATTATATTCTTCAATCCCTCAAGATACTTTACTTCTGTCTAATTAAAAATAATAGACATAATTTATTAAAACCAATAAATAAAATTTATCAGGTGTCAAACACTGGATAAATTAAAATCTAAAAATTTTTTTTTAAATATCTCAGAGTGTTTTATATTATAAAGCTTTACACATTAATGCCAAATTATAAAAAAAATCTCTAATAAATAAGAACACATCATATGGAAAAAAAAAAACAAGATATAAAAATATGCTAATATTATCTTTCAAGGTATATCAAAATCCCTAAAATTAAAATGCCACATCTTAAATAAAATACTACTCTTATCTTTCAAGTATGAGTTTATCATAGCACCAAAATTTATGTGGCCATTATCTTTTTTCTTTTCTCAGGTATAAGTTTATGAAGCCCTATGACTTGGATCACCAAAATGATAAAAATAAAATAAAATAACTACGCTTCTATCTGAAGCTATAAGTTTAATGAAGCTGTGTGAAATTGGGGCACCAAAATGATAAAAAATAGTAATAATAACTTTTCTATATCAGAGTATCATTGTTCCAAAGTTGGGAAAGCCAAAATGATAAAAAAATATAATATCCCTCTGTAATAGACACCTAGTTTCATATGTAATTTTACTAGAAGGCTCCACTCAATAATAAATATAGACTTCTTCATATAATTAATATAAAAATTATGCAGTCACAAAAAATGTTGGGAAGCTATTAATTATAAAATAAAACTCTTCTAATTAATAATAAATCTTGAAGTAAAAAGACAAGCTTACCCAGCATAAGTTACATTTGGATACCTATTAATTTAGCATATCAGTATTTTGTATTTTATAATTCAAATAATAGTCAGTAATAAAAGAAACAAAATAAACTATTTAAGAAAAATAAAATAACAATAATGACATTGTAATAGTTATCAATATTTAGATTAATACATCAAAATCAACAAACACATGTATGTTAACAATCTGACACATTGCTAAAACAAATCAAGCTACTCTTAATTTCAATACCTAGTAACACTGTAACCTATACACTGAAGGCTATAAAACAAAGCAATAGGTGAAATCCCTGTTAGATATAAACTTAACTCTCTACTATAATATTCTACATAATGGCATTGAAACAACAACTACTCTTAAAATTTTATATATAAAATATTTAATACTAATTCATCATTTATAGTAATATTATTTATAATGATATAAACATTACCCATGGTTAAGAAAGTATTCACTATAAAAATGAAGTCATTATAAAATGAAGCCATACAAAATTTATAACTAAAACTAATCAACAAATATCAAAGTAAATATATCAAATATCTCAGTTGCCGATACAAATAGTATTAGTTAAATCCCATATATATACAATAAATATTTATCACCATTTAAACAATCATTATTTAAAATTATAAATATTATTAAATAATACAGATTATACATTTCATAATCTGTATTGAAATATGACATCTATAAAATTAAAATAAACTATCATTTATTACGACTGTATTATCTTCAAACATTATATTTAAAATGCTTTGAAAATATTACTTCCATATAGCCATAATACTACACATATAGCAATCGATACAATATTTAAGAATTGACAATTCATAAATAATTCATATCAGCATAATGTTTATGCGAAAAACAATTTGTTATAAATTAAAAAATATTTAATAAAGCTTTATAGGTTGTTAGTAATTTTAATCTTATTACCATTAGAAAATGTTAACATTTTTTAAATTGAAGATATAGCAGACAATCCTTTTATAATGGCACTTCATTTGAAATATAGAAGATAGTAAACTGTAAGTACATATACCTAAATAAGTTCAATTATAATTTTACAGCAGTTGATGATTATGAAGTAGTCCTATTTATGATAGATAAAAATATGAAGTAGATTATCCATTTGAGTCCTGGTTAATTCTTGGAATAAAACTACTTATTTAGAAGATCATTTTTTGAGTTTTAAAATCAATTGTTTTCTTTTTAATTCATAATTCTGTTCACATAATCACAACAGTTTTCTTGAAAAGAAATCATTCTTGGCTAGTTTCCACTAGAACAATAAATAATTCTACAGTCAATTTTAAAAGTACATTTAAAACAAATTGTCAATTCTTTAAAATTAGTATTTTTAAATTAAACAATTGAATTTCTTTTTAAATTATCATTTAATAAAATCAATTTTTATTTATAAAAAGAATATATAATGTCTTTAAACAATAATAATAATGACTTAATATTTTAAAATATTAATGATGTCACATTTCTAAATAAATAAAATTTCTCTCTATACATTTTCTTAGCTTATACAACAATGAAATATATTCCAAAGAATATACTATTTCAATATATATATACAAACTTTTCATAATGGTTAATATTACAATAATTAAATTAACAACTCAACATTGATTTATTGAGCATTTGAAATACTGTCAATCCAAAGTGCAGGATAAAGTATTTTGAAAAGATAAGAATAGACCATCTGATCCATTTTTTCTATATTTCTTTGTATAGGCCAATCTAAAACACATTCGAATGAAAGTATGAAGATCTTAAATTTCTCACATTTCTTCTTTTAAAGTGATATTTAACTATTGACAAGCTGTAAAATGAAAATTTTTGCTAATATCCATAGTTAAAATATAACTTTAAAAAAAGTAATGTGATTAATTTAAAATCTTTACTCTTTATTTCAAAATGCTTTAAATTGGCCTATTATTATAAATGAATATATGTAAAAAGGATAAAACAGTCTATTCTTATCTTTTCAAAAGACTTTATCCTGATCTCATGTGCTCAATAAGCCAGCATTAACTGTATATATATATATATATATAGAAAAAAGGGTATTTTTTATTTATTTTGAACAATGTTATAAATATATTTTACTAAAATGTGCTTATAATTGCTTTTCAGACATGTATATATTTGTAAGAAAGATCACATATTCAAAATCTATACAAAAATGTTTATTTCTTTATTTAAATACATAATTACAAATATTGATATAAATCAAAAATTTGGAATAGGTCAACGAAAATCTAGTCTGCCCTAATTTACATAATTTACATCTTTGGATTTCCAACTACTTCTTTGAAAATAAAGGCTCAAACCTTTGAAAGCACTCAGAGTATTATAGAATATTTGTAGATACAGTAATTGTTTATCAGTGTTTTTAATAGAGAAACATTATTTAATCATCTTATTGTTTATGTGTGTATATATTAACACAAAATATAGAATTTTACATATATATAAACTAACACATAGTTGAACATTAAATATTAAAAAATATATAATAGATATATGAGCAAAATATTTGAATTCTAACATTTCCTGTATGTTAAATATCATATATTTTACAATATTCAATAGAAAATCTGTTGCTTTTTTTTAAATATAAAGAAAAGTTTTTTTTTTTTTGTTGAAATATTTTTTTACAAAAAAAAAAAAGAATCATAAATATTTATTATATAACTTATTTTTTATGATGGATAAAAATGCTGATAAATAATAAATAATAATTGCTTATGCATGGTTTTTTTTTCTAAGTGTAAAAAAAATGCCAGAGAGGTCCAGGAAAAATCAAATATCTCATTAATTAAAACACCCACCTATATTAAATTTCACAAACTAAGAGTTGAATGCTGTACTCATGTGATGAACTTAAGAAATGTAAACTTATATAGCATACTGATAAATAAAGTCAATGCAGACATCACAATGTAAGAATGCAGTGAAAACAAAGTGAATTAGGTACTGCAATGATTCAATTTTTCGTAATTTTTTAGAAAGGTTAATAAAAAATTGAGAAATCAATTTTTCATATATTTTTCATTGATTGAAAAAATAAGAATAAGAGAAAAACTTACTGAATTGTATTTTTATTTTTTAAAAAATAAATGGTGAAATGTCTCACTTTCAATTCAATTAAATATGCTTTAGGTTATTTTATTTTATTTTTCAATAACTTTTTAAGTCTTATGAAAATGTAATAGATTAGCCTTATTATCAAGAAATTGTGATCTTTTTAATTGTTTTGATGTTTTAACTATATCAGTGTCAACTCTATCTGGCAGATTTTTCAATAGACTCTAGCAATTGTTATTTTTATTATGACTCCATGTTCGATTTTTTTTTGTGTACAATTAAATCTTTTTTACATATATTATATAATTAATTTATATGTTATATTATAAATATTTAAGCCTTCTAATAATTAAAATGAGAAAACATTAAAAATTAATATTTTAAAATTGTTAAAATAAGTATCTAACTGAAGGTCTTATTGACAACAAAGGAACACAATGTTATTGGCTTCATGATACCTATTCAAAAAGTTAGAAGAATGAAATATTAGATATTAGAATTTTACATTATTAAAAATTATATATTTAGAATTAGTTATCATCAAAGAAACAAAAAAATTTAGAAGTTAATAAATTATTAATTGTTATTAAAATATTTTACTTACAGTTTTCTTTTGCCTATAAGTATGGTAATTTCCAGTTCTTGTAAAATACTTTCTGTACTTTCTTAGAGTAGTCTTTTTAAAAATAAAATGTTTTCAAAGACAATCCCTCCTATTGATGTAGTTTTGATTTAATGATAAGTTTTTTACAAAAACATTGTGTCATAATCATTAACAATTACTGAAAATCATATTTTTGTGTCATTTAGCCACAGAGTAAAACAATCTATTGCATAAGACAATCACATATGACCATTTCCTTCATGGCTTTGTCAGAACAATAGAAGGTATTATCAGTTGCACACAAAAGTCAATAAAGGTTTGTATATTGCTGACACCTCCTGGAATTTTTTTAAAATACATTAAAATAGAAGTTTTATAAAAAAAATCTCTGCAGCTTTTTGCACACTGTAATTTAATATATACAATACTTTAACATAATGTAAAAAAGTAGCGATCACAGCACCATCACATCACCTAAAATGTCAAATATGATCGCATGATCAAGCTTACTTTTATGAAGGACTTAGTCATATTAATTTTAAGTAACTTCTAAAATTTTGGAAAACTTTTAGCATTACACTCAAAAAATATTTTATTATATCAAATAAGGCACAATAAATTTGGAAAGAATAATGAAAGAAAAATATATATATTCTTTCAATATAAACTGATTTTTTTTATTAATAAACATAATTTATTGTGTTCTGAGATATAAAAAATGATTGTTGTAATTTAAAATTTATATATAATTTTCATACAATTTAATGGTAAAAAACAGTCAAGCATTGGTGGTCAAGAGGTCAGTGACAGCTGCTTTACAAGCAGTTGTCCCAGGTTAGCAGGTTCACTTCCCGGATGATGCTATGACACATGAGGAAAATAAACAGTATATTTAAATTCATTAAATTGTTTGAAAATTACATATAATATTTTTTTATAATGGATATATATATATATTTTCATGTGATCATGTATAACATTTAGAAGCTGATAATGGCTGCTGGAGTATTGTCAACATTGTGATTTTCAGCCATTATTAATCCACTGCAGAATGAAAATCTCTCCAAGTTCAATCCATCTTCTTATATTCATAGCCTCTCTTCTGTACATCATACCATCACACTTTTTTATTTCATTTATCCACTCACATGTGATCTCTTTCTAGGTCTTTTACCACCACTAGTAATCCTATTTAAGATTTCATTTATCTGTCTATTATCATCACTTCTAATGATATGTTCATCCCATTTGCATTTCAGTCTCTTAATTCTTTCAATGATGTCAGTAATATATATTTGTTGTTTCACTCATGTATTTCATTTTCAACCTCTTCTTTTTAATTCTAACATGCATCTCACCATAACTTTGTTGAGTGGTCTGATTTCTCTGTTATACACTTTTGCTTAGTGTTCAAGTCTCAGATTTATAAGTTAGAACTGGTAACATATTTATTAAAAACCTTCCTTTTTAAACATATACACATATTGCCTTTTAATATTAAATTATTTTTACCAAAAGCATTCCATTCAAGTTTAATTCTATGATTAATTTCATCCATTATGTTTCTATTTGTAGTAATAATGTGACCAAAGTATTTGTAGTTATTAACTTTTTCTAACTCATCATTATCTATGTCCTTTTTTGAGAAAATTTATTGAGCATTACTTTAGTTTTTTAATATTTAGCTTTAATCCTACTTTCTTATTTTTATCTGATAACTTCTGCAATATTTCCTGAAGCTCTAAAGCATTATTTGCAAAAACAACTACATCAGCTTCTGAATTTAAATGACTTAAATAATCTCCATTTACTTTTAAATCTTTAGCTTCCATTTTCATCCACAAAATACTCTTTGTAATACTGCTGCAAAAGGGTTTGGAGATATGGAGTCACCCTGTCTTGCACCCTTCTCAATGTTAGCCTTCCTAGTATCATTATGTAATCTAACTGTTGCTGTTGCATTCTTGTAAATATTTTTCAGAATATAACAGTACACTGGATCAAAACCTTGATGTTCCAATGATTAAGTAATAATGGTCATAGAATCAAATGTCTTTTCATAGTATTCAATTCCAAAGCATTATGACAACCTATTTTCATTATTTATCTTTTCAACATGTGTGTGATCAGGTGGGTCAGCAATATGAGATGGCACTGAGAGTAGTGGGTCATGTGAAAGTCTGAGTTTGAGTCCTGCTTATATTACATATATAAATGCAGATTTAAGCCTTACAATGTATTAATTGGTTCTTTTTATAATTTCTATCAATACTTGGATATGATTTATTGTACTAAAACCACTTTAAAATCCATCTTGTTCTTTTGGTTGGTTAAAATCCAAAATTCACTGTAAATGTGTTGTAATTATCTTGGTAAAAATTTTGTATAGAAGGATAAAAGATTGACAGGTCTGTAATTACTAATATCTTCTTTATCATCTTTTTTAAATATTAACATTAATACTGCATTCTTCCAATCAACTGGCTCATCTTTATTATTTAGAGATTTGGTATATAACTTTGCTCATTTTTTTTACTTTTTGCTTGAATATTTTAAAATGTATTAAATTTGAGACTTTTAATTTAATGATATTTGTTGTTTACTTTTTATTTACATTTTTGTTTGTTGGTTTATAGTGATTTGGATAATGTATAATTGAAGTTGTGTACTTTGATACAACATAGTTTGTGACTTCATTGTACTACTTTCTGACTTCATTGTACTACTTTCTGCTAAATGTAACTTTTAATTTTTTATCATTTTTAATTACATGGATTTTTTTAAAACTTTTTACAAAATTTTCTCAGTGCTATTTTTTGTTAAGAATATTCTTGTGATGTGCAAAATGATAAGAAAAATGATAAAACATCTTTTTAAATAGCTTACTGCAATACAAAGGGCTTTTCAACAATTCATCACAGAAAGCTGTGAAGAAGATAATAATCATATAATAATGCACACTAGAGGGAGCTTATCACTAGCTCCAATCAAGCTTTAATTTATAAGTGCTGAAAGAGAAAGAATTCAAAATCTCTATCAGAAAGTCCTTATCCCCAGACCAAAAACAATGAAGTTTTGAATATTTTACTATGCTTGTTTTTTTATTTTCTAAATGTAATCTGATACCCATTTCCACTCAATAAAAGATAGCTAGCTAGGTTCATTATGGATTTTAATAAAAAAATAATAAATGAATAAATTTACTCAGGCATAGTAATGCTAGCCTTAACCTTAAAAATGTATTTAATTAATATCATACAAAACAAAAAAATATGCATTTCTAAGTTTTATTTTTTCCCTACATTTAATTCCTTTATAAAAAGTTATTTAAAATGCCCAATGACAGTCTCTTTTAGCATTTTTGTGTTATTGAAGCAATCACTAAACTTTTTTTGTTTATTAATATAACATTTCATGAAGTGCATTTATCTTATCAGAATCACATTATATATCACCAGACCCAATCTCTTATAAATATCTTTACTTAGTATTCTCAACATATTAGCTGCATTTTACATTAATCATGTTATTTAGAAATATAACTTTGTAGCTATCAATAATTCAACTAAATTAATAAAATACTTTGTTGCTCAGGGGTTAAAATATCAGAAATGATGAAAGAGAGTAATTTCATTGAAGTTTCATCACTTTCCAACACTTTGTCAGAATAACTTCTCAGTTATGGCTTGCTCAATATTCTTCATTAATGATTGGAATATTTTTATTACTATACATGCACATATGTGTGCTGATATATATATATATATATATATATATATATATATATATATATATATATATATATATATACATGAAAGCAGTTAACACTTAAACAATAGCCTTGTGCATTATTAGCTTTATATATATGTATGTGTATTATTTAATGTTTTTATTTATATTTTTTTTAAATTGTATCTATTAAAATATTTTCTATTATTTGTACATTGCCAAAATTATAATGATATATTTATATTGTTGAGGATGTTTCAGACTTTTCATTTATTATTATTATTGTTTCTAATCAATAAATTTATTAATCATTAATTTAAGTTATTCCAGTAAAGTTCATTTCATTTCAATAATAATTTATTAACAATATATAGTGATTACATCCTGATGAAAACAAAAAAAAAATTGTACAAATACATGATTATATTAGTGTTCTGTCTGACATCTGACTAGAATGTATTATGTGAACACAACTGTTATACCACTTATGTGGTTGGTTGTAGTGAAGAAAGATTGTATAGTGAATGAGATACTCAGAACTTGTTTTACTTGATTAGAGTGTTTTATATAAGCATAAGTATTATCTTTTAAAATTGCCTACTCTAAAGGCTGAGTTGGTTGGAGTTGAGAAACTGGAAGAAGGTAGTGAAATCAATATCCATGTGTCATCAAAGGCTTTACTGGGGGCAAGGAGATGATCACATTTCTTGATTTTTTGGAGCAGTTGACAAAACAATGGTATGACTTGTGGCAGTGGTAATTCCATGAGTGTTTTGCATCTTACTATCCATATGGCATAAAGGACATAGATGGAAAGTCTTATTATTGAAAATATTCCATTACAAATGGTGTTTTCACATCAGAGAATCATGTCAGTTATGTTGGAGTTGATTATGATCATATCTTTCAGAATTTTTAGTCTTGGGAATTGGTGTATGATATGCTCTATGGTTTCATCTTCACAGGAGCACAGACCACATATTGGGTTAATGCTAGAAAGACCTCTTCGGTGATAAAGAAACCAATTCGTGGGAAGGGCATTAAGATTAATTTTAATGATGAAGTCAAGGAATTTGGGTTCTAGACTCCATCCTTTGAAGTATGTAATTAGTCTTTGGTTGGTTGTGTTTAGACTGTTTTTAATGGGCTGTTGATTAGAGTTGATTAGGCTGTACACTCCCCATAGAGTGATTTTTTGTTCAAGATTAGAAAGAATGATCAGATTATATAGTTTTAAGTGTTCTACTAGTAATGATACCCATGACTTGGAAAGCCCATGAGATTGGTGCCATTAGTTTTGATAGATGAGAGAGTGGCTTGTTTTTTTTATTGTGCCCCAGAGCCGATCTGAAATACAGAGATTTAGATTATTCAACAAAGTATGGAGAGATGTATGTTAGGAGCAACAAGAAGAGAATGAAAACTAGAGATGGGTGAGAGAATCAATGATATGATTGAAAGAATTAATAGACTAAAATGGAGCTGAATTGGACAAATTACTAGAAAAGATAATAATGAGTGGATAATTGAAGGTTTAAATTGAATTTCAAGATATTTTAAAAAGACTTAAAAAAATATTATATGTGAAATGAATGGATGAAATAATTCAGAACAGATTTGAAGGCTCATCAAAATTAGATTAAACTTGAAGAGATCTTCATCCTGAAGGAAATTGATACTGGCTAATAATGATCATGATGATATATATAATTTTTTAAAATATTTATTATCTACATCTGCACTAAGAAAAAACCAAAGCATTATCAATTAAGGAAAAATAATAGTAGGTATTATGGTAATATAACTAGTAACCAAATCAATAAAAATACATAAAATAAATTAATTGATATAAAAAATAATATGCATAAATTTGCACATAACAAAGAAATTAGTAATACCCAACTGAGGATGATAAAAGATAAGCAAGTAACAGCAATCAGTTCACATTAATGATAAAAAAGTTAAAGATTATTTTAAGATATTGACAAAGGTATGTTATTACATGGACAAAAGGAAAATTACCTGGAGACCTCACCAATAGGGGGGGGGGATCCCCATATCCCAAATCAATATTCTATAATCTTGTTTTTATAGTAAAAAATCAGATTAAATTTTGATGCCATATCTGGAGACCCTAGATTATAGTTGTGACCCAAGTATTCATCATCTTGGCACAAGGCAGAGTGCATTGCCATGTGCAGGCCAGCCCTATGCAACAATCCTATTCCATAATATACTTTCTACAAGACTTTGGAATTTCTTTCTAGCTTCTATTCTACTGATGATGGCTAAAAACTTTCATGTCCTCCAGTAGTGAAATAAACATGGTAGTAAATGATATCTGCTACTTATCACCAATAACCAAAGCAAATGTATAATTGAATTTATATATATATATATCAAAATAAAAACAATCTCATGAAACAGGTCATTATAGTTGTCAATCTTAAAATCTTATGACACATTACACATGGTTAGAAAAATAAAATTCAGTTACATTTGCTCCAGTTATTGTTGATAAGTAGTAGATATTATTTACTACCCCATTGATTTGAACACTGGAGTTACAGGAGGTTCTTTGAACCAAAGGGGATTTTAAGATTCCCAACTATGACAGTCTTCATCAGTCTTGTGATACAGATCATACATATGGCCGATTGCTGATATCAGTGTAGTATGTCCCAACAAGTATTTTGTGTATTATTATTTTAATAATAAGTTATAAGTTGCAAACATTGTTTAATATATAAAGAGAAATTTCGAAGTAGGTATAATACTAATATTTGTTTGTTTGATAAAATATTTATTTATTTTTTACTAATTCTAACACGACTTGGCAATGGCCAATTTCCTACGATAATGTAAAATTGATTTAAACAAACTCTCTTTTTTTTTTGATTTTATATTCTGAAATTCGGATAGAATAGTGTGTTTTTATTTTACATTATACCTTCAAATATTATTTTACTTAAATATGAAAAACGATTAGATAAATAAAGTAAAAAAATAATAAATTATACAATGTACAATATAAAAATAATATTTTAGAGTGATGAAAAGAACTTACAAATCTGGGTTTCAAAAAAAAAAAAAAAAAATTAGAGAGGTAGATTTAAAAATGAAACAAACCTTATTGCGAGATTTTTTACAATAAAAAATAGAGAAGATAACAGCAGCAAAACAGAATAGGATATATAATGAATTCCGACTCTACAGTATCATTATCATCAAATTGAAAACAATACCAACAATGCAACTATTTACAATATTAATGATAACAATGATAAAAATATTAGTACAAATATCAATGATAATAATGATCAAAATAATAATACAAACAATATCAATAATAATAATGATAAAAATATAAATGCAATGCATACAAATAATATCAAACAAAATATATACTAAAGATATTATCTTATGGCCAAACTCTACAAATTATTTTACTGACTTTTGCCTTCATAAAAACCACAAAATGTTGGAATAATTAAAAATTCAATCAAAATTTTAATGGTGATAAAAAAATCATGACAAAAAAATTAAATGAATCTCATTTTTATTTAAATAGAACTAATGGTATTACAAAAAAAAAAAAGAGTAAATAGTTAATATTTTCAAAACTACAAAATATGTGTACTGTTTTATTTGCAAATTGTTTTCAATTAAATTTTAAAATGTATTAGTTACAGGATGTAATGATTGGAAACATATTTCTAATATTTTAAAAAGACATGATGGGTATAAAGAACGTAAGGAAAATATGTGTGTGTAATAAAATGCTTGAAATGTGTAGAAAAAATTGATTTGCAATTGATAAAAGCTTATGAAAACCAAACAATTTATTGGTGCAATGTTCTAAAAAGAGTTGTTGTGACTATGAAACTGTTAGCTTCTTTAGGGTTGGGATCTTGAGTGCATGATAGTAGTGCAGAACATATTATAAGTTGTTTAAAATACTTAGCTAATTCTGATATGATTATGAAAACCCACTTAGAAATTTATTATAAATTTGGTAAACAACAGGTGAATTATCTTTCTATGTGTAATGAATTTATACATTCAATGGCCACTAACATAAAAAGTCCAATACAGGCTAAATACTTTTCATTTATAGTTGACTCTATTCACAACATCAGTAACACAGATCAGTTATTATTTATTATACAATATCTTGATAAAAAATAAAATTCAGGAACATTTCTTGTTTTTCCTACCTATTGAAAAGCTTTTACTAACTACTTAGAAAATACTATAACTTCAGAAAAAAAAGGATTGTGGTTTAGATATCCAAAACTTTTTAGGACAATCATATGACAATGCAGTCAACATGTCCATGATTCACAATGAATTAAACATGAAGATTATCTTGTTTATGTAGCTCATAGTCTAAATTTTGTGGGAAATTTTGCTGCAGAAGCTTGACCAAAAGCATTTTATTCAAAATTTATTTGGATGTTTTCCTTTTACTACAAAGAGATGAGATACTTTAATGAAAGCAGGTAAAAATGGAAATGTAACAATTAAAAAAAATGTTCTTCAAAATATGATCCTCAAGAGCAGTTGCAATTTTATTTGTTAAGATTAATTTTTTGACCATAAAAGAATCTTATTTAAAAATTTTGAAGATTATAAAAAAAAACATGTAACAAAATTAGGAGCAAAAAAGCTATATAAAAATATTAAAGATTTTGAAACAACACTTTTGCTTTTCATATGAAATGAAATTCTACAAAGATTGAATGCAACTAGTAAAAGTTTTCAAAATAAAAATTCTGATTTATACAGTATCATAATTTTTTAAAAATCGTTATTTTTTGCAAATCAGAAGATCTTCTAACTAATGATTAATTTCTTGATACTATAGAATCAGAATGTTTTGCATTAACAAACAATAAAAAATATGAATAAGGCAAAGAGAGAAAAGGCAAAAGAAAATTACATTTTGATGAGAAAAAGGATGGAAATGGGGATGTGCATTTGGTAGGCAAAAAGGATTTATGGTATAATGATTGAATGTTATCTGTGATCAGTTGGTATCACATATTCAAAGACATGTTAAGGCATATCAAAATATTTTAAATTATTTTACCATATTAAGAAATATAAACTTAAAAGAAATTTTTCCAAGTGAGTAGAGTGAATGTATTTTAAATTGAATAAATACATATTCAAACAACATCGACGTTAGTATTTTTAAGGAAGAATATAACATTTTTATTTCCCCTCTATTAATGTATAAAGCAATTTAAAAAGAACTAGTTTCTACATTTTCTAATGTAGACATAATTCTAAAAATGTGTTTAACCATACCTGTTTCTAACGCACTGGCAGATCGTTCGTTCGATGTACTTAAAAAATAAAAATTACATTAGAAATTTTTTAGGCTAAGAAAAATTGTAACTTGTCAATCTTATTCATTGTAAATGACATTACTAATGGGGTTGATTACAATGAGCTGATTAATAATTTTGCAGCTAAAAAGCCATGGAAAGGGCACGTATAATCATGTTACTAAAATTTTCATTTTAATTGCTATTTTATTAATTAATTTATTATATTTCATTAAGAATTGTTTTTATTTTTAATCTATATAAAGTTCGTTTTATTATATTAAATATATATTATTGTAATTTTTGTTTAGTTAATCTAATTTAGTATATAATGCAATAAAAGTACTTAAATATTAATTGAGTTCATTTATGACTTTTTCTTTTGAATTATACTTAATCTATATATAAAAGTTAATTTTTTGTCTTGCATTGGTGGTCGAGAGGTCAGCGCGACTGCCTTGCACTTGCAGGCAGTTGCCCGGGTTGCGGGTTCGCGTCCTGGCCAATGCTATGTCACTTAAAAAAAAAAAAGTTAATTTTTAACGTAGAAAAAAAAAAGACTTGTTTATAAATGTCATATATGTAATTTTGTTTTATTTTTAATAAAATTATAATCACAATTATTATTATTTAACTTTTTGCATGAGTAAGAGTATACCAGAGGTGTGAGATCTCTGCCATCCTAAAAAAAAATTCAACACTATACATGGTGCCCCAAATTCAAATTTTCCTAGGGCCCCATAAAGCCATAACACACTTCGTGATCTATATAAAATAGCTTTAAAATATTTTAAAACTAATTGATAAAAAACTATTTGAGTGTGAATTAATAAATAATGTATAAAACAACTATACCAAATGAATATAGCCATGAATAAAACAGTAATATTTAGAAACAAAGCATAGCCATGAAGTATCTGAGTTCAAATTCAATACGGAAGATATATCCTACAAATAATAGCAGTAAGTAGGGATCAATCTTATATAAAAACTTCTGATATTGGAGACAAATTAACTAGACTGTTGTAGATTGTTATTATAAATATTCAATTTAAAGTAAACTTACCTTTTAAAAAAAACTAGACTGAATTTAATTAGTAAATTGAAAGAATACTAAAAAATGGCTGCAATTATATATGATGAAAGTGGCAATGGCCATTTTAAGGAAAAGTTTTTTTTTTTCTCATCAAGTTTGAATTTCTTAATCCATTATGAAGTCTAAAAAGGATCCTGACAAAATCAATTTCTTTGATATTATTCTTAGATTACTTAAATATTTAGGTTGGCATTTTTTTTGTGTAATATTAGTAAAATTACAAAATATTACAACAGAAAAAAATTACCATTTTATCTATACAGTGGGAATAAGTCTAGGCATTTCTAGTTTTTATGAATTATCTATGACTGACTTTCAGAAAATTTTGACAGTAAAAGAAAAACAGAATTAAATTGTAAATCTGCTTAATGGTTACAGTTGTTAATTTTATTTTCTAAGGGATATACTTTGGACACTGAATTTGATTTTACAGGAGTATTAAATCTGCGCCTATATTAACACTTTAAGACTTGGGATATTTTTAAAAGTAATTTCAGTTTTTTTAGCTTAATTAATTTTGTACCTTTCATTAATATTCATATATTCAACAAAAGGAGAGTTATGATTCTAGGTTGTTATTTAATAATGACTTTTATTTAGCTCTAACTATAGTTTATTTTTAAGCAAAGAAAGTGTGTATAAATCTTTTAAAAAAATACATAATATTAAATAATACCTTGTCAGATATGATGAATTTAAGAGAAAAGACAAAGATAAAATTGTTAATGTAATTTCCTATAAAAACACAAATATTGAAAGCACAAATGAAGTTTAGCAAATTTTGAATTTTTTTTCAAATTTCAATCAGATTTAGAATTTTTGTATTAGGTAGCTAGCTAGCATCTAGGCAACTTTGGTAGCCATTTAATATTGGTCAATAAATAATTTTACTTTTTATTTTATCTAGAGAGTAAAATAAAGTTGAAAAACTGATAAACCTTCAAATTCTGGTGAATAGGAAATAGAGAACCCTGGTATATAATGTTATCTCAGTTTTTTTTTTATAAGATTATTCAGGAGGCTCTTATACTGCAATGACTATTTAAAGGCTATTTTAACTTTTTTTTTTCTGTCATAAATGTTATATTACTGTTTATATTTATCCATAAAGTATTGGAGAGTTTTATAATGAGGTCAGACAATTTTGTATAGTTAAATGTTAGTCACAATTTCCTAATTCACTTCCAGATTTGTCAATTTACAATTGGGATTATTTTTAATATTACTTTTATTTATAATAACTATGTTAAGTTTTAAATTGCGCTTTACGCAAAAAAAAAAATGAAGCTTATTATTATTAGAAAATAATTATAAGGCTTAGCGCTTTCGGAGCACTTAGGTGAAGTAAAAACAAGGATTTTATTTCAATAACTATGTCAAGTATTTCTTTTCTTCTGAGATTTTAAATTCTTAATTAATATTATCCAATTTGATTTTGGGTTTTAGTTCATTAAAATTTTCAATATTCAGATCTTAACATTTAAATTATAATATATATAAATAAACATTTAAATTAATTGTTCAATTTAAATAAAGGGTTATTTCATACTTCTTTATGGGTAACTATTCAGCTATGATTGAAGTAACTTAGGCAATAAAATCTTTAAAAAATACCTTTATTATAACAACTGTTTCATAAAAATTTCTTTCCTGATTTTTCTTTTTATATGCTTTTATGTTAACGTACCCTGTCTGTGTATGTTTCTGTCTATATGTTTCGATCTGTATGTCCATATTTTTTAATTTTGCTTTGCCTGAGATTTTTTTTAGTTTTAACCATTTTTTGTTTTAATAAAAAAAGTTTAATAAAATAAAAGATTTACTAAACGAAAGTTCCTTCTGTTCAGGAGTTTCAGCATCACATCTACATTGATGTCTTAACCTGTTTTTTTTTTTTTTTGCATTGAAACAGTTCCTCAATTACATTTTGTAATAATATGAAGGGTTTATAATCATAATTTAATTTTAAAGAGTAAAATAGTAGTATGTCAAAATAATTAAATTAAATGTTTTTAGGTTTTTTTTACTTTAAACTATTTTTTGTTTTTTAATGATGAAGATTTAATAAACAGAAGATTTAATAAATAAAAGTTTTTTTTGTTTAGTAGTTTCCACATCATGAATACGTTTTTATCTTAATTAGTCTTTTTCATGTCTTATTATTAAATCATAATTTTTGTCAGAGTTTTTTAGTTTATAATTAAAAAGTAGAAAATAAAATAATATGTAAAAAAAGTTTTTTTTTTAAATAATGCTCTTACATAAACAGTACTAGTCAACTAAAAAATAGAAAATAACAAAGTAATCCAACAAAAAAAAAATTGAATTTTGATTAATTTGACATTCTTGTAGAATATGAGAAATCTTAAGAATCTAGACTTATTATGAAACAATTTGAAATTGCAAGAATATTATAATTTCATAAAAGCATTTGAGGCCTTTTTGATTTTTATGATTTATTTGGTAAATTAATTAAGTCTCAGTTTTTTTCTACTTTTTAGTTGGATTGCTTTGTTATTTTTCTACTTTTTAATGAGCTAATACTGTTTATATAAAAGCATTATTTAAAAAAACTTTTTTTACATATTTTGTTTTTATAAATTGTTTATATAGAAGCACTTTTAGAATAAGATGGCACATTTTATAAGTTCTTATATGAAATAAATATAACATCAACATATTATAGAAATTTCCTCACATCCTTTCTATTTTTATGTTAGAAAAAAGTTATTTATTCTCTCATTGTAGGGTTCACATAAATTTAGAAAGAAATAATTGAATCCTCTCAATTTTGAGATGTGTCTATCAACTGGGTATTATTTTTAAATGTCATTATCTAAATTTTTATAACAAAATACTTTTTATTTGTTTATCAATATCATTATTAACATATTAAAAAGCACTAAATATTTGTGTAAGAGGTTGTATTATTGTTATTAAGGTTTATATAAATATTATTTTAAAAAATGAAATAAATAAGCATGATTAGCATTGACTAATAGCTGAACTTCCACTGCAGTCATTATCTACCAATAATACTGATTTGTTTTGTCAATGCTTGGAGTTTTATATTTAAGTTCCTATACTTTACATTCATTAAATACATCAAATTTATTAAGCGTAAACAGATAATATTATAATAACGTGAATGCTAAAACCTTCAACAGATACGCCTTATACATGCTTACGTGACAGCCAATAAGATGAAATAATGACATCACATGGACCTCTCAATTCTCAAACACAAGTCAGAACTATAAGAAAAAGATAGGACCCATCTTAATCTATGCCTCAATTTATATATAAATAAGCCAGACTCAAGTAGTTTGAACTAAGAGTGTGAAGCTTAAACACCTTCACATTTAATTCACTAAATATTATATATAAATAAACAATGTGAAATCTTTTGATTTACTATGAAGCAATGTTTTAAATCTAATGAAATGATATTAACAAATGTAAATATATAAAATTTATTAAGCGTAAACAGATAATATTGTAATAACGTGAAAGCTAAAACCTTCAACAGATACGCCTTACACATGCTTATGTGACAGCCAATAAGATGAAATAATGAAATCACCTGGACCTCTCAATTCTCAAACACGATGGGATCCATCTTAATCTATGCCTCAATTTCTATATAAATAAGCCAGACTCAAGCATTTTGAACTAAGAGTGTGAAGCTTAAATACCTTCACATTTATTATTCATTAAATAGAAAACACTTTATTTTTTATGGTATCATTAATAATATGGTTGTCAGAGAAGTAGTCAGGATGGTTTTAACTCAACATTTTAAAATAATTCCATTCCTCCATTCCATGAACAATTTGAAGATCAAAATTAGCAATCTTACATGAAGCTTACTATGAAAGTCATGTGGTTTCTTAAGATCAAAGATCTTTTTTTTTATTTACATAACTCTTTTTTAATGATAGTCCAATTATAAGTTTATATTATAGGAATTATTGAAACATTCTTATTTCTAATTATAAATTCTCAATATATCAATCATTGCTACAGCATGTTTGTATCCATGTTATTTTGTAGTTTGTTTTGTTTACATAAACTATCTAATACTATTTAATCCATTGTAATATTTTAATAACAACATACCATTCAATTTTTCAGAAACAATAATACTTTTATTTCCAATCCACATGCACCAATCTTAAATCCTGAAGTGAAAAAAAATCAGTTGCTTTATTATTATTTAAACAATAATGCTATAAGAAACTTATTTATTTTAATTGGAGCAAACAAACAATTTCTAATATCATGATCTTATATTGCTGTATCTAGAAATTTCAAAAATAGAAAATACATGACTAAATTTCATGATCTTTTATTGCTACGTTTAGAAATAAAATACATGACTAAATTTTAAGTAAATTCTTTTCAATGAACTGTCTAAATCTTATTAGCCATGTATCTGTTCAATTACAATCCTTCCCCTATAAGAATCTGTTTTATTTAAAAGTAGTTATATATATAACTTTACCACCAAAGATAGGATCCTACTTTCAGATTTTAATAAACTTATATCAAGTAAAGCTCATTTTAAAAATACTTGACTCATCTTTATTACTATGATAACTATCATTGTCATTTACATAAATATTGATCATATTTAACCCAGCTAGATATTAAGTAGGGTCAGCAACTAAGTATCTAATTATTCTTAAGCTTTAGACAACACAAGACTAAAAGCATACTCATTTTTCATTACTCAACAATGGACACCTCTGATTAGTACTGTGTTTACCATCAATGTTTTTTTATGATATATATAATATTTTAATTTATATACCTGGAGTCTAGATGTAATGTAGGGGTTTGAACACAGATTTTCAAGCTCTCTTCAGCCATCCACCCCATATCATACAATCAATACCCATGACCACATACACATGAAAAAGATAACTGATCTCCAGTATATGTATTTTGTGCTGGATAGTACTCATCAGTTGTTACAGATCATCATCTCCCACACATGTATATAATCAGTACTCTATTTATATTAAGATTGAAAATCCTCATACTTTAATGAACAGGTTCCAATCTACTCCAACCTCCAACTTCTCACTCATCCATAACATTGAAAATCTACATGATGGAATGCACAAATCCCTTGTTAATGCCAATATTATTGCCATGCCCATGTTGACCTTAAATCACTCTGGCCCCTCATGTATAGGACCTTGTCCATATAAATACACAGAAGAGGGGTAAGCAGGATCTAGATGTAAAAAGGGATATTTAAACACAGATTTTCAAGCTCCCTTCAGCAACCACTCTATTTCATACAACCAACACACATGGCCATATCCATGTGATAAAGATAAACGATCTCCAATATATGTATAGGAATTTGCATGTTCCATCATCAGATTTTCAATGGTATGGATGTCTGAAGAAATGGAGGGTGAAGTAGATAGATTGAAGCCTACCCAGTAAAGTGTGAAGATTTGCTATCTTAATATAAACTGAGCACTGATTATAGATATATATGGAAGATGATGAACTGAACCAACTGATGAGTGCTGGATACCTTTTCCACATGTATGTAGTCATGTGTATTGGTTGTATGAGATAGAGTGAATGGCTGAAAGAAGCTTGAAAATCTGTGTTCAAATCCCGTATATATATTGATGGAGAAATCTTTATGATAATCTATTAATATAATTGAAGTGATAGTGTATCATCTGCTGCAATGCAAAAATTGAATAATTTCACTATGTCAGATTATGAGTGACAGCTGTCCTATCAAATATCCAAGAGCAGTTGATACTCAAAACACATGCGTGAAAAACCGTTATTTTTTTCAATGTCCGTATAGAGGGGAAAAAACTGTAGATGGCGCATTGCATATTTTAATAATGTTTCAATTTATTTCATAATTTAGAGCATATATTTAGTGCTGATTATATATACATATAAGTTTTCAATTCATCGTTTAGTTGTTGTTGTTGTTTCAAAAAAAAAAAAAATCTTTATTTATATATATAAAGAATGAGAGGATGGTTGATTTATATCGATTATCGTTATTGTCTGAAGCATCAGAAATAATCTATTCCTTTTACACAAATTCTATGTTTTCCACTTAGCTATTTTAGTAATTAAAGGTAAAAAAATCACAATATACAAATAACATTTACTATATTTATATATATGTTTAACCTAATTGCAGTATTAAGAATCTGTCATTTTGAAACCTTACAAATATTTTGACATTTCATCTGTAACAATTTCTATACAATATTTTGAGTGTTCAATTTCTAATTTAATGGACAAAATTTGAATCTGAAATAAAATTACATTTTACCAAATAGTTCTTATTGATTTACTATTTATTGTATTTTTAATGCATTGAAACTAAGCTATTTTAATCTTTTTATCTTTATTACGCGGATTTATAAAGTTTACAGTGTTCTTTAACTTGAACTATCCACTGACCAGCTGGTTAACGGCCCGAAGGAGCTCAATTTGCCAACAATTATTCTGGTGACAATTTTCTTATCCTGTCGATTTTAGGATTCAGCTGAAAAGCAAGATTGGATCTCTATTTCTTTAAATAGAAAATTGGACAACACCTACAAAATCTGCGAGAATTACATGGCTAATCCGTGTCAAATATAACAAATATATATATTTTAAAAATATGAGAATGGTACAGACACCATTGCGTTTAGCTTATGTCTAAATTATGTTTTTGACAATTTAATACTACAATACTAATGACATTTTCATTTTATTAACTGTAACTTAAGGTAGTTTTTATTTCTATTTTTAATTACTTATTTTATTACCCAAATTGTACTAGTTTTAAAACAAAATGCAATAAAATAATTGATAAAATTTTAAAAAAGAACTAAAAATACAAATATAAATAATTTTATGAAATATATTGTACTATCTATCCATCTAATTATCTATTTATCTACATATTTATCTATTCATATATTCATCTATCTATCTGTCTATAAATCCATTTCTCTGTCTATGTATTTCTCTATTTGTCTATTAATCTAGTCATCGATCCATTCATTTATTTTTTTGTCCCTATTTATTTATCTTTCTATCTACCTATAAATATATATATACATAGGATCTGTCTCTCTTCATATATATTATTTATATGTAGATGTGTTTAATGTATATATTATAAAAGATGTTTTCGCCAACAACCATGCTTAAGAAAATAAAGCACCATCATTTTGACAAGATCGCATTTGCCCTCAACAGGATGAAAAACAATAATTATCACGTGATTGTAGCAGAGATAATTATATCCTGTAGATTGATTTAAATTTAATAGTGTTTCAAAATTTTTATTTATTTGTGTAAAGAAACTCTTCCATAAAGTAATTTTATTGTTTCATCACGTCTCTTAATGCAATTTGTTTTTTGGTTTCTTTTTTTCAAAATATTTCTATAGCCTCCCAAACTATTATCTGATAATGATTGTTGCATGTAGATATAATTTTAGTTTTTGAGAAATCTATATGATAGCCAGTATCAATACTGAATATATTGAGAATCTTTTTACTGCACTAATGTGTTTATCTCCTAGCACTTAGACATCCAATTACTTCTTCCTATGTATGTGGTTGGGTATATACCCCATACCACACAGGATCTCCAAGACACCTTGAGAACCACACAGGATCTCCAAGACACCTTGAGATTCCAGAATTCTTTTAAACTTTTGTTGAGTAGAGAATGTATGAGCAACAAACAGCACATGATATAGGGTAGCAATTGTCAATTGCCAGATATCAGTAACATGTCTCATCATCAGGACAAAATGTTTCTTGATCCATGATAAAATGTCTGTAACTTTATTTGCAACATTTTTTGAATATTGTGAATGCCACTTCATTTCATTTACATGTCAAAGGTATGACATCATGGAAAGTGCCTTGTGCACAAAAATATAATCCATCAGAACAGCAAGCAGCATTTGTCATTGGGTAACAACCCCAATCACCAGACAGTAATTTGCAGCAAGTATTGATTGGAGAAAATAATACTGAATAATTTAGTCTTTTGTTTTATAGAAATCAGTGTATATTTTGATTTGACATTACAAGTACATATTTAATGTTCTAGATGATACTAGGTTCTCTCTGTGTAAAAATGTCTCCAGCTGAGCACCAAATAACATTAAGCATAGGGCAACAACCCTAATTGCCAGACTTCAATTAGCAACATGTCTCATTATCAGAACAAGATATTTTTTGATCCAGACACATAATATCAGTCACCTGCTTAGTAACATTTTTTTTCAATGTTGTGAATGCCATTTCATTTCATTTACATGTCTGATCTGTGACATCACACTAAGTGCCTTGTAGACAAAAATGTAACCCATCGGAAAACAAACAGCATTTGGCATTGAACTTTACCCTCAGTCACTGGAAATTAATTTGAAATAGATATTAAAATCAAAAATGGCTTATAATCAGAGTAAATGACACAAAATAATTTAGTCCTTTGTTTTACAATAACAAGCATAGATATTAAACAGAGCAAAACTCTCCATACAGTATTACTACCTGTGCTAAACAGAGTAATCAATGGATGCCAGAAGGCTTGTGCATAAAATCCCTATCTAATGCCTACTCATCCAATATCCCCAGACTAGTTTCTGGCTTGTGGCCTTCGTCAGTGAGGAGCTTTGGATCTGAGAGCACTGCATCTAGATCTTAGGATCTAATGCAACCCTCTAGCAACCACTTTTTATCTCTACTTAACTACTAAACCATGAGAATGAAAACACAAAAAATATTTTCAATCTAAGCTCAATAGCTTAAATAGTCATATGGGTCTGAACTCAGTTCAGCACCCATACATTTTGGTGTCTTTGGCTCTTTTACAACCATAGCCACCATTATCCTATTAGGCAGGATTGGTGTTAAACCATTAAGCATCACATGATCACATTTCCTATACTAGCACATTAATTGTTGATAAACAGAGCAAAACTCTCCATACAGTATTGCCACCTGGCTGCCACAAGCCAGAAACTAGTCTGGGGATATTGGATGAGTAGGCATTAGATAGGGATTTTATGCACAAGCCTTCTGGCATCCATTGATTACTCTGTTTAGCACAGGTGGCAATACTGTATGGAGAGTTTTGCTCTGTTTATCAACAATTAATGTGCTAGTATAGGAAATGTGATCATGTGATGCTTAATGGTTTAACACCAATCCTGCCTAATAGGATAATGGTGGCTATGGTTGTAAAAGAGCCAAAGACACCAAAATGTATGGGTGCTGAACTGAGTTCAGACCCATATGACTATTTAAGCTATTGAGCTTAGATTGAAAATATATTTTGTGTTTTCAATTTCATTTTCATAGTTTAGTAGTTAAGTAGAGATAAAAGGTGGTTGCTAGAGGGTTGCATTAGATTCTAAGATCTAGATGCAGTACTCTCAGATTCAAAGCTCCTCACTGACGAAGGCCACAAGACAGAAACTAGTCTGGGGATATTGGATGAGTAGGCATTAGATAGGGATTTTATGCACAAGCCTTCTGGCATCCATTGATTACTCTGTTTAGTACAGGTGGCAATACTGTATGGAGAGTTTTGCTCTGTTTATCAACAATTAATGTGCTAGTATAGGAAATGTGATCATGTGAAGCATAGATATTATTTGCCATTCATTGCCAACCATTATCAATCCACTGCAGGTTGAAAGTTTTTTAAGTTCAATCCATCTCTGATCTCTAGCCTCTCTTCTCCACATTACTCATGCACACTTTCTTATTTCATCTATCCATCTGACTTGTGATCTCTATCTCTGTCTTTTACAATCACTTGAAATCCAGTTTAATATTTCAATTGTCCATCCATTATTATCTCTAGTAGAAATATGTCCAGCCCAAATCTACTTCAGACTTTTAATTCTTTCAATGATGTCAGTAACACCTGTTTGTTCTCTTACCCATATATTGTGCTTTCAATCTCTTCCAGTTATCCTAACATGCATTTCTCCATACTTCTTTGAGTGAACTGAAGTCTCTGTATTGTTCTTCTATTAAGTGTCCAAGTCTCAGATCCATAAGTAAAAACTGGTAAAACATATTTACTAAGAATCTTCCTTTTCAAACATACAGACATGTTTATTTTTAATATTAAATTATTTCTACCAAAAGCACTGCAACCAAGTTTAATTCTATGATTAATTTCACCCATTATGTTTCCACCTGTAGTAATAATCTACCAAGGTATTTGTAATTGTTAACTTCTTCTAACTCATCATAATTAACCTTTACTTTCATCTTTTTAAAAAATTCACTGAACATTACTTTAGTCTTTTTAACATTTAGCTTTAGTCCTACTTTCTTACTTTCATCTGATAACTCTTGCAACATTTCCTTAAGCTTTGAAGCATTATTTGCAAAAAACAATTATGTCAGCTGCTGAATCTAAATGACTTAAATAATCTCCCTTTACTTTTACACCTTTAGCATTCTGTTTTCATCCACAAAATACTTCTTGCAGCACTACTGTAAAAGGTTTTGGAGATGTGGAATCATTCTATCTTACAACCTTCTTAATATTACCCTTTCCAATAGCATTCTGTAATCTAATTGTTGCTGTTGAATTTTTATAAATATTCTTCAGAATATGGTATATACCTTGATGATCCAATGCTTTAATCATTGAAGAAATGCCTATAGAATCAAATGCCTTTTTGTAATATACAAATCAAAAGCATAATGGCAACTCATATGCATTGGTCTTTTCTATAATTTCTCCCAATAGTTAGATAAGATATATTATACTAAAACCACTTTTAAATCCAGTTTATTCTTTTGGTTCATTAAAATTCAATGTTCTCTGTAGATGAGTTGTAATTATCTTGGTAAAAATTTTGTAAAAAACTAATAAAAGACAAATAGGTCTGTAATTTCTAATATCTTCTTTACCATCTTTTTTTAATATTACCAATCATCTGCTACATCTTTATCATTTAAACATTTGGTATAAAACTTTGCCAAATTTTTTTTTATTTCTTCACCTACTTATTTTAATATATTGAGCACAATTCTATCATTTTGCAATAAGAAAATTCAGAAAGTATCCCTATTTTACAGAGACAAATTTGATTAATTTTAAATCAACTTGCAACCATTAGTTGAACTTACTAATATTTCTGCTAAATCATTATACATTTATATTTAGAGTAAATACACTCTTGCTGTTAAATATAATTTTTTGATTTGGTATTTATGTTTTAAAAACAATTAATGTGTATATAGCTGGCTATGGTTAATCTTACTTCTGTATATATCATAATGTATCCAAAAATGTGATTTACATATAAGGTCATATTCAACACCCAGCATTTTCTTTTATTGAAATATCTGCTTTCTTAAAAAAAATTAGCTATCTATCTGCCTTTTAGCAAGATGAACTTCAATGGTTGGTAAATAATGAAGTGCTTTTTGAAGTAAAATGTTAAAATATTGGAGTTTATTTAATAAAGTGTATTATTCAGTGAATACTACTAAGTCATTTTAATCCACAATTTTACTGATGATATATATATATATATATATATATATATATATATATATATATATATATATATATATATATATATATATATATATATATATATATATATATATATTGAAATGAGGGTTTTCATAAGTATATGATATTTAAAAACTTTTTGGGAGGAACTGCACTTAATAAAATAAAATAATAAAACATCAATGTTTGATAAGGTATAACCTGCCCTCAACTGGGTGAAAACAGTATTCATAGGAGAGATAATTGCATCATGTAGATTGATTTAAACTTGCTAGTGTTTGTACATTTTTACTCATTTGCATGAAAAAACTTTTCCTTACAATGGATAGTTGTTTCATCATATTTATTTGTTTTTTCAATATTTCTATAATCACTCTAAATATTCTCTGATAATGGGTGTTACATGTGGATATGATTTTACTATTTGAAAAATCTATGTGGTGGCCAGAAATGAAACACGGAAACCAAGTGCTAAAAATATTGAGAGTTTTACTGTGTTAAGGTACCCATCTCTTCTAGGATTTATATATTGATTGTTTTTTTCCTATGTATATGATTGGGGACATGCCACATGAGATCTCATGGATGGCTTGAATCATAACTAAATTTACCTACAGCACTTTTATTTGTTTACCAGTTCTAGCATTTAAATCTCTCATAACAATTTTTAAATGTTGCTTAGTCTGAAATAAAATCTTCTATTACTTCATCACTATGAGAACTGTTTGGGACATAAACCTGAATTATCAACCTTTAGTATCTGCTATTAAGTTGACTAACTAATCTTGCCACCCTGTCTGATACACCATCAATGTCGTTCTTCCAGTTTTTATTTATAATGAATCCTACTCAACTTGTATTTCCAATATTTGTGCCTTTGTAGTAGAATACATGTCCAGTTTTTAAATCAATTGGCTCTTCATATTTTCTTCTAACTTCACAAATTCCAATAACATCCCATTTAATATGAGACAGTTCTTCCAATTCTTGCAATCTTCCTTCACTTGGAAATGATATGTATTTGTAAGTATCTAAATAAAAAGTCATCATCAAATGGCAGCCTGGGTATACAATCAGGAGATACTTAGCACTTTCTTGCCTTTGGCCACTAGCCATTGTCTTAACTGTTGACTTTATAACCATTTGGGAATAAGAGTCGTGATTTATTATTGACTGTCATGATTCTATTTATTTATTAAAAAAATTGCTTTACACACATATTCATTCTACCTTATCAGGCAACTGAGAAGAAAGACCATAGTGTTTCTTGATTTTAATCTCAGAGTAAAAAACCAATAAATCAACTAGACTGGATAATGTGTGTTTGTGAGCGGTGCATTCATGTTTTTTTATATTATATGAGTAATCACATAGTGGAATGGACATTACTAATATGCCCTGCTTGGTTTCTTTAAGGTCTCCAAAAGGATTCAAAGGGTCTCCTTTCAATTATCAGCAAATGTTTTTCTGCAGACATAATTATAAATAATTATCATTATTAATATTACTACATAATATTAAATTAATTATAGTAATTAAATAATTAAGCATACTTTATTTTATATAGTATAAAAGTAAATATGATCTTTGGATGAATATGTGAATCCTATTGTCTTCAATAATGAAAGTCAACCACCAAAATGAAGTCTAGAAATATGGTATCATTGATTATTCCTGCTTACATAGATAATTGTAGAGTAAAGATTAATGATATTAATGCAATAAATTGATCATCATTCAAAAATATGAGCAAACATTTAATACTTTCTTCAATATATGCTCAGAATAAGTTGATAACCCAAATGTTCATTAAGGTAAATTGTTGTTTATTTTAACATTTTACTATGGATAAAGACGGTTAACCAGAAATTGGAATAAAGATACTGGACATCTAAGAGTCAGCTCTATATACATTTTTAGATGAAACATAGGAATAAATATATTTTTAGTCATTGTGCAATCATTATTTAAGCAAATCTTAAATATATTTGTCAAATTTCTTCTGTAAAGATGTAATATTCATTTTAGAAAAAAGATTTTTTGATGATGGTCATTTTTCAATAATTGAAAATTTGTTAATAATTTTATTTCTTTTTGAAATTGTATGTATCTTTTACAGTATGTCTATATAAATATACAATTTTTATTTCTTTTATCTCATTTGAATCTGATATTATAAAATAATATTAAAAAGGTAAGATTTGAAATTATTTTACACCTGTGGTTATTTAATCTTGAGTAGGGAGAATGTCAGAAACTAATGTGAATGCAGGTAACAATTCTATCTTTCATAGAGCTATTAGTACTGTGTTCAATGATTAGCCAGCTTGCAGTTCAGATGAGTCTGAAGATATTGATAGTGAAGGAAAGGCAATATGGTTAATAGATATTGCAGAACTTTTTTGTGTGTGAAAATGATTATCTTATTCCTGATAAATTGGAATTATTTCTTTTGGAAATCCTAAACAAAGAGTTTAACACTATGGTTGAGACAGATCTTCTGCAGATTTGTCATTTAATTGTCTTATATTTTAATTTGTGTAACTCTGGTCGAGAATAAAAGTATTAAATAAAATTGCCAAGTTGCCTCTTGTGAGAACATTTGCAAGTGTTTTGCTAAAGTGGAATTCCAAGACAATGAATGTCATACAATAGACCTTTGCAAATGCTCCCATATATAAAACTCTTGTGGATGATGGCTAGAACCTATGCACAAGAAGCAGAAAATCCTGATGAGAATAAAATGTGTGTGCATATAGCAAATTGCACTCTGAAATATATGATAAAAGAAGACTGTAAAAGGAATCAGACAATTAATAAGTAAGATATAAAGACTCCTTACAGGATCACCTTCGAAAAGAAAAGTATGTTATATACTTTTTTTTCTCATGTGTCATAGCGCAGCCAGGAAACGAACCCGCTAACCCGGGACAACTGCTTGCACTTAATTATATCAATTATGTAATAATTTAATTATATCAATTATGTAAACAAATATAATTAAATGAATTACGATTTTTAAATGTTCTCTGAATAATTAAGTTTTTTTCTAAAATAAAATAAAAATATTTTGTATTTTTTTTAGTGTAATATTTCTGGATAATAAATCGATTTCTGAATAAGACCATATTGCTAATAAAATTAAAATTTTCTGGTCCAAAACTCATTAGAATTTTTTTTTTTTTTTGCATTGCATACTGAAATTATTGTGTTTAAAATACTTTTTGTGTATATTTTATGTATGTGTATTTATACATACATAATATGGTATATATACGAAAGAAAGCATTTCCAAAAAAAAAAAAAAGCAATCCTTTGGTTCAGATTAATGCGAGTGTAAGAAGTTACAACTTTAATGATTCTGAAATCATTTTTTCATATCACCTGAAATACAAGTTTGAAAAGATAATTCAGGAATATGACAAATTAATCTGTTCTGTTACTCAATTTCTTTTCTTTTGGCTCAGTAAACATTTAAAGACTAACAATAACCATGAATTTGAAGATTATAATTGTACTTATAATATCTCACAAAAATCATTTGTTCACCTGCATTTGCAATAAAGGTAGATTGTGAGTTCATTCCAAACAATATATATTTACTCATTTATTGCAAGAATTCTTAGGCTTATTGAATTTTTTTGGAGAGTTTTCTGAGGGGGGAAATTTCATGTTGTGACTCCGATTGATGAATTGTTTAAAAAAAAAGATGGAAGTGGGAGTCGAACAAAACAGCATTCAAGAAAATAAAAGAGTTCTTAAATGTCAAGTCAATTTTCAGTGCACTACTGAAGTGCTATCACTTAGGAGATCTTTCATGCAATTTTAAATAAGCTTGACCAGAAGTTTTATAATTACAGAATCTACAATAAACAGGTTTTTCTCTAGTATGACATCTTTCATGTATTATTAACAATAAGCATTATTTATTACAGAGACAATTATTTTATTATATATTTTTTATTTCTCTTTATTTTTTAAAATTAATTGTGTATATTTTATAACTATATATATATTAATGAGAATGTTATTTAGCATATTGGATTCAGTCTCATCATATTCAAACTATTTATTGAACTTGATATACTAATAACTGTTTTTAAATATATTTCACAAGTATATAACAGTTGTTTAGAAATCTGTCATTGTTCTTGAATTAAAAGAACATAAATTCAAAATATGACAAATTCAAATAATTGTGGCTTCCATCTTAATGTTACAATTTTGAATGTTTTTTATTGAACAAAAGATTAATAGCATTCTGATCAAACCGAAGGATGTAATCTATCTAAAAGTTCAAGCCATCTATGAGATTTCATATGGCATGTGTCCAATCATATTCATAGGAAAGAGCAATCAATATATAAATTCTAGAAGAGATAGGCACCTTATTGCAGTAAAAAAACTCTCAACATTTTCAACACTTGGTTCCATGTTTAGTCACTGGCCATAGATTTTTCAAATAGTAAAATTATATTCACATGCAACACTCATTATCAGAGAATATTTAGAGTGGTTATAGAACTATTTAAAAAAAACAAATTGTATTAATAAATATGATGAAACAAATATCAATTATAAGGAAAAGTTTTTCCAAGGAAATAAATATGATGAAACAACTATCCATTGTAAGAAAAGTTTTTTTATGCAGATGAGTAAAAATTTACATCCATTACTAAATTTAAATCAATCTACATGATGCAATTATCTCTCCTACATTCACATGATTATTACTGTTTTTATCCAGTTGAGTGCAAGTTATATCTTATCAAAACTTTGATGTTTTATTATTATTTTATTTTATTAAATGCAGTTCCTCCCAAAAACATAGTTTTTAAATATCATATACCTATGAAAACCTTCATTACTGTGGCTTAAAAATGACTTATTCACTGAACAATACATTTTTATTGAATAAACTCCAATATTTTAACATTCTACTTCAAAAAGCAATTGATCATATGATATATACCTATATACAATATTACTCTTTATTCTAAGGACTATGACTTGTAGTTTGAACCAGATCCAAATAAATTTTTAAATTATTTTAGAACATAAATTTTAATTTAAATAGCCAGCCCTTAACCAATCATTTAACCCATTAAAATTGTCCAGGTAAATAGATCTTAGATTAGAAATTCCAATATTACAATCTTCAAAGCATAAAATAATGCTTAAATACTTTTGTTGAAAATTTTAATATTTGTTCTTTAGAAGCTATATTACTCGGGTTAAATTTCAATGGCTGCCAAATAGGATTTTCAACCTGGTCACATTACAGAAACATTACCATTTTTCTAAAAAATGTGTTTTGTGTTTAATAAAATAAATTCTGAATGATTATTTGATAATAATTGTTTTACTAATGGCTTGATTAAAAAAAATAATACTTTTTGCTTGGGTCAATAAAAATGTATACATGTGAAATATCTTAATCAATACAAGGATTTAAAAGCAGAAGTCTAAATTAGCAAGATTTAATTTGCAATTAAGATACAAGAATTTGTTAATTAAGATTATTTAAATATCTTTTGATATATTTAAAGTAACATAAAAGACTTTAAAAATAAAAGTATAACTATTAAATTAGGAGATGATACTGTGTTGTGTTGAGAAGAATCTGTTTGATCATTTGGTGAGAAGCAACTAACCATATATATTTACACTAACTTATTAATTGTAAAGATACTTTTAGTGTACAAATAGTGCATCTGCCTGTCTTATCAATGGCCTGAGGATAAGTTCAAGCTGGTTTAAACTTGGTAAAAAAAATCAAGTTTCCCTCCTCAGATTGCTGACACAAGATCATTTTAGATAATCAGGCAGCATTGTCAGTAAATGAGTATTTATCTAATTTTAATTATTAGAAAAGGATTCAAATTTTCCCACTGTGCAATTGGTAATGCTGATGAGATTTATCTTTTTATGTATGTTTTTCTATGGAAAGTGTATTATTAAATGAAACTTTAATCCTTCAGTAAGTTAATTAAAGATATTTTATTTATTGCTTTTACTTTTTTATATGAGAAATGGTAATGTTACCTTTACATTATTATATTGTAAGTTGTTGTATTTTTTACTGTTAAATCTTATCAAGTTGAATATGATGATAGATGGATCTCGGTCTTTTTATGCCACACTCATCCCCATGCAACGAATTTAGGGCTGCATTAAAACTAATTCCCACCATTTGGAAATCAGATTCTAATTTAATTAAGAGAACTTCTGATTAATAAAAAAATATATAACAAAATATGTATGAAATTGATAAACTTTATTATCCTAGATAATTTACCTTTGATTACATCAATGAAAGCGCTCAGCTGTTTTAATATTTTTAGTTAGCTATTTGTATTTGTATTAATAGCTTTTGGGAGCAGTTGCGCCACACACGCACTTGTGCTTGAATATTACTGGATAGGTTATAATGATCCAATTCATTTACTGTATATGATTTTTTTATTGAACATAATAATAATTGAATGTTTTACTGTTTATGAGTTTATAATAAGTTCAAGCATCACAAGTAACAAAGTTGAAGTTATGATCCATGGGACTTTGAACTCCAAAATCCACCCCTCTACTATTTCATAAAGCCATAACAGCAGTAAATATAATAAAACAATATAAATTAACAAAAACTGCTTCACAAAGCAATGTTTATATGATCTTTAAATTCTTAATTATATCATATTTTCTTATTTATTTGATATTTTGACCACTTTTATAGCTATATTATTATTATTCTGAAACTGCATTAAAAAGTGAATATTTGTTCTATTTCCGAAATGCAAACCCAAAATGAATAATATTTCTGTAGTGTATTGGATAATCTCTAGTCTAATAAATGACTAATAAAATTATTAATATTCTGAAATTATGTTGGAAAAATTACAAAAATTATTGACATGTTCTTAGTTCACCATTTATGAAACATTGACTTTACACTTATAATAAAACATTTCATTAAGCCAGTAAACAGATGCAGAATATCAGATTTTAAATATAGGTGACTTGAACTCAGACTTTCAAGCAACTTTCAACTATCCCCACTATCTCATACTACTGATACACATGACCACACACATGTAGAAAAGATAAATAATCACCAATATATGTATTTCATGCTGACCCAGCACTCACCAGTTGGTCCAGATTATCATCACACACACACACACACACACACATATATATATATATATATATATATATATATATATATATATATAATCAGTGGCATCAGCATGGGATTTGGGCATTCTATCATCAGATTTTCAATGATATGGATGGATGAAGAGTTGGAGGTTGGAGTAGATTGAAGCCTGTCCATTAAAGTATGAGAATTTGCTATTTTAATATAAGCTGATCACTGATTATATATATGTGTATGTGGGAGATGATAATCTGGACCAATTAATGGTTCAGCACAAAATACATATATTGGTGATTATTTGTCTTTTCTACATGTGTGTGGTCATGTGTATCAGAACTATGAGATAGAGTGGATAGTTGAAGGTTGCTTGAAATTCTGAATTTAAATCTCCTATATTTACAATTAAGTTCCAGATATAAGAATGCCTGTATTTCAAATCTTAATATCAAATTTTGTATAAAGTATTTTATGATTAACTTGAACATGGTTTTTTGATAAAAGCAGGTCTAATTTACTTTAATAAAATTTATTTTTAAAACACTATAAAGTATGATTATACTGATTGGGTGAATAAAAAATTGTTATTAGGCAGAGTATTAGTTTTAGAAAAATATGGTACAACATAATTTAAAATGCAGCATTCAGATCAAATAAATAGACTATTGGAGTATCATGAGATATATATGAATGTATCTGTGTTTCACAAAGTTGAATGTATGGCAATTTCAGATTCATCTTTAGCTTGCCTTTGTTGTCTCTCTGTCTGCTACTCATATTTGTTTCTGATGTTAGAATGATCATACTTGTTTACAAATAGTTGCTGTAGTATAATATTATGATAATTGTATATCTACATGATTTAACTATTGGACAGTGTAAATCTAGAAATTTTTTATGTAAGTATTTTTCCAAACTACATAAAATTATCTATATTTATTCTTCAATTAAATTTCAAATCAAGTATTAGTAAAGATGAAATTAGTTTAAATTAAAATATTTACACATTTCAATATTTGTGTTTCAAGTAAAATGATTAGGATTCATTTTTAATTAAAATAAATAAAAATAGTAAATAATTATTTGCTCAGAAAATCATGTGACAATTAAACACCAGAAGGAACGTTTGATTTTTGGTCCAGAAGACAAAAATTTTCAGATCATTAACAACATAATCGTTATTAAAATTTTCTTGGTGAAAGTCTAGCTAATCAATCATAAGTTGCTAGTGCAGATTATTTAAGAATGCCATTTAATCTTCGTTAATAGATGTTATATTAATACATTATTATCATCATTTTCAATATTATGGATCCATTGCAGGTTGAGGATCTTTTCAAATTTAATGCAGTTTCTCTAATCTCTAGCTTCCTTTCTCTACAATACACCAGTAAACTTCCTTATTTCATCTATTCATCTCTCATGTAGTCTTTTACAAGTTTTTGTATCCAATTTAAGACTTCAATTATCCATCTATTATAATTTATTATAGCAATATGTCCAGCCTGGCTTCACTTCAGTTTCTTCATTTTTTTCAACAGTGTCAATAACACTTGTTTTTTCTCACATTTGTTGTTATTCCTAACATATATATCTCCATACTTTGTTGTGCAGTGTAATGATTTTGTGTTGGTCTTCTGATAAGTGCCCAAGTCTTAGATCTATAAGTAAAAACTGCTAAATACATTTATTAAAAACATTTCTTTTTAAACTCAGCTGTATTTTCTTTTAATATTCACTTATTTTTTCCAAATATACTTTATCCAAGTTTAATTATATGATTAATTTTTTTTATTATGTTGTCATCTGTATTAATAATTTGATCAAGATATTTGTAGTTGTTAACTTGAATTCTTTATTATCAGTCTTTATTTTTTTTTTTGGTGAGAAAATCCATGGAACTTTGCTTTAATTTTTTTAATATTTATCATTAGTGCTGCTTTCATATTTTCATCTGATAATGCTCACATCTTCTGAAGCTCTGAAGCATTATATATGAAAACAACTACAATATCTACAAAATCTAGATGACTTAAATAATCTTCATTTATGTTTATTCTCTTAGCTTTCCATTTTAATTCCCAAGATATTTTTTATAAAGCTATTTTTAAAAGTTTGGGCAATATGAAATTACCTTTTCATGTACACTTCTCAATTTTAGGCTTCTTAGTAATTGAATCACTATTGTTACATGTCAATAAATATTCTTCAGAATATATAACATTTCATAGAACTATATCTTGGTTATCCAATGTTTCAATCATTGTAAAAATGCTTATGCAATCAAATGTCTTTTTATAACACAAATGCAATAATAGCAATTTATATTTATTGCTTTTTCTGTAACTTCTCTCAATACTCAGAGTGACCCACTATGCTTTTTTCTTTTAACTGGTTAAAAATCCAAAGCTGTAATTATTTGGTAAAAAAAAATCATTTAGAAATGGTGAAAGACTGATAAGTCTAATTTCTAATATCTTCTTTATCATCATTTTTAAATATCAATATACTAATGCATTTTCCCAAACAACTGCTACATCTTTATTATTTAGATGTTTGATATATTAATTTTCCAACAATATTTCTATTCTTTTAATATTTACTATTAATATTTTTAATATTCAAAACATTCCAGTCAATTTAAATTAGAACTTACAAATCACTTTACAATGTTTATGGGTTTTGAGATGGCTCATATTTGAATGAAATCAATAGGAAGATACCTAACATATTATTAGCACTGCAGTAAAGATAGATTGTATAAAAAAGCACCAATTAAAAGTATTTTTTTTACTGAGACAGGACAAAGTATGAAGAAAATAAAAAATATAAATATATCTATAAATAATCCATTATGAAAAATTGAATATTTAGAGTTTTGCAAAATTGGACAAAAAACAGTTAATAACATGAGGAGATATAATTGTACATTAACAAGAGTAACTGTAGAAAAGAATAAAAGTATGTGTAAAACAGCCTCCCTATAGAAAAGCTATTTCTGCAATATGAAGAAAAGATGTAACTATTAATAATGAAAAAAAGATGATATGAAATGTGAAAAAGAATTTTATACAGAATTATATAGTAATAAAAAACAAGAAAAGAAAATATGCCTTATAATTATTACATCTTATGAATTGCCAGGTATTTTAAATGAAGAAGTCAGTTATGTCTGTAAAGAAGAAATAAGTTTCATAAAATGATGGAATTATAATCGATATTAATCATATTTATATTTTCTTTTTTTCAAAATAATCACACACTTTATTCTGTCCAAATTCTTCTTTATTTATTTTACATCTTTGTGTAAATTATATTATAATCCTCCTCCTATATTTTGATTTTATGATGGGAGGATAAATATATATATAAGAAATAATCTTTGAAAATTATCATAAAAATGATCGAAACATAAAAAAAGTCTTGCGTTGTTAGCCGAGAGGTATCGCTGCCGTCATGCAAGCAAGTAGTTGGTTGCAGACGGTTGTGCTATGACACATGGAAAAAAAAAAAAACATAGAAGAAAAATTAAAATGTAATGTGCACAAAGATGCAAAGCAAACTGATCATAAATTGATTATATAATAAACCAGGATTTGAAAATAAGCAAGTGTGTGGAACTGATCCTTATAAATTGTCTAAGAATTGTATTAATTTTTTATGCCACTTAATACCAATATCATTTATGTTTGATACTTTATGTATTAATAGTTATCTTTTTTTTTGTTGACAATTTCAGTAGCTGGTCTTCTTTTTATATTCTGTTATTCTTTGTTTCGATGTTTCTTTTATAAAAGAAAAATGTCCTCTATAATTTTGACAACTTTATCGTGAGTGACTTAACAGAAACATTTTTGGCTTCGTATAAAATAGATCACTATCAATTTCATCTTTCTAAATGCTGATTTTCTTCCTCATCAATGGGCTGATATTGCTTTTCCTTTTTAAAATGCTGTAGATTTTATCAATGTATGACTTTCTTTAGATAAATGAATTTGAGGTTAAGTAACATATTGTGATAAACTTTTAAACTGTCTGGATAAAAAGGCAAGATATTTTTTTTTCTGTCAAAATGGAGATAATGAGCACTTTAGTCATCTATACAATAGACAACTATAACCAATTCTGTTTTGTTGAGAACAAAGTCGTTTATAACTATTTAGTTTCTAAGTAATTACTGTCTATTTAAATTAATTTATGTAATATTTTGATCAAATTACTTTTTTTAAATCTTAATACAATTTTTACAAAAATGGAATGGAATTTAATAGAAGTATTAAGAGGTTTCTTGATTATTTATATCAAAAATATCTACAAATTCTGCTATCTGATTTTGATAAATATACCTTACTATGTATTAGAGAAGTGACTTATTTTGTGACGTATATCTTTTTAGATAACAGTTGTTTAATATTCATATTACATCATTGAGTAATATTCTATATAAATCAATAAACAAGAAGAAAACAGCATATTAGAATATGTTAAAGAAAATTTTGTTATTCAAATCAGATCGATATGTTGCTAATTAATAAGAAAGATTTTATTAATGTAAATATAGATATTATAAAATTCTTCAAATCCTTTGGTATTTTCTATGCTTTTAACCCAGAAACATTACAAATTCAATAAAAAAATGTGCTTAATATTTATGTCATCTGCCATCTTTGTTCTGATATAGTAGGTTTTACTACAAAATTTTGTGGGGATTTTTTATTTTTAATTTTTTTCCCCATTTTTTTAAAAAATGTATTTAGCACTTAATGCAGCAAGCCTATAAACCAATCATATAAAATCCATTCACTCTAAAATTTGAACTAAATCTATAATTTATTAGTTAAAAACAAAAGCTCATTTGATCATCAAAATTTAAACCAGGGGTGTTTTATTAGAGAGATGTTTATTATTAATTGGTGATCTTCCAAAATATATTGCTTTAAACTCTTTAAATAATTTTATATGATTTTTCAGATCTTTAACATAAACTATAGATAATGTCAAAAAATAAATAAACAATTTAATCTGCCAATAAAAATGTATCATAGAGACTTATTAATGACAAAAAGTATATATCTAAGTTTATGTTTAAAATTCATGGTGATTATATAAAATATCTATAATTTGATTGTAATATATTTAAATAGCTTAATATGCTAAATCCTGGTGATATTTTAAAGTTAAGTTTCAAATTATCAATCAGATTTTAGAAAAAAATAATAAAACAAATCAACCAAAAACAACTTAGTATAGAAACAGGATGACAAATTGATTGCAGTTGTTAGGGATATTATATGATGTGGAAAAAGTAATAAATATTTTTATCTTCATAAATATAGTACTGACTGCAAGTAATTTTAAATTTAAGATCAAAATATTGAAATATGATAAGTTTAGTATTAAAAAAAGTTTCAAAATAATTTATAAAATTTAGACATAAATTTTTGAGATATACCCTTTTTTTTTTTTAATATGTCAAAGCGTTGTCAGCCCGAAAGTGAACCCTGGGACAACTGCTTGTAAATTAGCTATGCTAACTACTCGGCCACCAATGCTTGACTGAAATATACCATTTAAATAAGATATTATAAATATTAAAAACAAAAACTTGATTAAACTTATTTGAAAAAAAAAATTAATATTAGTAGATTTTTTTAAAATTAATATACAAATAAAAAATTGACATAAGTATATAGATAAAAATGAAATAAACAACAAAACCCTAAAATTAAAGTCAAACAAACAAATGAAAGAAACAAGAATTTGGAAATATAGTTCAAGATATTATTTTATCTAATTAAAATTTTGAATAAAATATTGTATAAAATTGTGGCTGATAAAGCAATAGAATTTTTTTATTTTATCACATATACTTTAATGACAGGAATAAAAATGTCTTTATTCATATGATTGAAGTATATGTAGTGAAACATTTAGTATATTACAATTTTTTTTCCTCCTCCTTTTCTTATATATTGATTTCTATATTTACATATCATACCATTTCCAACTTTCTTATACACTTCAACAATACTACTTTTTCTATCACAACTTTATAGTTACAGTTTTGAATATTCTGTAGTCATCATCAGAACTACAATATCCAAATATATAATCAGACAATAATATATTTTATACATATATTTGTATACATAATCAAACATGCATCTTAACCTAGCCATTATAAATAATCATTTTCCTTTTTATTATTGTACTCTTAACTAATTTTATTTACATTATTTTATTTTTAATTATTTTAAATATATGTAGAAAGACAAGTAAAGAAGAGAGTGGAACCACTCTTTTCTTGTTAAATTCTCTGTCTTAGTATTTGTGATCTGATTGGCTAAGCGCTTGAGAGGTTTGCACTCTCTCAGTTTAATTACTATAATCTTATAATTTTCTACTATTTAATATCCTTATTTTATTTTTATCTTTTTACTTATATTTTTTAATTACTGCTAATCTTATTTTATTTTGTATATATGTTTTTAATTAACTATTAACTTTTTACATTAAAAATTATCTCTTTAAAAAATAATATTGTTGAAGTGTATAAGAAAGTTGGAAATGGGATGATTTAGTATATTACACATAAAAAAAAATAGGAAGAAGATGAATCTATTTCTTTATGTGGTCATAATAATAATAATAATAATAATAATAATAATAATAATAATAATAATAATAATAATAATAATAATAATAATAATAATAATAATAATAATAATAATAATAATAATAATAATAATAATAATAATAATAATAATAATAATAATAATAATAATAATAATAATAATAATAATAATAATAATAATAATAATAATAATAATAATAATAATAATAATAATAATAATAATAATAATAATAATAATATTTTAATTAAAAATGTAGTGAGTAACTGAAATTTCTAGTCTAACAAATTATTGATATAATTATTAAGATATTTATCTAAGTGGATGATGTCTTAGTAGTGAGTGCTGAACATTTGACACTTTTAGATTAAATTGTAATAAGAATATATATATTATTTTAAATAAATAAAATAAAGCACAATTACTTGCCACTACAACTGCTTTTAATATTTCAACTAAAGGACTACGTTTCATCACTCTATGAAAATCAGTTGTATGATTAAGTAATTAAACACAACTATATAAACAAATATTTCGTTTCCGTGTATTATTTTAAATAAATGTACACTATTTTTAAAACTAACTTTTGCCAATGATTGGCATATCTATCTACCAGGTTTATAATCTTTGGTTTGAGTAATATGATACAAACTTAAAAATTTGTTAAGGTTATAAAAATTCTCATGATTTTTCTTTCATATATTTTTTTAACCCAGTTAATCATTAAAGGCATTGGTTAGTATAAATAAATATTTAGTAAGTCTTATGTAAGCAATTTGTCATTATTATTTATTAAATGCAATCAAATCTTTATCAGTCATTAGTAATAATATAAATAACATTTTTTTTATAACAGCCTATTATTTGTTTGGTTATTCAAGATATTCAAAGATATATTCACTTTTGTAATAATTGAGGTTTTTCTACCACATTTTTTGTCACTTTATGCATTATACATTTTTTAAATAAATTACTTCAACTCAAATAGAACAATTTCAATCTGTTAATTTGTGATTCAGTCAATAATTTAAGTATAATCTGATTAAGATTCTTTAAGTACTATTCGTGAAATTTTATTCTAACATTTTTTTAGCAATAATCAGAAGCTATTTTAAACAGGGTTTTCAAAGATATGTCTCTACACCTAAAATTATTTTCCTGACATTTCAATGCAATTTTGATGGTCTTTTTTTTAATACTGGATATTTTTTTTTATATGTCATAGCATCGGATGGGAAGCGAATCCGCTAACCCAGGACAACTACTTGTAAGGCGGCTGTTCTGACCTCTCGATCACCAACGCTTGACTAATACTGGATATTTTGCTATTTTGATTGACCCAATTAAGCAAAAAACTGCCAAGTTACCCTTTAATTATGTTATTATTATAATTATTTTTTTTTTTTACAATTTAACTACAATCCTATCTTTTTATTATATTCCTTATATTTCCTAATGTGAGTTTTGAGATATTATGTTTCAGCTATAAATGTGCTATCATCAATTGACATGAGACATTGGTGTGACTTTTCCAGCCATTTTGAATCCCCATTCATCTTTATTCAATCTGGCTTTCTTTATTATAGATGCATATTAGGTATAAAAACTGAATAGTGACAACTTGTACCTGGGCTTCTAATTCTATTATCAATAAACAAATAGTTTGTTTCATCATAACATCTTTTAACTGTAGCTACTAGTCTTACGTATAAAGTTTTCTCTAAGAAAAATTGATACATATACATTTCAAAGAACAATCAACAATTTAACATGGACTTGTTGCAAAAAACAAAAACAAAATCTTAATTCATTAATTAAGGAATCATAGACTCCTTCAACTTGCTGTTTCTATTTGAGGACTATTGATAAGCCCTTTGCTTTGTAGTTTGTTATTTAAATGTTATTTGATAACCAGAAAAAGAACTGAACACAAAGTATTGCTCTTAATATTGATTTCAAACTTATTTTAGTTTTATATATATAGTAAGACATTCGTTATTTTTTTAAAAAATAAATGTAATATTCTTTTTTTTTAATTCAACATTAATAATAAATGAGATTTTATTTTAAGGTCACATTTAGTTAATCTTATGCTCAGTTTACTGTCCAAAAACTACTAATTAAATATCACAGAATATTTATTAAGGTTATTATTTATCTTTCTTCGGATTGCTTGTAAATAAACTACTAGGTTAATTAGCTTAGTGTAAAATAAAACTCTGCAGTTCAAGCAAACATGTTATGTTTGAAACTGTAAACGGAACTGAATTTTATGATCTCAGCTGTAATTACTGTCAGACTCATCTAGCTTCTTGAATATCATATAATAATGATATCAAACTTAGTTTTTTATTGATTATTTTTGTTAAATATTTTTAATATATGCATTTTTAAAAGTAAAAGGGATTTTTAAAATATGCCGCTCTTACGTTCATTATTTAAATTCTAAAAGATAGAATTTGAATTTTTGTAATATCATCATCGCCATCACATTAGAACACACTCTGAATCAAAACCTTCTATCAATTGTTTTATAATGCAAAATGTTATTTATCTGTTGTTGTTTTTTTTTGTTTTGTTATTTTAGATTAACTGTTATTTATTTATTTTTATTAATTTTCTATATTCTTCATTTTCGGTATTGTATTGTTTGTTTTGTTTATTGTTTTTTACTTTGCTTGTATTCTGTTTGTTAAGTCAATTTATATTAAAATGCTTTTGATCGGTTATTGTAATGGTAAAATAATGTTTTCAAAAGCTATAGGTTCCTAAATTGATGTTCATTTAGCTCCAATACACAAACATCACATGATTTGTGTTTTTCTGAAGTTTGTCTTAGTGTGACTATGCATAATGTATGAAAACCACTAATCAACATTGCTTTTAGCAGAAAGTGGAGAAATCAGGAGGAACTTCATACCTCTGTTGATTAGAGCATTGCCTTAAAATTCAATATTCAAGAATCTAATGGTCAGGTTCGATTTCTATGCTAGTATGAATAATATCTCTCAAAATGTTGGGCATATATTAACCTAGGTGGCATTAATAACAGTTGAATGTATTTGGAATACTTAAATAAAGTTACATTTTTGTAAAGACATTCTAATACTTATATTAGATGATGAAAATATGCCAATATATAAATACAATCACATGATTACCCAGCGAAACAACAATTATTTATCAGATTAATATTTAATAAAAATAAAACTTTTATATATAAAATACTCTGATAGTAAATAAAATAAAAATCATAGGTTTTATTATTTTTAAAAATTAATTACTATTTACTAGTATGCAGGGCTGATAAGGTGATTTTAAAATCATTCGGAAACAATGCATAAAGTTATATACTTGACAAAATATTACAGAAAACAAAAAAATTATAAACAGAATGCTATTTTTATAATTAACTGATGATAAGTAAACTTTTTGAGGCTTGTTCTATGAAGCATTTGCAATAGCACTATTTGATACATATGTCAAGTGTCATGTTATGTCAATTTAAAAATGCCATTGTCTTTTGATTTACATTTCTCGGGAATTTTTGAATGTCCCTAATATTTTTTGGTTCCTTTTATTATTGCTTGTACTGTCAGACAAGAACGAAGAATTAAAATAAATTTCATTAAAATATTTCCCATAACAATACATTAATAAAATATCAAAAAATATTATTATTAAATTCCCTTTGAAATTTGAAAGTACGCAGTTCTAATGAGATCTCAGCTACAAGTCCAAAAAATCAACAACTAAGCCAATTTTGATGGACAAGTGATGCCATAAATTGCATTATATTTTGTTTCAAGACCTCCTAACATAAAAATAACTCATGTTTTGTTGATAAACATTGATTAAAATAGAACATGTATTGTTTATTAAACTGCAAGTGTGCAATACTTTTCAATATATATATATAACATAGACCTTTTTTATGTATAGTATGCACATATAAATTACAATTATAATATAAACAAAATTTGTAAAAAATATTAATCTAATTATTAATAATAAATTGAAAGGATACTTAAATATATATTTTACTGAGTGTGTGGCTCTCATTTATTCTATGAAAAAAATAAGAACAAAAAAAATTACTATAGTATATTTTTATTCTTTAAATAAAGTAAATAGTGAAATATCTGACAGTCATCAAAATTAAATATGATCTGGTTGATATTCTTTTATAATCAATAACTTTTTTCTCTTATAGAAACATAATAGACTAATTTCTTTATCAAGAAATTATGACCTGTAATTATCTTAATGTTTATAAGTCAATATTAACTTTAAATATGTTCTAAAATTTTGTAAAACTTTTAGCATTATCATAGAAAATATTTTATCATGTAAAATACTACACATCAAATTTGGAAAGGATAGGAATGAAAGAATAAAATGTAGATGCTTTCAAAATAATGCATGAAATTTTATTAATGAACATGATTGTCTATGATATTCTGAGATAAAAAAAAACAGCTTCTGGCATATTTTAAAATTCATTTACATTTTTTTAAATATAATCCCATATGGAAAATTGCTGTTCAAGGTCATAAAGTGTCTTAAATTAGTACATTAGTATTCCTTTTTGTTTTTTTAATTTACATTTTTGTGTGTTTAAATTGGGGGAAGGGAAGGCAGTGTATAATTAAAGTCATATAGTGTGGCACATGGCTTCAATGGATGGATGTAAATTCAATAAATTAAAAGTAAGTTATTTCATTAAAAATAACTCATATATTATGTCTACTAAACATTATCTTTTGCTGTTTTGGCATCTACAATATTGAGTCATCAATGACTATATATTGTTTTCAATTCAAATAGTTCCTACTCTTTTTTACTTATTCTTTTATTGTGAACTTATTTTCAAAAATTATCTTTCTCTAAATACTTAAGTAATATTAACAATCATTTTTATTATTTTCAGTTTTAAAATGTTGATGTTAACTTTAAGTTCAATCAAACTTAAATATATATACATATTTATATAATATTTTATATAGATCTATGATTATTTGTATTTTTAAAAAAATTCTTTCTTTCTGATTATGCATCATGATATTAATTATAATAAAATATTTTATATTTAAACTTATTATTTTGCTTATACATATACATTTTACCATTATAACTTGAGTTTAAATTTGCTAATATTATCTAGATAAAAAATTTCTTAGCTTTTTTAAATTTTATATTAATTTTAAAATAATCAAAATAGTTTAGGTCATTTTTAAATGGTAGTTTTAAATAATACATCATAATTTAAAATGGTGTACTTAATTTCTGAAAGGTGATGTATCAAAATATTACTTTATATAATCTCATGGCAACATTTTTTTTGATTAATATATTTATATTTTTAGGACATGTAATAAAGTTAATGATGCATATTATTGTATTAGGAATATATTAATAGAGGTATTTGAATGATTTTATATAATAGTAATAATAAAATAAAGTATGTTTTAATGAATTCATTTGTTGACAGTTTATTTACTGCATACATGTGAAAAATAATATGTAAACATAAACAAAATACATGCTTATGTGTTTTATATGTTTTGGGATAATTCTAAAACATTAAATTTTACATATTCAATATATTATTTTAAAGTATTTAATTCAAATAAAATGGGTATTTAAAATGTTGATTAAAGTATATAAAAATAAATAAATAGATAAACGGAGTGTCTATTTTGTTTAAAATAAAATTTTAAAATATATTTTATGTTTTTGATTTGTAAATGTATATTTTTTTATTATTTTAAAACATATTGAAATAGTTAAGATTTTACTTCATTAACGCTTAAAATAAATTAATATATATATATGTGCTCTGCGCACAGATAATGAAGCTATTAATTGTCAGTGAATTATTAAAATTTACCGCCAAGCGCTTTCGGGACAGTTTACAATCCCAGATTTATGGTGACTTATTCTATTATTAACTGTAAAATTATGCAAATTTTATGCAAATTTATGTGCAGATGTTACGTGGGCCATTTCTGAGATAGGGAATAGCAGGCCTCTCTTCTGTTGATTGCCGATGGGTCACCTGCAATGAAGTAAGCTTCCCTAACTTTACGTTTGATGTCATTTGTTTCAGAGGTAAACTGTGGTAGGTAGAAAAACGTGTTCAGTGTTTCTCTCGTGCTCGACAAAAATTGAATTACCTTCAAACTTTGTTTTGGTTTTATTATAAGGTATCGGTGTTGAGCTACTCTGGTGGCAATGTTAGTTTTGGTCTCTCCATAATATGTTGCCATACAATTTCTTTGGGGGCAGGTGATTTTGTACACAACTTGAGGGGTGAGTTCAGGTTTGATCCTGCCTTTGGTATTATTTATCAGTCTATTGGTGTTGGGAGGTGAATGGAAAGTGACTTCAAAGTCACATGATAGTTGATTGATGAGGCTTTTAGCTGTAGAGTGAATATATGGGATTAAGATTTTTGGTTTGTTTTCTTTTTTGTAGTTGTGGTTTATTTTATAGAAAAATTTGTGACTTTGAAGTTGCTGTCCATTCACCTCCCAACACCAATAGACTGATAAATAATACCAAAGACAGGATCAAACCTGAACTCACCCCTCAAGTTGTGTACAAAATCATCTGCCCCCAAAGAAATTGTATGGCTACATATTATGGAGAGACCAAAACTAACATTGCCACCAGAGTAGCTCAACATGATACCTTTATAATAGAACCAAAACAAAGTTTGAAGGTAATTCAATTTTTGTCGAGCATGAAAGAAACACTGGACACGTTTTTCTACCTACCACAACCAGTGTCATTTGCTCTGAAACAAATGACACCAAACATAAAGTTAGGGAAGCTTACTTCATTGCAGGTGACCCATTGGCAATCAACAGAAGAGAGGCCTGCTATTCCCTATCTCGTAAATGATCCACATAACATCTGAACATAAATTTGCATAAAATTTGCATAATTTTACAGTTAATAATAGAATAAGTCACCATGAATATGGGACTGTAAACTGTCCCAAAAGCGCTTGGTGGCAAATTTTAATAATTCACTGACAATTAATAGTTTCATTATCTGTGCACAGAGCACATATATATATTAATTTAAAACATATTGTAATAGTTATTTTTATAAAATTTTAAAATATATATTTTAATATCACAGAATGCTAATATATTTGAAAGAACTTTTATTCAGTGTATATATGGAAAAATTTAATTCTTAAGAAAAAAACTGTGAAAATAATATGACATAGAATATCATAGCAACAATAACTAGAATAATGACCTAAGTATGACATCATTATAAGAAAACTGTTTAAGCCCCTGATCTTAGATTGAACTCTCTATTTTTGTTTCAATATATAAACAACATTGAATTAGTGCATTTATATGCATAAATTTATTTAGAAGTTTAAAAATAATTATGATAAGCTAAGCTTGTAAAACATTTGTTCAAAAGACCTCATGTCTTTTGAGAATCTACATAATTACATTAGTTAAAGAATCATGTCATACTAAATATTAAAATTAAGTAATACAATATAAAGCATACATCTACATGGCAATATTGTAATGGTCAGAAAATGTGTGACTCGTAAACATAGTCAGAATTCGACCACCATACAGAACAGCAGCACCATCGAGTAGCGAAGCCACCTGTGGTACTGAGTTCGAACACAGTTTATCGGTTCCACAATACAATCCACGAAACAACGCATCTGATGCGACATTAGTAAATATTTCCTTAGGCACGGTGGTCAGGGATATGCAAGAGACTCATGATTTTATTCTCGAGTTAGCCAATAACCAAACTAATATTAATTAAACATTCATATTTACATAATCGAGGAAATATTATATAGAATGGGTATCGAATAAATGAAACGTAACTGCAGACATATAGTTTAAAATTATTTATTAATACATTTTAATAAAACAATCTAATAATATTTTGTGGATTTAAAGCTTCGGTAGCGGAATGAATGTGCGACATGACTATATTTTAAAGAATACATTTATTTATTTAGACATTATTTTATATTGAGAATTTCAGTAGCGGTATTTCCGATACTGAAATGTTTACAAAAGGAATACATTTATTTGAAGGCGTAATCTAGCTACCTAAAATTCTCGAGTAAGTATTTCTAATGCATGCCTTGGGGAATTTATACCTTTGCAATGCAAGAGTCTAAAGTATGGGTTATAAGAGTAATGGCAGACATATATTTATTTAATTAAAATATTTATTTATAACTAAGGGCAAACATTTATTTGAGAGTGAATTATGCAGATAATGCAGAGGCGGAGTGATATGTTTAGAATAATAAAACTAAGTAAAGGAACACGTGGTACGCTTTAGAAAGGCGATATGGAATGGCAGTATATCGAAACTGCAATGCCGTGAATGAGTTTATAAGAATGTCGGGCTGGTCTCTGCCATCGGCCCGACGAAGTAAGGTGTCACATAAGCATAACCAGGGACAAGCGGTCCGTGTCGCAGTTTTGCCGGCTGGCTGCATGACATTGTCAAGTCCTACGGGAGCACCCATTATGCCCGCTTGTGTAGGACGACTGGGGTTAATTTCAACCCTGAAGAATCCGGAAATTTCACGGCGGAATGGGTCATCGCGTCTCTAAAACGTAACACATGTATACTGTATAAACGGTTATGATGAGATTTAAATAGATTTCTGACTTGGCCCTACATTACCAACATTTACTCAAGAACTCTGGCGACTCTCAAAGAAATGGGATTTTCTAGAATTATTCATTAAATTTAATAAATACAAAATATATATAAACTGGGAGTTATTACAACTAATATGCCAGCCATTTGCGAAGTAGTAGACCCTGCATTACAATAATGATGCACTGAATGCGTGTCGATTTATATGAAAGTAAAGTTATTTAGGAAAGTAAATATTAATGAAAATTGGACACGCATTCATTGTTTTAAGCGATCATAGATTTAAACTTTGAAATTTGAGACGATTATGAGCATGCAATAAGTAAATAATAACTATAGATAGAATGTAGATTTGAGAAATATGCACCCAAGAAAGACAGAGTGAGGTAAGCTAGATTATTAGAGAAATTTACATATTAAATTAATTATTCAGTTTTAGTTATACATATGGTAGTTTTACATTTTATAATTTAGATAAGTAGTATGAAGAAGAGCTATAGCATATTATTAGAGTACTCTAGAGTTTGAACACAGACAGGTACCTGTTTTATAAGAAGTTTTCTGATTCCATTAGTTTAGCAGCAAAAAGTTCACGAGTGGCAAGTCTTTCTTGTATTTAGATATTTCATTTAATTTCACAGCAGCAGCAGCTTTTTCATTTATTTCAGGCAGCAGATCTTCATGGTGAATTTATGATGGGCAATGGAAAGTTCAGCATCCGATAGGCCATCTCCCGATGGAGAATAATCTAGGTGCTTTACTCGGTCATACCTTGGCAGGAACAAATTATTTTATTATTTTTGGAGACTCTCAGTGATCGAGAGCAAAGCTAAAGTTTAAGTGAATGTCTCCAGCAAGTCTAAGATGGCCTCTTTTTTTTATCTTGATCTCTCACATTTTTGTTAAGATATTTTTAGGTTCTACTTAATCTGCCCTGAGGATAATCAATGCATTTTGTTGGTTTTTTTAATTAAAGAAAGCTGCCGTTCTATTGTTTACATTTTACATTTACTAATTATATTTTGGGGAATTTTTCTTTAATTAATCTATTATCTATCACTGACCGATGCTTTTAAATTTCAAAAACAAAAAGGGAACATAAGATTATTTTAACTTTTAATTAAATATTACATCAGATATTTTTAGAATTATTATTAAATGAAATTTAAACAAAGCAATAAATACGAACTTTATAATCCAAAATAAATGATTAAAATTATACAAAATTATATAACTAAAAGAAATCTAAATTATATTATTTTATCCCTATTTATTGCGTTTAATTTGAGATCGAAATGTGTGCATGTTTATGCTGAATTCTACATATATTTATACATTTTTAATATTGTTACACACACAATTCGATATCAAAAAGTTTAAATTTGGGCGGGATAGACCGGTCAGTGAGAGACGACAGAAAAAGGTGAAACTTAAGATTCGAATACGAATCTTACTGTTTCATTTCCCCGTACTTCCCATGAACAATTAAGGAAGAACAAAGGAGGCAAGAAAGAGAAAAAAAAAATTTTACATTACATAATTTAAAGACGAAAAAAAAATTATTATTGTTTTTACAGATATTGAAATATAGAAAGCAGAGATTACATGAAGCAACGAACAATTTATATACCCGGATCTAGAATTTATAGTTTAATTAAAATGGCCTAATTTGGCCGTGTCTGGTTAAAATCATAGTAATAATTAGTTAAACTGAATATATATATATAAAAAAATTCTTAGAATAGGATTAGTTAGTATAATATAAAAAAAATTTTTTTAAGAGTAATAGTAATTAAAACAATAATATATATAATAAAATTTCTATCTAAAACCCTATTTGACTAAAGTACAATCCATTCAACCAAGTTCATTATATCAAGTTCATTTTAATATTTTCATATACGTTTAATCCGTCCTAAGAGTCTAATATTTTTACAACCCCGGGTCAGGTGGATAATACCTACATGGTTTGAGATTACGGGCATTGTATGTCCCTTTTATGGTATCTCCATCTTTTAATAAATATGCATTTGGGCCACATGTGCGATCAATTATAAAGGGTCCCCGGTACAAAGGAAAGAACTTTTTATATACTCTTTTATCTCGGTTACTCTGTTGATAGTTCCGTACCCAAACATAGTTCCCGGCCTGGAAATGTTGGCTTCTCCGATCTGCTCGTTTTTTCCGTTCTGCCCTTTCTGTAAGGCGGCGGTGTGCCTTGCGTCTGTCAGTTTCAATATTGATTTCACGTTCATCCATGGGTAATGGCGTCTTGATCAGTAATGAGTCCGCTTTACCAAAATGCAAACGTGTTGGTGTCATGCCAGTGTCCACCTTCGTCTCTTCTTTAATGCTGACTTCCTTCTCCGGTTCTTGTGGGCCTTCATCGGCTGGAATGAGGTTTCTTTGCTCATCACACTTTTTCATATTTACTACACTATCTGCTTGCCCTTCTACTATCATCGGTTTGTCAAGTATTTCTAATTCCCTTTCCTTTTCCATATCTTTAATTTCTTCTTCCTTTTTACTAACTGGGGATATTCCATAATGTTCGTTGATCATTTCAAGATACACCAACATATCCCTATCAATTTTCTGATGCTCCCTAACTCGTATCTCCTCCTCTTCCTGACTCGTTTTTGGTTCTTCATATCTTCTTCTCGCTTCCTCACGTATTTTCCTCCATCCTTCTTTACTCTCTCTAAATATTTCAAGTAACCTTAGACTGAAGTTCATTGATGCTATTCTATCATTTTCTGCTTCCATTTTTCTTAATATTATTTATTTTATACTAGTAGCATTTGACTACTCCCCACCGGTATATTGGCCCTAAAACACTCTTTCGCTGCCCTCACCTACTCTACATTGCCCTATCTCTATATTGCTGCATTTAACATATTTAACATATATATTATAGCGAACTACTGGTTACGCGTATAATAAGCTACTGCTGTCTATGATATATAAATTTGTACTTTAACAAAATATTTACTATTAACATATATAACACGCTTCTGCTGTCTATGCTATATATATATATATAACGGTGTTTTAATAATAAAAAAAAATTCAATGCTACTTGCTTTCTCATTTAACGACTGATTACTTTTTTTTGACATATATATAAAATATTTCATTAGATCCGAGTATTTTCATTCCTTCTTAAATTACACACACATCCCTGCTTTCCTTAAATTTGTTATTACGCCTGCTGTCCTTTCATTCACTCGACCCACATTATTTCACTCGATTTACTTTTTTTTCATTATTTTTATCAAAACAAAATCATATATATATAGAATAATTAGCCAACTCGAGTAACGAACGCTAAAAGAAATTTATATGTGTTATATTTTGCTCAGGGTATATATGGGTTTTTTGTATCGAAAGCCCCATGTTGGGCGCCAATTATAACGATCGAAATGAAGTGGAGATCGAATCTAACCGCAAAAACAATATCTGCTCTACAAGGTGCCATCTAGGCATTTAAACCTAGAAAAATTTATAGAGTAGGCAGATATGCGCTGTTAAGATTCCACTTTATTTAAATATTCTGATCGTTAGCCCAAGTCACTAGCTCAGCGGAGATGCAGAGATAAAAATCTATATCTTAATTTATATTTTAAATATCAATAAATAAAAGCCACTGCCAGAAATTAACACATAAAAATATTTATTTACGCACATATAAAATAACATTTAAATTTTTAGGAATAAATTCAACATTTTAGATTTTTCTATTAATCTTTTAATTTTACATTTAACTAAGTTTCAATGAGTTTAATATTTTATTTAGATAGTCAAGTATGAATAGACTACATAGATCTGCATTTGAAAAGAAAATATTCTTCCCTGATTTAACCTTAGGCAACAAATTTCGCAACCAAACTGGCGCCAATCCATCTGATACATTCATGTATTCAATGTAGCATGATACGACAACACAAAATACTATACTGTCAAGAATGTACATCTGAACAATAAGTAGAAATAGAGAAGACATTGACTCTCCACCAACAGGAATGTTACATCTGTTGGCAAGTAGAACAATAAACAAAAAACTCCAAAGGAATGGACTGCGGTCTTCTGCCGACTTACAAACCCATCCATAGGCAAACAGAGGGTGTGTGGCATATATCTATAATCCTGCCTATAGCAGACCTCATACTACATCTACAATTACACAAATATATCCAATCCATTGAACCAATTCAACTATGAAATGAATAAACTAAGATTACCCTCCCTTAATATAACTTTACAAAACCATATAGCCATTCACGCCCGACTTAAATTTAACATTTAAATATGTTCGCACAGATTTGTTTAAAAATGTTGGGTATAGATCGATTACATAGATTCGACGGTCAAAATAAACATAAATGATCAAAATACAAAATTATTGATACCGACAATCGCAGAGGGAAATTTATAAGTAACCCAATAGTATTCACCATAAGATACTTGCGTTGTCACCAATAACTTAAAAGACATCCGAATAAATACATTTTAGATACCGTATGGTATCATTATTTATCGAATGTCTATATATTTTGATCAAATATGAAAACCAAAATATAATTAACCATGAACGAATCCATGCAAGCGTCTATAAACAACTTAAATTTCATGCATTTAAATAATCTTTACAATAAGAAAAAAAAATGGAAATGATGTTTATCAATCGGAAAACATATAAAATTAACATTATTAATTTGATTTAAAAACTTACAAAAGTCAGATAAGAGTCCGTTTTAACATTTAAGTTGGCTTGTTTATCAATTTATAAAACTTGACAAAAGTTCTTAATTGATTTTAATAATTGTTTATTTCATATAGCTTATGGTAGAAGAGTCCAGGTTCCTGTTTTTAATTCCCGCGACGCCTCCATTGGAAGATAATGTTCTGGAGATGGCAATAGCTGGTTCAAGGTATCACAGTCTTTTCATTTTTCTTTTTAAATAGAAAGTGAGGTATGTGCGTCCTACCGCATCTCTCAAACACACCACGCTGGAACTCAATATTTCTCTTTTTATAGTAAATCTCCAGATTGAATGAGCAAAAACTTCACTAATCCAAATTTTCGTTCGGGTCTGGGCTGAGGCTTGGTGCTTCCATTGGTCAAGCTAAAATCTCTTTATTCTCTTATCTACTTTACTCTCTGACTTTTTAATTAGACTGCTTTTGGATAATTAATAAACAATCATTTCCATTTACAGATTACAGGAATTAATTAATACCTGTTTTTATTTTTACTTACGTTATTTCTTTTTTAAACTATTTTTATATTTAAATTTTTTTTTTATAAAAAATGCATTCAAATACCTTTTTTTATTTATTAAAATAAAATATTTTTAAAGTTTAGCATCTGTGCAAATATATACGTTTAACAAACATTTTAATTTTAGTGTTTAGTTTTTTTTTCTTTTTAATACACTTATTTTTATATGCGAACTTAAAAGTTTTTATTTCAATTTAATGTAACAACATATTTATATATTGTTACATATCAGTAAACTTCCTCAAAAAAATAAAAACATTTAAAAAAAAAATAATAATTTACTTAGTGTTAGTAATTACGTTACACAAATTTGTTATATATGAAATTTCAAAAGGACAAAACTTTTTTTTAAAGGACAAAACAGTAATTACAAATATAATGATAAAAAAGTTGACTGATGATTCCTTACTACCAGCTAAATTTCTGTCCGCTTCCTTCCAAGTTTCATTTCTCCTACCTTTAACTATTACTTAGGCAAGTTGAACGATTAGATTTTAATTTATACAAGACTTTTTTTTTTTTAAAATATGATTTATATTTATTATTGTTTTATTTATTAGTTTTTATTCCTCGAATTTATCTCTACATATGCACAATTTTTCTTACTGGCAGCACTTTTTAAACAAAACTTCAAACTGTAACTCCACGTCAATACAACAAATATATTTCTACTAATTTCAGAAAAAACATTACGGGCATGATTTATTTTAAAAATACTAGTGGTTTCTTAAACATCTGGCTAATACTTTACGTTAGTACAAAAATGTACTTATTTCAGAAAAAACATGTTATTTGCATGATTCACTTTTAAAATTCTCAGGGCACTCATGCTTATTAAAGATCAGAAATTTCATCATCATCAATTCCCCTTTTCAGGGTCAATCTCTGAGGTAAGGCCCCACATTGGGTGCCAAACAAAAAAAAATTTAACTATGTAATGGTCAGAAAACGTGTGACTCATAAACATAGTGCAGAATTCGACCACCATACAGAACAGCAGCACCATCGAGTAGCAAAGCCACCCATGGTACTGAGTTCAAACACAGTTTATCGGTTCCACACTACAATCCACGAAACAACGCATCTGATGCGACATTAGTAAATATTTCCTTAGGCACAGTAGTCAGGGATATGCAAGAGACTCATGATTTTATTCTCGAGTTAGCCAATAACCAAACTAATATTAATTAAACATTCATATTTACATAATCGAGGAAATATTTTATAGAATGGGTATCGAATAAATGAAACGTAACTGCAGACGTATAGTTTAAAATTATTTATTAATACATTTTAATAAAACAATCTAATAATATTTTGTGGATTTAAAGCTTCGGTAGCGGAATGTGTGACATGACTATATTTTAAAGAATACATTTATTTATTTAGACATTATTTTATATTGAGAATTTCAGTAGCGGTATTTCCGATACTGAAATGTTTACAAAAGGAATACATTTATTTGAAGGCGTAATCTAGCTACCTAAAATTCTCGAGTATTTCTAATGCATGCCTTGGGGAATTTATACCTTTGCAATGCAAGAGTCTAAAGTATGGGTTATAAGAGTAATGGCAGACATATATTTATTTAATTAAAATATTTATTTATAACTAAGGGCAAACATTTATTTGAGAGTGAATTATGCAGATAATGCAGAGGCGGAGTGATATGTTTAGAATAATAAAACTAAGTAAAGGAACACGTGGTACACTTTAGAAAGGTGATATGGAATGGCAGTATATCGAAACTGCAATGCCGTGAATGAGTTTATAAGGATGTCGGGCTGGTCTCTACCATCGGCCCGACGAAGTAAGGTGTCACATAAGCATAACCAGGGACAAGCGGTCCGTGTCGCAGTTTTTCCGGCTGGCTGCATGACATTGTCAAGTCCTACGGGAGCACCCATTATGCCCACTTGTGTAGGACGACTGGGGTTAATTTCAACCCTGAAGAATCCGGAAATATCACGGTGGAATGGGTCATCACATCTCTAAAATATAACACATGTATACTGTATAAATGGCGACTTTCAAAGAAATGGGATTTTCTAGAATTATTCATTAAATTTAATAAATACAAAATATACATAAACTGGGAGTTATTACAACTAATATGCCAGCCATTTGCAAAGTAGTAGTCCCTGCATTAAAATAATGATGCACTGAATGTGTGTCAATTTATATGAAAGTAAAGTTATTTAGGAAAGTAAATATTAATGAAAATTGGACATGCATTCATTGTTTTAAGCGATCATAGATTTAAACTTTGAAATTTGAGATGATTATGAGCCTGCAATAAGTAAATAATAACTATAGATAGAATGTAGATTTGAGAAATATGCACCCAAGAAAGGCAGAGTGAGGTAAGCTAGATTATTAGAGAAATTTACATATTAAATTAATTATTCAGTTTTAGTTATACATATGGTAGTTTTTACATTTTATAATTTAGATAAGTATTATGAAGAAGAGCTATAGCATATTATTAGAGTACTCTAGAGTTTGAACACAGACAGGTACCTGTTTTATAAGAAGTTTTCTGATTCCATTAGTTTAGCAGCAAAAAGTTCACGAGTGGCAAGTCTTTCTTGTATTTAGATATTTCATTTAATTTCACAGCAGCAGCAGCTTTTTCATTTATTTCAGGCAGCAGATCTTCATGGTGAATTTATGATGGGCAATGGAAAGTTCAGCATCCGATTGGCCATCTCCCAATGGAGAATAATCTAGGTGCTTTACTCGGTCATACCTTGGCAGGAACAAATTATTTTATTATTTTTGGAGACTCTCAGTGATCGAGAGCAAAGCTAAAGTTTAAGTGAATGTCTCCAGCAAGTCTAAGATGGCCTCTTTTTTTATCTTGATCTCCCACATTTTTGTTAAGATATTTTTAGGTTCTACTTAATCTGCCCTGAGGATAATCAATGCATTTTGTTGTTTTTTTAATTAAAGAAAGCTGCCGTTCTATTGTTTACATTTTACATTTACTAATTATATTTTGGGGAATTTTTCTTTAATTAATCTATTATCTATCACTGACCGATGCTTTTAAATTTCAAAAACAAAAAGGGAACATAAGATTATTTTAACTTTTAATTAAATATTACATCAGATATTTTTAGAATTATTACTAAACAAAATTTAAACAAAGCAATAAATACGAACTTTATAATCCAAAATAAATGATTAAAATTATACAAAATTATATAACTAAAAGAAATCTAAATTATATTATTTTATCCCTATTTATTGCATTTAATTTGAGATCGAAATGTGTGCATGTTTATGCTGAATTTTACATATATTTATACATTTTTAATATTGTTACACACACAATTCGATATTAAAAAGTTTAAATTTGGGCGGGATAGACCGGTCAGTGAGAGACGACAGAAAAAGGTGAAACTTAAGATTCGAATACGAATCTTACTGTTTCATTATATGTATATAATTATGAATGTGTGAATAAAGAAATAATTATTAGCAATAGTATTTAAATTGCTAAATATAATTATATTGTACATTTATTTATTTATTTTTTAAAAATTATAAAAGATATATTAATATTATTCTGGTTGTCTAAATATTTATTCGATTTGTAAATTACAACATAAATCTTTCGATGTAATATATATGTATTTTTTTTTATTGATATTTTTTTTTTGTTACTTAAAAAAATATTTTAAAATGCTAAATAATAGTGTTAAAGATTATTTTTAAATCAGCACATGATTTATGGAACGCTAGATATCGTCATCATTCTGCTGGCTGGTTAATAAAAAAAAAAGACATTACTTTTGTTCCTCATTTTCTCCAAATTTTTCTTAACAATTTCCTTACAAAAATTTATTGGATTAAGGATTAATACTAAAGATGATTGGCTGAGTTCAACTTTATCATTTGGGGCATCGGCCTCTCTATTTGCTCATCAAACAACATTGGAAACTTCAGTAAAGCATAAAACCTCAAAAGTAAACTGGCATTCTTGAATAATTTTTAAAAAAATAGCTATCATAATTGATTGATACATTTTATTATAACTTCTAAATTACTTCATGAGCTAAAAATAATATTCAACTTAATCACGTATATAATTGAATATCCTGGAAATGACTGAAATTTATGGTTTTAACAACAAGAAGCAAATCTCGCAATTTTCTTGTAATATGTACATATTTCCCATCACTTCAAGCCATTTTAGGATGAATAAAATAAGAAAAGTGCTGGAAATAACTAGTTGATTTAAAATAACTAGATACTAATGCAGATAGATGATGGTAAAAAATTTTATCTAATTTTTTTTATTGTCTATTTTTTTTTTTTTTTTTTATGTAACATTTAATATATCTTTATGAAAGAATATATAACTGAAATCTTTAAAAACTAACTTACAAATTTCTCTTGAATGTTAAAATTTTAAGAATGATGAAAGTCAATTTTAGTATATATGTTTGTTTATTTATTTTAACATTTTATAACTCAAACTATGCAAATATGTTGTAATTATAAATATATATAAGATTTATTATTTTTTTTTTTTTTACTTTTTATTTGATTCGCATTTGCATATGAGTGTATTAAATAATAAAAAGTTATTTATCAGTTTAAATTGGAAAGCAATAAATTATATTTTATTGCATAGGAATTGTATAAATGTACAAATTTATAGAACTGTATTTATAAGTAATATCATTGAATAATCATTATCTTAGTTCTTCAATTATTATTCACACAATCTGGTTGCATTTATTCATAGCCATTAAATCTTATACGTTAAAATATTTAATATTTCATACTTGTATGCATTATATATATTAGTGCCAATATTTCATATGCTAATCATTATCTTTATTTATATTTAAGTCAGTTATCTTTTAAATTTATTTGTTGGTGCAGACATTACTTATTGTTTATTGAAGTTAAAATTATAGTTATAACTTTAGTCCACTATTGTGAAGTTTTTATCTTGGTATTATTAATTGTAGAATAGCCTTAGTATGTCAGGCCTTATTTATTATAGTTATTATTATTACTGGATGGAGTGGATAAATTCCCCATCTGTATTGTATTTATCCATGAGTTGATAGTGCTTATATTTCCAGTGATTGTAATCACATATTCATAGGTACCTATTGTTGTTGTTTTCGGTGAGCCTCTCCATATATTTTCTTGATGTGCTGAGACAAAAAGGTCCAGGCATCTTATTTTGCCTCAAATGTAGGTGTTATTTTGGAAGCCACCATGCTTTTGATATAGTTATGCTAGTTGCATTATAGAGTCCTCTTTTTGGATTTATCACTCATGAGATTTAATTTAAATTTTCCATCATAGTAGGTGAGGTTGCTTTTATTTTAGTATGTAATGTCAAGATAAGTTTGTTTAAAGGATGTGATTCCTTTAGGATGCACTCAATTATGTTAGTGCTTTAAAGTACAAGAATGTCTGTGTTTTGTGCTATCATGATTTGTAATCATTCACAAACCAACTAACAATATTTTGTAATTGTAAATGTTTTAATTTACAAGCATATGGCCAGTTAATATAATCCACACATGTTCTGTATATGCTATAATCATCCAGTACTTTTCCAATGTAGATATAAATCACTTAGTTATTTTTAAATGTTTATTTAGATGATTTACATTATATGGACAATGAATTTATAACTTATATGTGTATAAGTGACTTTTGATAAATGGTTCATTCATTGAATCCATTTAATATTTGCTTAATTCAGTCATTTGTTATTTATAATTGGTATTTATTTAAAGTAGTATTTAAAAGTGTATTAAAGTAATACATTTATAACTTAGATTATTAATGCAACAAGATATCTCCAACTTGTTTATTTGTTTGTATATTTATTTAACTTCATAACAGCTTATACAGTTCCTATGTGAATATAAATTGCAAATTATAAGTGTTACTGTTAAACCTTATACTTAATTTACATATAGAAAATTGAGTATTTGCAAAGCAAAACTATTATTATGTTTCCCAGATATGTATATGTATGCTATTATAAATCTAAAGTTGCAATGTTGAAATAAAGCTGTATCATTTATTTTATATAAAAGAATGATTTTGAGTTTTATTTTAGATTTATTAATTTTATTTTTCTTTATTTTTAGTACATTAGTTCTACAAGCTAGCAGATATGCAAGTATTAAATTATTGGTAATTTCAATTGAATAGATATATTTTGGATTCAATAAAATTCCTTTTGTTCCAAATTATATGTGGTATATAATTAATTGTAAGTTAAATTAACTCTGAGAACTAATTAGCAATATATTCTAGTCAATGCTCAATATTATTAAGTTCGTCTTATATAGTTAGCCATGGTAATATTATAGTTTAATATATTCATTTTGAGGCAGTTTATTTTATCTTAATATATGTATAACATGCTATTAAATAGGTATTATACTTCTTATATGTGTCATATTTATATTGAGTTGAATGATGGAAGATATGTTCTTTCTTCTTGCATGGCACATGCATTTTATTATAGTTGACAAGTTACTGTGAAACCTGATTAATTTATGGGTGCCTCATAGGTATATCTTATCCAAATCTTTTCTTTATTTCTAATATAGTCTATCCATTATAAATGGTGTAATTTATAGGTTGAATTTATAGATCAAATAATTTAAAAGATAATATATTCTATTATAAATATCTTCTCATATGATTACGTATATATAAATATGATATGCATATATTACGTACTATTATAATTGGTGCACCATCGTTAGGGCTTGGTTAGCTTATGACTCTTGGAGAAAAGTTAATCTATTACAATATATATTCTTTATTAATTTTTTTGAATGCATGTGTTTGTTTAATATACAAGAAAAATATATCATTACCAAAAAGAAAAGGTTAAATAGAAATCAACAATAAAAGAAATAACTTTCTTAATGACGATTTTAGTTTGTTTAAATAAAAGTATATTTGTTTGTCTTCTTCAATTATATTTTTAAAAAAATAGGTTTTCATAACATAAATATTTACAAGTGATATTGATGAAAGTGTATATATAATAAACATTTATAATCTAATAATTTATGTATGTAATTTAAGCTTATGTTTTTGTGATAAAAAATAGTAAGCAAATTAAGCACACTCATTAATGTAAACAATAATAATAATAAAGTGAATAAGAAAATAAAATACTCCTTGTCAAGTATTTAACTTCTAAATTAATTACACTTTATTTATTATACCTATTTTATTGCTTTATAAAAATAACTATTATGTATTTTGAACAATACACTAATAAAATCAAAAAGAAAAATATTATATAATAGCATAAATATTGCCATATAAATGCATAAAATATTTTCAAAATTTAATAAATTTTCATTTTGTTAATTAAACTGATATTCTGTGATCAGTATTAATGAAATAATTACACTATACCATAATATAAGCTTTGAGAGTCTTTATTCATACATCATAATATTAAATAGATTAGAACATTAGAAAAGCATTTCATATATTTCATTTTAATAGTATTATATTTGACAATCCAAGTAGAACCTAAATAAGACCTTTTATCAGAAGTAAATACTATTATATTTGGAACTCTAAATGCACTAATATATATATATATACTATTATACTTATCTTCAATATTTAGGCTTTTTTTTTTTAATTTATTCCATTACATTTAGCATCCAATCATGTTAGGCAATTTGTTTGGTTGTTTATATACCCTTTAGTTTCATTTATTCCATTACTATATACATATATATTTCAGGATAAAGATTTCTCCACATTTAATCCAGTTTTTCCAATTCATAGTTTCTCTTCTTCACATCACAACAGCCATCTTTCTTATTTCAACCACCATAATTATACATGATGTTGTGGATTCAATTTAAAACTTCAAATGTCTATATATATATTATCATCTCTTCTAAAAACATAACTAGTAAACTCTGTTTCAGTCTTTTAATTTTTTCAATGATGTTTTCTCATCCATGTATTTTGATCTGTTCTTGTTATTCCTGACATATATTTCTCTACTTTTTTTAATATACTGAAATCTCTATACTGCTTTTCTATTAAGTATTTAAGTCTTAAAGACATAAGTAAAATCTGGTAAAACACATCTAATACAAAAATATTTGTTAAACACATAGACATTTCTCCTTGTAATACTGTTTTTTTAACAAAAGCATTCTATCCAAGTTTAATTCTACGCTTAATTTCATCCATTATGTTTTTATCTGTATCAATATTCTGATCAAAATGTTCCTAATTCATGATTATCAACCTTTATTTGCTATTTCGGAAAAAAACCATTGAACATTAGTAGTCTTTTATCATTTATCTTTAACCCTAATCCTGAAACATTAAAAAAAAACTATATCAACTGCAAAATCTAGATGACTTAAGTAATATCCTTTTACTTTTAGTCTCTTAGCTTCCTATTTTAACCTATAAAATACTTATTGTAAATTTATCACAAAAAGTTTTGAAGTATGGAATCACTCTGTCTTAGATACTTCTCAATGTTAATTTTCTTAGTATACTCATGTACTCTAATCATTTTTGTTGCATTTTAAAATATATTTTTCAGAATATTACAATATCCCAGATTTGTACCTTGATGACCTAAAGCTTTAATCACCATAGAAATGGTTATAGAATCAAATACTTTTTCATAAACTACAATTCCAAATCATAATAGCAACTCATATTTATTACTTCTTTCTATAAGTTTTCTCATTATGGCTAATTATAATTCAAAGTTCATGATAGACAAGTTGCAATTATTTTGATAAAGTTATTGTGTAGAATTGACAGTAGACTGATAAATCTATAAATTCTATTTTCTTTATCATCTTTCTTAAATATCAATATTACTTTTCATAGTAATAATGACAATAATATATATAAATACTGGAATTATAATAGAAAATTCTTATTCAACTAGCTAAATTTCAGCTATGATGTAATTAGAGTAACAACTAATTAAACTGGAAATAGTGAACTGAAAATACACCATTTAGTATAGTATTATTGACTTTTAAATTAAAAGTAGAACCACTTTTAGCTTAGTATTATAGATGGATGAGTTCAAAATTATATATATATATATATATATTGTATCATAGTTGAAGTTTATTTTGATAACTACATGAAAATTTTTAATTCTATAAAGTTCATAAAAATATTCTAATATATATGTAGTTACACACGAACACACACACGCATATATATATATATGATTTGAGAAAAAAGAAGCTCTGAGGAATGTACTTGTTATTGTATTTAAATGTCAGCTATTTAGCTATTATATTTTTATTACACAGAAGCTCCTGGAAATAATACTATGAATTCATTTTATAAAATTAATTGATGTAATTTACTAAACAAATATTTTTTATAAGATGAGTAATACATAATACATAGACATGCCCATATATTGTAATAAATAGAGTTTAGGTAGATATTATTATCTTATGTGTCAATTTGTAATGGACAGGCAAATGACCAATGATGATGGTGAATCTACACATATTGAGCAGTCAGTATGTAAATGACAGAATATGTTAATATCATAGAAATTGCATGCTAATGATGATTAAATCAATCAATAATCATAGTGTGATGTAATATTTTATTGTTGTGTTAGTTGTGATAATGATGACTGATAATTCAAAATTCCAAAAAGAAATTGATTCCAAAAAATCTGAAGAAATTAAAGAAGAGTTACTATCTAGTAATAAATAAAGCAAGTCATACATAGGGTGGCATTGCTATTATAAGCTTGTATTTACAAATATGTAACAGAGAGCATACCAATAGCTCAAACAAGCTCTTAATTGATAAATGTGGTAAGAGAAAATATTTAAAATCTCTATCTGGAACATTCTTATCCCAGACCAAATTGTTTTTGAGCTTATGGCTCACTTCAGTGAGGAGCTAGAACATTACACTAGATCCAAAATATCAACTCAAAACCTATTTAAGTAGAAACTCTGAAATTTTTAGACATGAAAATATCTTTAACTCCAGCTATCTAACTTAAATAGCTATATGAGACTAAACTAAATTCAGATCTACCATATATTAATAGCCTTATCATTACCAAGGTCTTAAGAGTAAAGTTATAGTAATCAATAAAGCAAGTCACATATAACATGACATTGCTTTTATAAGCTTGTATTTACAAATATGTAAAATAGAGAGCATACCAATAGCTATATATATATATATATATATATATATATATATATATATATATATATATATATATATGTTTGCTTTACATCAGTTACATTATGTAACAAGAATGTCATGTTATTTACAGAAATGGAAAAATAATGTCACTTTTTGATTAAATAAATATCAGATTCCACTATATTATTTATCCACTTCCATGTATAAATGACCCAACTAGCTTAAAAAAACATAAAGCTCTGTTACTTTAATATATTATACAGTTTAATAAATTAACACTAAAGCAGAAATTCTTCACACTTAGTTAATTAACAAACAAACACATAATTACTACAGGTATAATTAATATTTCATAAAATGTGATTATTGTGTTAATTAATGATAATAGAAATCATAATATTTCAAATTAACTAAATAATTTTGAATGTATAAAATAAGATAACAGACACAAATATTTTTTTCCCTTATGTTTTTTGTTTAATAATTGGAAGCTAAATTATTTCAATTTTTTTTGGAAACAATGTACTCATGACATGCTTTATCTATACATGTAGTATATCCTTGTGAGAAAGTGGTTGTTAATATTTTATTCTCCAATCTCCTTGAAGTGTCATATTCATATCAACACATGCTACAGTCACATAATTTAGCTACTAATCATAAAATGTAAGCAACTATCATCTCTATAGCATCAGTTATGATATAAAAATTGACAAATGTGTTTTGTACCTGAATTCATGATAAGGCATTGTACTAACATTGAACTTTGTTTTAAATTTGCAAAACTGTATATACAGACTAAGAATTAAAAATATTTTTTTAAAAATAAGAATAAAATAATTTTTTTAAAAAATAAATTATTGAATTAGTCTGTCAATTTCACAAATGTACTTTTGACATAAAGATTTTTAGCAGAAAAGCATCAAAATTATGATATATTTACAGGAAATTAAATATTATTCATTTTAAATATTTAAAAGTTATAAATATTATTAAATAGTAATATTAGCAATTAAGCCAATGCACATGCACTTTAAAGATAAATTATAAATGAATACTCAATTTTTCCAGACATGAGATATAGTATTTTAAAAAGAATGGAATGAATCCTCCCATTCTTTTGACCCAAACGTTTATGTATGGGCAAATCTCAAATGTGTGAAAAGAAGAGCGTGGAGGTGTTACACGATCACTTTAAATTACATTTGTTATGTTTTGAATGAATGACACTTGTGAAATCTTTACAATTTATGTTCAAAACATAAATGTAATTTAAAATAATCATGTAACACCTTCACACTCTTATTTCCACACACTTAAGATTTGCCCATATGTAAACATTTGGGTTGAAAGAATGGGTGGATTCATTCCATTCTTTCTAAATACTATATCTCATGTCTGGAAAAATTGAGTATTCATTTATAATTTATCTTTAAAGCACATGTGTATTGGCTTAATCGCTAATATTACTATTACATAAAAAACATAGCGCTATATAAAATAATATCTCATTAAATATTATTAAAGAAAAATTTATTATATCAATAAAATTCCAAATGTCATATTAACCAAGTTCTTCTAATATTATGAATTTTCTTAGCATTCAACATCTATTTTATTAGTTATGTATAATTTTTCAACACAATCAATAGTTTTGATAAATTAAATAATAAAGCTTTTTAGTGTTTATAATATAGATGTGTTGATATTTAGTAAAAGCATAATAATAGTAATGTTGATTAACTTTCTATAAATGCATGTATGCCAGTTCAAAACTTTTAAAATTTTATCAGAATTTGATTTCCATTTAATGATCTAGATATCACCGATGATGAACTCTTTAATTTATAAATCTATCAATAATATTGTAGCCTTCTAAACTTTTAATTATGACTTATGATTAAATTTGCCCTGATTGTCTCTAAGTTTTTGAAATATAAAATTTCATATCTAAATCTAAGCAATATTTTTGTTTCATAATCTTTTGACTTTAACTTTATCAGAATTCTTTTAGTTATTTTTTTTTTGTTTTTTAACATTAATGACTATTATTAATCATTATTAGATTAGAAGTTATCTATTTTATTAACTATGTCATATATATATAAACTTTAAACTCAATTAAAGGGCAACATAATCGTTTGCTTTTTTAAATGCAACTATATGATATCATTAATCCAAGTTCTCTTCATTTTCCATTTATATTATCATTAGGCACTTTTAAAATTTCTATTCCATTATGTAAAATAATGTAATATGGTAGCTAAAGAATACTGAATTGGCAAGAAATGCATCTTAGAAGTCATTTATCTTTTCCAAATATTTTAATTGGGACATTATTTTCTAATATGTGCTTAAAATTGGAAATTTGTTTTGAAATAAAATTATCTTCACAATTTTTCATATAGATAACTTTTAATAATTTTTTTGCTCTAGTCTTTTTTTAACATTTGCAATTTTAAATATAGTCTTTGCTATCAATTAATGACTTTTATTTATCATAAAATCTCATATTGATCTCATATACTCTATTAAATTGTGACATAGCAAGTTATATATACAATTACTTTATCTTTGATAAATTATAGTTTTGTCTTTAAAATATAAATATAGCATTTATTTTACATTTAAAAGCAGTTGATGTCAAATCATTAAAAAATTACTATTAAAATTGCAAGCATTAATTTAATTTAATATAGGCAATTCTCATTTACACATTTGTTTTTAACGGGTGAATTTGGAGTTTTAGATCTAAAACGCACTCATTCATAAACTATCAAAATCTTTTTAATATTTTTGTTTTATAATTAATCAACAATTATTATGCAAACTTGTGGTAAATAATATATGATAAATTGAAGATATTCAATATGCTGTTGCATATTTTTTTAATAAACTTAATATTAAACAATAATAATTTTTTAAAAATATATTATTATGGATTTTAAAATATTTAAAAATAAATAAATGGAAACTTCTATAAAAATTATGAATTTTTTTTTTTTTTTAAATTTAAGATTACAAAAAAAAAGTAATATAGAAAATAAAGAATATCACTATAATTGTGAGTTTTTTTAAAATAAAATAATATTTTTAACGAAAAGCTTCTAAAAGTATTTATTGATAGAATATTATTTTTAATGAGAGACTGGAAAACATAGATACATATAATTTAATATCCTTGAAAAGGTAACATATAAACTCAGAAAGTAAGTAGTTTTAAAAATAATTATATTGAAAAATGTTCTGTTATTAATAGAAAAGAAATGTTGAAAGAAAAAGTTGTCAATAACAAATAACACAATTATTTTTAAAAAAGTAATGTTTATTTTGCTAATCAATAAAATAAAAAATTGTAATTACAGAATTTAAGTGAAACAAATAGTTGGCATAGAAGAATGATCTTTATATGTTTGTACCATTATATAAAAAAAATGTCTTCAGCTATAAGGTTTAATGAAAGACCAAATAAACCTTTCTTTTAAAAAAAGTTATATATATATTGATAAGTTCTCTGTGCAAAGATAGATAGACTTTATAGACCATTATTTTTGATTATCATCATGGATAGTTTGCCAATGTTTCTCACTCTCTTAGTGAAACTTAGTCTAGCATATTAATTTTAAAGGTACATTATTCATTTTAATACAATGTTTTTTATTGTTGAGGTAAGTACAAATAATATTTTAAATGTTCTATATATTATTTTTTTTAAAAGTACATGAAATATTTTTATAATGATATTTAGTTTTAGAAATCAAATAAAAAAAGAAAGAACAATGGAAGAATGAAGATTCAACTACAATTGAAATTTTTCTTTTTTTTTTTTTGCTATAAATTGCACTGAGAAATTGGATGATGCCTATTCTAATAAGTCACACAAACACAGACTGATTAATAAATCCATATTTATAAATAAATTTGCTTCATGTATCATAATGAGCCACACATTTTATGACTAATTTTTACCATTTTAAATTTTATAATAATAAAAAATTATGTTTTTTATTATTATTAATTCAAATCGATAATGATGTTGACCAAATTATATATCATGTATATAATTGTTTTATATTATAAAATATTTTTTGATGACCATACACTACCATTCCTCAGAAGATATATTCAACTCTCCTAAGGGTTGTGTTGAGATGCTTGAACTATGTTATATTATTTTCTTAGTGATACTTTTATTATGAAGAAAGACATATTGACACATTACACTTAAGCAATTTTACACGCTAACAAGTCAGTTCTTTCCTAACTCAGAACATGATTTGTCAGAAACAAGAATTAAACATTCAGGCACACATTTGGAATCCAGATTAATGGGATAAGAATGACATAGATAATTAAATATATTTATAAACCAAAACAATTTATTTAAGAATAATTTATAAATTGAAGATTAATTATGATTTGATTAATCTCCTGCTACAAGCACTTTAATTTCAGATACATATATACTTTTTTTTAGTCATGAATAAAAGTAATAATTAAATAATAATATCAATAAAAATGGGAAATTTATATTCTTCACATTAATAATTGAATTTTAAAAAATCAATTAAAATATTATCTTAAAATAAATTGTTATAATGAAATTATTGAGACCTTTTATTATATATATATATATATAATTAAAATGTCTTTAATAACTTAGTAAGATTATTTTTAATCATAGATATACCTATATGTAGGAAGTCTATAATTCTGCATTTGTCCTATGCTACGAGTATCTTAAATTCTAGCTAAAATTAAATTCTTAGCTTCTATTGGTCACTATTGATTTCTTACTTAGTATTTTCTCTCTTCTTAGTTGTTAATAATTTTCTAATTCATTGGTATGCTCAACAACTGTTGGCAGTGAGAAAACAATTTCATAATGGGTAGATAAAGGCTATATTTTACAGCATTACTATTTTTATACTTGTAACATGCATTTATTCATGTTTAAAATCTACATGGTAAAGCTATTACCACTTGATTTCGAGGTTTTCCATTTTCCAAAATTTTGTTATTATAGTTATATTTAAGTTACACTGAAAAGAACTTTAACCTTTATAAGACAATTACCTGTCTTTGAATTAATGATAACCAATATCTGCTATAATTTGGAACTTTTCCATATATTTACAGGGTTATTTATTTGTTTAATTGTATGGTACTCTTTATGATTCTTGGTCAATGTTATCATGAGATATATCTTCCCATCATTTCTCAGCTTGTTTTTTTCTCTCTTTTTTTACTTTCTTGTTTTACTTTATTGTGATAATTCCTATTAATCATCTGTTTTTCAATTAAATCTAATTACTGGTTTTAATTTAATTAAACCATTAAATGGATTTATAGATTAAGTATTTTTTTAAAAGTACAAAAATTTGTTTCATGCTTTTTTTGAAAATGTATATATTTTTATACAGTATTGATTATTTATATTTATTAATTATATATCCGTATTCTTCTTATTTTTGACATTCATCTAAGCTAATATTTTACAGGTCAGAAATCATAGGGTCTATTTAACATTTATTTCTTACAGCTTTTATAGAATAACTAAGCATATTAATTTTAAAATACACTAGTTGTTCAAATCTTTTAACTCTATGTTTAATTTTTTTTATAAAATAGACTACCTTTTATTATTCTACTAACTATATCCCTATCTTTTCCTCATGTTAATATAATTAAAGAATATAATGCAATATATAGCTTCCCCAAAACAATATTTATGTATTATTTACATGAAATAATGATATGTGAGTTATCCACAGTAGTATTACCAAAACTATAACTTTCTTATGATCAGTTATACTATTGAATTTGATCAATTTTTAGGACTTCAGTTTAAATATATTTCTCATATGCTAAACTAATTTTTACAAATGGCTATGAAATTTTAACATTGTGGTATTTGTTTACATTCCATTTGCAAATGAGAATATAAATGTGTGGTAAAAACAAAATTTAATTAATTTAAAATCTATTTATAAAATCAAATTTTATCCTGATTTACCAAAAACTATAATTCTCTTCAAAAATATACTATGCATTTCTATACACAGAACACAATATACTGCATGCTTGTTTTAAAAAATTTCCAATGTCTATAATCTTTTAATCAATTCTACCCTCTTTTTGTGTTTTTATGAAATTATTCTAAAATGGTTTCAATTTTGACAGATTTTTATATAGAAAATCATCAAAGTTTTAAAAATAATTAAATACCTTAAAGCAAAAATGATTGCTTATATAATTCTCTAAATCAGAAAGAAAATCCTGCAAGATTCATCCAGATAGATACAATATTACTTGAGTTATTAAGCAACAAAATTTCACATTTATATTGTAATCAGGATTTAATAAATTTAACATTTTTTTTTCTTTTTACAGGCTGATCTTTAATTCTTTGAATGCATGACTCGTCTAAAAATGAGAAGGTTTGACATCACTCTAAATCGGCTACTTTTTATCCCACGTATACATATAATATGTCATTCGAAAGAAAATCAAAAGTTCTGTAAGATGGTGCCCTCTTCAGATTTATTTTACAAGTAAAAAATCAATAAAAATGACCATATATGTCAAACAAAACCAAAGCACCACCTCCTCACCAACTTTTCTTGAATCTTATTGGCTGTCCCACTTCTGTCAGAAAGGGAAATGGCTGCCAAAAAGTAAAAAGTTACGTTCGTTTTGATTTTTATTACGAAAATTATAAACGAATGTTTACAACATTTTAAACAATATTTGAATTGAATTACAAATTATTATTGATAAAATAATACTAAAAATCAAATTATTTTAGAAAAATAGTTAAGATATTACCAATAATTATTTATTTATTGCTACATATTGATCGTAATGTTAAAGTGAAAAAGGTTGGTTGAATAGCGGTTACTTTTATTTCACCGCAATTGAATATTTTTTAAATTATAAATCAAATTTTATTTTTGAAAAGACTTTCGTTTGTTTCATAATCTGACAATTCAGTAATATACTTTTTACAAACAAAACTAATGTATTTATATTATTAAAAGTGATCTATTTTAACAATAGATTTTGTTAAAGTTGTGAGTTGGCCAATTACAAGTTTTGATTTTTAACTCATTTGGCCAATTAAATAATAATCGTTGAAAGGGTTAATGTATTATAATCTGGTCACAATAAAATGTATTTTTTTAAATATTTTTAAATTTTAATTTTTTCCTTATACTGTATATAAATGATAATTATCAAGCAAAAAGTTTAGTTTTTTTTAATTATTTTTATATAGTTATTTTAAGTGTTTGGTATGCCTTTTTATTTAGAGATAATGTTAAATATAATTTAGAACTATGCCACACTTGGTTAGGTTCACCTCTTTATAACATATATATTCAAGGTTTTATGGCTTTTATCAGTGAAGTCCTCATCTGAACTGCATTACATTGCAACCAACTAGAAAACGCTGACCATCAGTCACCTTGCAAACATTTTTTAAATAATATTCATTCTTCAGGTAAGAGGGAGGAATCAAACAATCAAATCCTTCATTCACAAATCAGTAAAATTCATTCCACTATTCTCTTGAAAAGTAAGAACTGGTTTCTATCTATTTTAACATCTTATGGAGGGGCGAGCAATTATTGTACTGTATTTATATTATATATGTTCAAGTGTTTTTGATTTTTATCAGTGCATCTATGATCTCAACTCCATTTCATTACAATTATCCTCCAGTATAGAAAATGAGGTTGCCATTCAATTGTTATGCATTAATCTTCAGGTGAAAGACAGATATTAAACACCTGAATTTCCATGCCCATGTTGACAATTCAGTAATCTTCACTACACTTTCATAATGTTATTAATGTCTGTTTTGTTAATTTAAAAAGAAATTGTTAACAATATCAAATATAATGTAATTTTTGAGAAAATCAGAAAATGAAAAGATATTAATGATTAAAAATATAATTGCTATCTGAGCATTGGATTAACATGGTAGAGAGGGGGATTTAACAAATAACATTCTTGGGTGAAAGCTCAATCCATCATGCTTATATTTAGATACAATCTGACATCTCAAACAACTGAGCATTTGACTACTTATTATATAAAGGTAACATTGAGTCTTTCAATAAGTTAAGCTACATATTGTTTGATATATTAAAATAAAAAATGGTGAGCATTTACTTAACTCGGAATAAACTCTTCTAAACATATGGTGATATTTTAACTCTTTCAGATTGTTTTGAAAAAAAAAAAGTGTGGATATAGGAAAAAAAAAGTTTCAAATAGTTGAGTGAAAAAAGCTTATAAAAAAATGAAATTGAAAAAAATAGGAAAATGAGTTAGTAATCAATCATCTTAATTATTTAGAATTTAAAAAAATAATTAGAAATTTCAAAAATTGTTGAAATAATATTCTGGTCATCAAAAGCATAATAATAATTTTATTTGAGTGTAATATTAACATGGTTTGTTTATAAATAGTATTTATGTAATATAGAGGATTTGAACACAGACTTTCTAGCTCCCTTCAGCCATTTTTTCTATAAAATAAAATCTATATACATGATCACATGCATGTGAAAAAGTTATTCACGTATAAAATGTGATAAATAGAATAGCTAAAATTAAAAAAACATTAAATGAAGAATACGTGAAGAATATTTTCATTATCTGACAGAGTTTTTGTATTATGCATGTGAAAAAGATAAATGATCTCCAAAATACGTATTTCATACAAAACCAGCACTCGTCAGTTGGTCCAAATCATTATCTCCCACACATAAATATAATCAGTGCTTGATTTATATTAAGATAGCAAATCTTCACACTTCAATGAACAGGATTCAATCTACTTCACCCTCCAACTCTTCAACCATCCATACCATTAAAAATCTGATTATGGAACACTTGGATTGTTATCTTAATATAAACAGAGCACTGATTATATGTGTGTGTATTGAAGATGATGATCTGGACTAAGTAATGAGTGCTGGTTCAGCATTGTATGTGTATTTTGGAAATGATTTATCTTTTTTACATGGGTATGGTCATGTGTATTAATTGTATAAGATAGAGTGGATGACTGAAAAAAACTTGAAAGTCTGTGTTTGAATCTCCTATGTTATATCTAGATTCCAGGTATATAAAATATACTTATATTTAAAATATTACAAATTCATATTGTATCCTGCCCATCCCTGTATTTAAATGGACAAGGTCCTATACATGAGGGGTAAGAATGACTTAAATTCAACATGGGTATGACAATAATATTGGCATTAACAAGGGATTTAGGTATTTCATCATTAGATTTTCAATGGTATGGATGACTGAAGATTTGGAGGGTGGAGTAGATTGAAGTCAGTCTATTAAAGTATGGCTATTTGCTATATTAATATAAATGGAGCACCGATTATATGTATATGTGTGGAAAATGATGATCTGGAGCAACTGATGAATGCTGGTTCAGCACAATATATATATATATAATAATTCAAACAAATATATTTAACACAGTATTCAAAATTAAATAATATATTCTTTACCAGAAGTACTTTCAATTGTTTCACTGACAATCTTTATCAACTGTTAATACAAACGTACAAAAAATAAAAACTTGCATTACCCATCATTCAATCTATTCAAATTTCCCACAATTCTGTTGTCTTTATATTAGCTGATTGTTTATTCATCAAACCACCTCTATTCCTAGATATCATCATTGCCTCTTTAATTTTACGTTTTTCACTACACCTTTCAATTTGAATAATTTTTATATCTCTATTATTAAATTTAAAACCATAATTACATGTTTTATTATGATCAAATATAATTGATGGAGTATTCATATTTACTGAAGATATATTTTCTTTCTGTACACGTTTATATAATGTCTTATGATCATTATATCGTTTTTGTAATGTACATTTGGATTCCCCTATATATTTTATTCCACAACCACATTCCAACATATATATAACAGAACTTAATTCAAACTTAGAAATCTTGGCTTTGGAGTTATTTATCATATCATTTATATTATTTGAAGAGAAAAAAGAAATTCTACACAAACCACTAAAAAGTTTATAAATTAATTTAGCTTGTTGATTAGATATAGATCGTCGAATAGAAATCCATTTATCACTTTTTAATTTACTTAATATTTTCTTATTATTACTCTTATTTTGATTATATTTTGTAATTGTATTATAAATAATATTCCTTCCATAACCAACATTCAACATATCAGTAATATATACATTAATATTTTCAATTTTATCACTAATAAATTTGCACAAATAATCATTTCTAAATAAAAATGACTTCAAACCAGCTAATTTATGACTCATATGAACTTTAGAATTATATGGAATATAACCCCTAATTTCCACAGGCTTTAAAATCATATTATAATCAAACACATTATTATTTCTTTTAATAAATATATCTAAAAACTTTATAGAATCTTCCTTCTCTTCATTTAACACCCATTTTACATTATTAATCATATTTAACTCATTAAACAAATTAACTATTATTTCATTATGTGCACATATAAATACATCATCAACATATCTACAATATACTTTAATTCCTTTATATTTTATCTGAGACAATATCTTAACCTCATAATTAGAAATAAAAAAATTACAAAGCTGTGATACCACCGGAAGACCCATTGGCCAACCAAAATTCATTTTATAAAAGCAATCATTAAACCTAACATATATATTATCATTCACAAATCTTAATATTTTAACAATAAAATTCCTAATATTAAGTTAAAATATTAAGATTTGTGAATGATAATATATATGTTAGGTTTAATGATTGCTTTTATAAAATGAATTTTGGTTGGCCAATGGGTCTTCCGGTGGTATCACAGCTTTGTAATTTTTTTATTTCTAATTATGAGGTTAAGATATTGTCTCAGATAAAATATAAAGGAATTAAAGTATATTGTAGATATGTTGATGATGTATTTATATGTGCACATAATGAAATAATAGTTAATTTGTTTAATGAGTTAAATATGATTAATAATTTAATATGGGTGTTAAATGAAGAGAAGGAAGATTCTATAAAGTTTTTAGATATATTTATTAAAAGAAATAATAATGTGTTTGATTATAATATGATTTTAAAGCCTGTGGAAATTAGGGGTTATATTCCATATAATTCTAAAGTTCATATGAGTCATAAATTAGCTGGTTTGAAGTCATTTTTATTTAGAAATGATTATTTGTGCAAATTTATTAGTGATAAAATTGAAAATATTAATGTATATATTACTGATATGTTGAATGTTGGTTATGGAAGGAATATTATTTATAATACAATTACAAAATATAATCAAAATAAGAATAATAATAAGAAAATATTAAGTAAATTAAAAAGTGATAAATGGATTTCTATTCCTTTTATATCTAATCAACAAGCTAAATTAATTTATAAACTTTTTAGTGGTTTGTGTAGAATTTCTTTTTTCTCTTCAAATAATATAAATGATATGATAAATAACTCCCAAGCCAAGATTTCTAAGTTTGAATTAAGTTCTGTTATATATATGTTGGAATGTGGTTGTGGAATAAAATATATAGGGAATCCAAATGTACATTACAAAAACGATATAATGATCATAAGACATTATATAAACGTGTACAGAAAGAAAATATATCTTCAGTAAATATGAATACTCCATCAATTATATTTGATCATAATAAAACATGTAATTATGGTTTTAAATTTAATAATAGAGATATAAAAATTATTCAAATTGAAAGGTGTAGTGAAAAACGTAAAATTAAAGAGGCAATGATGATATCTAGGAATAGAGGTGGTTTGATGAATAAACAATCGGCTAATATAAAGACAACAGAATTGTGGGAAATTTGAATAGATTGAATGATGGGTAATGCAAGTTTTTATTTTTTGTACGTTTGTATTAACAGTTGATAAAGATTGTCAGTGAAACAATTGAAAGTACTTCTGGTAAAGAATATATTATTTAATTTTGAATACTGTGTTAAATATATTTGTTTGAATTATTATTATATAATTTAAAAATACAGACATTTAATGGTTGTAGTTATTTATATATATATTGGAGCTTATGTGCATGGTCATGTGTACGGATTATATGAGATGAGTGAATGGCTGAAAGGATCTTGAAAATCTGTTTTAAATCTCCTATATTATATCTAGACTCCAGGTATATAAAATATACTTGTATTTAAAATAACATTTATGAAAAACTAAAAGAAACAAATCAATTGAAAAATACTGTACAATAATTTAAAACTTATATAAAAATGCACTTTAAATATTGTGAGCAATATTGTTTAAATCAGAAGTAATCATAAGAGCCATTACAATATAATCTCTCAAGATTGATAAAAGCACACAGGTTAAATAGACACACTTCATAATATTTAATTATTTTTATTTAAGTATGAATTTAAACAAATATAAAGTGAAATGTACTTTAATAATTGTTTCATTTGTTAGATTTGTGATTTGATTGCCCATAATGTATATAATCACTTATATTCTGAGTTTAGGAAAAGATCCTATGTTAATAATATTTCTATATATTTATCATTTTCTCTAAATAATCAAATTATTCATTTTTTTTTTTTTTGTAATAGATCTTAGTAGATTTTAAAAAAATCATTTACAAGAGTCCATTTTAAATAAGTTCTTTTAACTAGTAATTATTATTTCACATATTATTCTATTTACATAATAGTAAAATATTTTAATTTACAATCTTTCAAACATGACTATTTTTATAACAGTTATAATTTAATTTTTAAATTTTTTTATAATTAAGTAATTCTCAAAAAGAAATAGCTTACAAAAAAGTGAGTATATTTATACTTGGAATTTATTAATTCAGCACATAATGACTCAATACTATTTATATTATTTGGGAAAACATACATCAGATACCATAAATCATCAAAATTTGAATGATCATTTTAAAAAAATGCAGTCTAATGAAAGAATCAAGATGGTGAACTATTTTAAAATTTTTCATTTCAACAAAAATTTTTTATTAACAATAAATAGTGATTACATACTAATAAAGGATAGATAAATGAATAAATTGTACAATAATATGATTGTATAATGTTCTATTTGTCATCTGGCTAGATTTTGTTATGAGAGTACAATTGTTATACTCTTATGTGGTTAGGTATAGTGATGAGATTCTAAGAACTTGTTTAATGGAATAAGCATTTTTAATATAAACATGCATATTTTCTTTTAGAATTTCCTATTCTATAATGCTGGGTAGGTGGGAGTTGATAATCAGGAATTTTTAAAAGAAATTTCTATCTGCATTTCAGTTTTGTCAAATTTAAGCATATAAAGAATGATAAAAAAAAATTATAACAAATTTTTAATTACAAGAGTGAGAAATTCCCATACAATTAGTGAAAAAATAATATCAGTAGTAAGCAAATAATAATTACTGTAATTAAAATGGATTTAAATCAGTATTAAAAGATATTTACTGAGTACAATATAGTTTAACATTGCATTGACCAAGTGACTAAAGATATTAGAAATGATGACTCTTGGAATTGTAAATAAAAAAAGTTTTGTTTTATTGTATAAAACAATTTTTGATAAAATCATTGTTTAATGATTTTCCTCAAAGATTCTCAAATTTATTTAATAAAAAAATTATCCTCTGTACAGAAAGAAAATTATTTAGTGTCTCTTTTGGGAGTATATCTTTTTAATTAAATAATTAGAATGATGTGGTAATAATTTTGCATTTTTTTATGTATTAGAATATCTGTTTATGCTCTACATCAGCGATGGCCAACAAGTCGATCGTGATTCACCAGTCAATTGCAAAGCCAATTTTGGTCGATCATGAAGCCAATCTAGCAAGAGCTGTCAGGTAATGAGTTAAACAAATTAAGTCAAGATTTTCAAGTTTTTTGTTATTTTTGTTTTTGTTCTAATTTTTTTTTCAATTCTATATAGGTGAAGTCCACTAAGTCATTTCATTATTGAAAATAATATTTTTAATCTTGACTTAATATAGCTAATTTGAATTAATAAATATTGTTAATAATTACTTATGTTGCTTTAATTCACTGGACAGAAATTTTTGGCCCATTAAATAATTGTTATTTTTTACTAGGTAGATATATAAAAATATGTATTTCACACTTCTCTCCACTTAGACTATACCTATGACAATAAATCGATCATCTATCACAACAAGTCAATCGCAACACATTTTTCAAATAAAAAGTAGATCCTATGAACACAAAAGTTGGCCATCCCTGCTCTACATGATAATAAAAAAAAATATGTTATTATACACAAAACAACTTGGAATTTAAAATTATAAAATTATTTTTTAAGATCATAGCACAGAAAATTAAGATAAAGAATAAAATAAAAATAAAAATCACTAATAATATTAAAAATAATCCTAATAAAATAGATGAATTTGGTGTGTTTCCAATAATTTATTAATGTTCATGCTTAATTTTGTCAGCAGCATTCTTAAATCACCACCATTAGCTATTTATGGTCTGGTTTTTTTAGTAAATAGATTTGAGACTGCACTGAACTTTTGCTGTATATGGTGAAGCAAATGCAGTTAAAAAATTCTGCACATAATCCACAATAAAGTGTAGGTCTCTTCTTTTACACCTAGAAGCATTGGTAGCCATATTTGAAATTAAATTTAAATTCCTCATTGGTTTATATCAGTTCTTGTAAGTTTGGAGATTTTTTTTGACATTTTACTTGGAAAGGGGTCTAAAACATTATCAGGTATGTTCATTTTAAAAATAACATCAAATTATTGATTGAAATAAGAATGTAAAACTTCCAAGTTTGTAAGCTAATCTTCATTATTTTTTTCTACTGTTGATAAATTGGGAAACTTTCTGAATTCCACTTATTTGTTTTGCTATAAACACAGAGGTAATGACTTTATTTTAATTAAATATAACTTATTATCTTGGAGCTGTAGATTGGTTTCATTAAATTTATCAAACAAGTCAATCAAATAAGCTCTCATTTTTGGAATGAATAAAGTCGGCTTACAAAGCATTATTTTTGTTTTCTAGAAACTTTACCGCTGAGTCAAACAGCTTATAAAATTATTTTAAAAAGTTACTTCTTGATAGTCAACAAACATCTATATGAAACAGCATATAAGTGAATTATTAATTATTTTCAATACAGTCTAAATAATCTGTCATTCAATGAATTTCTTATCATTTTATTGATTGCTTTAATAATATAATATTATACTTCTGTAGGTGTCTCCCAGATTCTTCAAGTCTTCCGGTCTCTGTTATATTTTTCAATATTCATAGTTATTTTCTATTCCCCCTAGTAGTACAGTGATGGATAAAAAAAACCTCAACTTATCACTTTTAGTCCCTCAAGATCATATGACGATCTTCTGACTGGCTCTGGCATCATTATTTTTAATTTTACTTTTTAAAACTAATATCAATCTTTATGCTTTTCTATCTTTCCCCCCTCTTAATTTTTTAGTATTGAAACAGTCGACCTTAGTTCAAGGTCGAGTTTCACACTTTTACCACTGTCCACGTGTCATCATCTTTTTATATATATAGTAGCGAATATACATAATCAAAAATATTAGATAATTTTGTACAATTTTTAAGAAAAATTGTATTTTATAGTTTAATATGTTATAATTTTTGTTTTCATAAAATAAAATGTAAATTCAAGATAACTGTCTGAAATAAGTAAGGGGGTGGGGAGTTTGTCTTATGATTTTAAACCAGGAAATTGTAAATTAAAATTAAAAAAAGTAAAAGCTAGAACAAAGCTAATGCAGTTGAGGTAGCTATTAATATATCTTAAAACTGAATCTTTACTAACAATAGAGTAAAGATTCTCCTAAGATAGAGATCCATTAAAGGCAGGAAATCTATTTTAGAATAAGTTTTCTCTAAGGGGTCAAAAACTGATATAAATAAAGCTAAAAATCTATTATGTTAAAGTTGGGTCAGTTGTTGCTAGGTGATTTCACGTCCATTTGAAATTTGGGAGAACCAAATTGCCATCCGCCATCTTCAGCCGAGCCTTGCTGCAATGTAGCCCCAAAGAATGCCGCCTGCCACAGCAGATTCGCCGGTGCTTCCAATGAATCCTGAGGTAACCAGCCAAAAGACTGTATAACCACCTTATCCACCTGTAAAATTAATTTGTAAACTAATAATTTTGTTAGATTTAATGTTTTCTTAAAGCTTTGTTAACCGTTTATATCAATTCTTTGCTGCCTAAGTATTATGCAATCCAACTCACACTTATTATTATTTTTATTAGTTAGTGCGGTTATGATTTAAGTTTATGAATATTTTTATATTTTCTTCCTTTTATTTATAAATGCTACTAAAAAAACTTAATCTTACGAATTTCTATAAACAGGGAAGGGGTGGGGAATTAAAATGAGTTCTTATTAATTATTTTAAATACTTCGTAAGTTTGGGTTATATTTTAAATGAATATTTTTATCTAAATGTTTTGTCTTAAATTTATACAAAACTTATAAATACTTTGCAATCCGGGGTAGCTATTGGTGTCCGTTAGTGTTATAAATTTCCTATTGATCATTATCGCCACAAAGACTGGCGACTTAAATTTGTTTGATAATTTGCACTTGTAATTTTAATTACTATATTAAAATATTGATTCAGAAAGTAGGGAGCAATGCAAGCTTAAATAATCAATGACTTTATATTACGTAGGTCATTATACTCGCATGTTATTATGTATTTGTTAAACCACTTAAGGTTTTTCTTTAATAGTTAAATTTATTAATTTTATATTATTATGATAGCGTTGCTAGCATATATCCAATTATTTATAAGCCACATACGGCTTCGATCTGATTCGCCTGTACCTCACTCCAAGGGATCACGATCATTTCGCTAATCATTCTCTCCTCCAAGTATATATATTATATACTGCTTTGAATCGCCTGTACCTCATTCCAGGGATTCAAAGCTTTGTCGTTTGTATCCTCATCATAAAAGAAGCCTACGTTTACTTCTAGATTATTCAGGTTAGAGTAGATGAAGCAATGTATAGTTTGCCGCGGTCCGGCCTATACTATCTTCCTACCAACCTTCTTATTCCTGTACTGTCTCAGCAGAAAGCTGACGTGTACCGTCATTATATAAAATTGGAGAATGATCTTATCCTGGCAAATGTGCCATTTCCTCTTGATGATATTATGCTAGCACCGCCATTTCTTACAGTTAGTCTCAGCCTGTTTAGCAAAGTAAAATCGTAATAATATGCGATAATAAAATGTTCTGTTTTTCTCTTTCTATTTGTTGGTGTTTAAACCCAATTTATAGCGATGCTGCCCTCCTTTTTTACTGAAATAAACTTTTCCCGCAAATATTGAGTTTTCGCTATATCCCATCGTTAAATGTTGAAAATATAAAAGAAATAATGTTTTATATTACCGATCAAAAATGTATCCGCATTGTAATTATTATAAATGAAATATCGAAATAAAAACAATCAACTTAGGTATTAAAAGAATCTAAATAAAACAAAAAACAATCAACTTAGGTATTAAAAGAATCTAAATAAAACAATAAACTTATGTATTAAAATCTTTTAATTAGCGAAACTCGATTATAACTTTATAAATGTATTTTATGTGTAAAACGGCCACCAAACCACTCCGACAAATCCGTCTCTTGTAACCGCCGCACTAACTTAATATTTGTCAATATAATCTTAATACTATTCTTTAATGTTATAATCAAAACAGTTTTATAAGCATAGAGTCATGTATATACATATCTAACTCATCATCAATTATGTTCAAATATTTATGTTTTAAACTTAATCCAGTTGTTCGAATTTCATTATTAATATTTAGATTTATGTATACTCGTAACTTAATATCTTGGGTTCACTCAATCTCTCATCATCATCACCAGTTGAGTCTCATGTAAAACGTTGTAGCACCGAGCCGGGATGTAATAAATTTATGTGGTATCACCGTAGGTGTTGTTCATAATGTTATAGATCTGGGGAATGGGCAAATAGGTTAGAATTCATGATTGCACCTAACCTGTGTGTCTTGCGCATGATTGGATTCGGGGTACTTTTGCCTAGATGCTAAATCTTGTTGGATGGACATACATTTTCGACCGGTACAGTATCTCCAATATATATTCATAAATACCAATTAAAATTTAGAGAGAAAAAAATAAACAATGTTTTCATGATATAAAGTGAACATTTTTATCATATAAGTACATCTCTAAATAATAAAATTCTAAAACAAAATGCATTATCTAAAGAAAAAGTATAAAATGCCACGACTATATATGTTTTTACATCCAATTATTATCCATAAAAGAAGATTTAACATTTATTTAGAATATTATTATGTGCAGGTGTAAAAAAGTGAAATATTGTCACTTCCATAGTATAAGAATCTCTATTAAATATATAATGTTATTTAGTTTTTTAATTAAAATGCAGAATTTCTTATTCTTTTTTTAATGAGAAGCCATTTCAGATTTGAAATATGATGCGTTTAGTTAATAAAATTCACACTGAATTATTTGTTTTCTCAAAATTGAATATTTACTCAAATTTTACATTTTCAAACACTTCAGTAGTGACAAATGGGTAAATAATTAAAGTCAAAAATTATTTCCTGAAAAAGCAATTGCGTCAGTGCTATTAGCCTCTCCAAAATGTAAATTTAAATTTAAATCTTTTTTTTTTTTTTGGAAAAAATGTTTGATGAAATAAATTCAAATCGTAAATTGGGACTAAAAAAAGTAAACTTAATTTTAAATTAAAATAAACTGGAATGCTAATAAACTGGAATAAACATACATATACACACACAAACATATATACATATTCTATATTTGAAACGTAATCCACTTTACCATTCCATTGTACAGCCATTTATGTAAACATAAACAATTCATGGATATTAACCAATTAATATCAACAAACTCCGCAGCACACTAAAATGCTTATTGGTCTTCATTCGTGAAAGTCATTAGATTGCACTTTAATCATATCTGAAAGTTTCTAAACACTAAAATTTAGAGCCCAACATAACATGCCTATATAGCTATATAAGTCTGATACTAACTTAACAACTAAATATTTGGTTATCTCACTTATAAGCTAACCAAAAGTAGTTTTGAATTTTTGCAAAAAGTTAATATATTAAAATCAAAATACTATATAACATCAAACATGCCTATGTTTTATGTATAACTGATGTCATTAAAACATATAGCCTTTGACTGACATTAAAGTGTTAATATATTGAAGTCATTAAATGCTTGAATAGTATAAAAATAGTAAAGATTGCTAAATATATGCAATCAAACTCTTTTCATTGATGAAGGACAATAATTAGAAAATAGTCTGTGAACTGATTGCTTTTATTATTTTGTATCTATTTCTCATTAACAAGTATTTAGATTGGTCTAAAGTAGAATAAAAAAGTGAAATATTCCTGTTAATGCAGATGTTTTCAGTAACAGAGTACTTATGCTATGATTAACAGCATATTTGCCATCAACTTTTTGTTGATACGTGAAAACATTTTTAAAATGTAAATGTATTTATCTGTGCATAACTCATCTCAATTTTATCATATTACAAACATTCAATAAAAAAATCAGATCTTCATCTCTCATTATGCTGATATTTTATAAACAATTTTTTTTTGTAATTGAACTAAAAGAATCAAATATCTGAATCTCCACCCTTATATTGACAGCTTAATATTACTTCATTACACCACTCTCATTGTAAGATAGCAATTGGTTATTATCCACATTTAAAAACTATGGGAAATTGAATAGTTATTGCATATATATATATATATATATATATATATATATATATATATATATATTCAATATATATATATATATATATATATATATGAAATTAAAACAAAGGTAACTATAACTCTCCATGAAGTTATGTATCAACAAATAATCACCCATCAATAAATAAAAAGAATGTTATAATACCAATACCATATATTCTTTCAGCTCTGGTGGTATTTAAGCCTACATTTATGAACATATTATAATGCAGAATATAAACACTTTTTATTAGTCTCATTTGAATACAGTGTAAACTATTCTGAAATACATATTAAACAATTAAGAGAAGGCAGCACTTTATTATTAATAACCTTTAAATATCAATGAAATATCTGTTTATGGGCATACTTTCAGCCCCACTAATGTGAAGACAATTTGTGCTGAAAGGGATGAAAAAAATATAAGGAGGCTTGGGCAATTGCAAAGGGTCCAAATGCAATCAACAGAAAAAATTCATACATTCCATCAATGAAAAAATGGAATGTTTAAATGCCACATTTACATATTAAGCCTCATTTACATAATAAATTACATTCATAGACAGACCTAATTTTGAACTGCTAAATTAATATAGCACTATGATTCTAGCAGTAGTCTGGTGAAAGCAAGCTTAGTGCATTATAAAAGTTTTGAATTTCAGATGTGATATGTTGGAATATTTCCATCATTTATGAGTGAATGTTGAAAGTATAGAAAATTTTAAACTTTATTTAAACTTTCCAAATACAAATAACTTGTTAGTAATAACACACAAATAGACAATACAGATTAGTAATTACACAATGTTTCGAGTAGTATTATTCTCCACTTTTCTTCAGGTGTTGCTGACCTATATGCACAGTGACAATATTCACTTAGAAAGTTGAACTCACATCTTTAGATTCTTGAATATTGAATTTAAGGCAAATGCTCTACCAACTAAGCTATTCTGTCAAAGGCAACATATAGTAAAAATTTAATATATTTATATATGAGGGTTGGTTCAAATCCTCCTGAGTCCTTCAATTTTTTTTAAAATATATCTTACACAACAACACATCTGGACCATAGCATACATATGTTGGATACTGGGATACCCCTCCACAATCAGAGTGCCTATTGCACTTGAAATAGATGGCTCTATAACTGCTGGACATAACATGATAAACCCAATATATCAACATTTAAAAAAAAACTCAATAATAAAAAACATACATACCAAATAAAGACATATTCAATGATCCTGAAACATACACACCAATAACTACAACTGACATTGATCTCTATCTTCCAACAATAACAAACACTATGTTAGCCAGGACCACAAGGCATTCCCAAGCCAAATACTTATGCAATCTTACCAATTACATATCACTAAAAATTTACAACATACAAAGTCTATATCCAATTGCAATGGTTCCGTACAACAAAAAACCAGCAGCAATATCATCATCTAATCTATGACCAATCTCAATGGGACATTTAGGAATAAAAATTCTTGAAAGAGTAATAAAGGAGAAAATAAAACAACACACATTCTCTGTGTTATCATCAGCTCAATATGCCAAAAAGAGCTCATCCATTGGTCAGAGTGCTCTAATGTACAAAACAATTATATTAGCAATAAAGATAAAAACAAATATGTAGTGACTACAGTACAGCTTGACATTGAGGCAGTTTTTAAGTCTGTGCCCATTGCCAAATTATTAGATATGTAAAAAAACAATATTCCCATCCCTATTATATATAATAGCCAATCTACTACTCAGTCATGAAATTCACATCACACAGAATGGGAAAACATTTCAGCTTTCAGACATAGTCAATCCATCCCACAAGGATTTCCCTCAGTGCATTGTTCTTCAGACTATATGTCAAAACACTGTTAATAGAGATACAGAAAAAAATAAAAGGTATTCAAATCCCAAAAATGGTTTAAATAAATCATGCATAGCCTATATAGATGATGTAACTATTTTTCTCATCTCTAAAAGGAATCTCCCCATACTACAAAAGATAATCAAGGATTATACCCACAATTTTAACTTTAAAATTAACATGAATAAAACTGCTGCATGGTCAATATACCCAGGCAAGCACTGTACAGATATGTTTAATTGGAAACTGACTGCTTTCATGGTTTTCCATTCTACCTTGGCTCCAATGGAATGAGGCAAAAAAATTCAAAATAAAAAAAATCACAACCTCACTTGAAAAATCATATCTATCAATATATGCAAATGTAACACTATATAATCAACTTATAATTACAAAAATTACCTACTACACACCTATAATCAAATTTTCTAAAGCATTAATATCTAAAATCTCAGCAATCTGTAACAAATTAATATGGAAAAGAAAGACAGTGGTGATCTCTTTAATAAACCTGAGCAGACCACCTTTTTGCAATGGACTCGGACTCCATGCAATCAATGTTTTTTTTTACATACAGAAATCAATAAATCTATTAACAGCTGTCATAAAAAGATTACCAGATCGAGAATGTATTGATTAATATAACATCCACAGACAGACCACCCCTTCATATGGATATCTATCCACACTGATTGAAGAACTCAAGCCAATATATAACAAAATAGCACTCAATAATGATAAGTGTACATACTGGAACATTTATAATATCCTAAACCCAAGCCATACATCTCATCCATATCCATCAGCTCTTGGGATAGACAACAGGAAACTACTACAACAATTCAAAAAGCGGTCAGTAAAAACAAAATTATTCGATTTTCTGTTTAAGTTTAATCTAAATATTCTACTCACAACACTTTTCCTTAGATTTTGTAAATTCTATATGAATATAGATCCCCTTTGTGACTATGACATAGAGAAAAAAAAAACAGGATCATTTCCTTAATTCTTGTACTGCACTGGAAACAATATGTCACACAATGTTTACTACATACAGAAATACTAATGTTTCAATCAATAAAATAAACTTAAAAAAGCAACATCCCTGCTATTTGCATGGCAACACACAGCCTTTATGTCTACTAGTGCATCAGTTGCACTTTTATTCTTGCTAATAACCTTCAATAACATCCAGCAACATACTCAATAAAAACTAGAAGTGCAGAAAAAGAGACCGCATCCTAGCTCAACCAAATGTGTTTTGCAGCCATGTGATCACACTTGAAACCAAGATTCAATCTATGAAATATAAGTCCAGTATGATAGATGGTGATATCTTCAATATCATCAATTTTCAACAATAGAACCAAGTAGTGAAATGCAAGCATAAACTGAACTAAATACAAAACCAGACTCTAAAACAAAGAAGTATAAAGAATAAAAAAAGGACTGGAAAATAAATTAAATGACCCTCTGTTTTACTCAATGATGGTCTTATTTAATAAAAAGTTGTCTTAATCGATCTATCAACATATGACTAGATGCGTCTCTGTAACCTTTCAGATTCAATAAAGTTTTGCTTTGAAACACAATAATAATAATAACAACAACAACAATAATAATAATATAATACAGCACCAGAGGTCGCCTCTAGCTTACCGCTCATTCAGATCATGCTCCTCAATTTATTAAAATATCATAAAATATACCAATTACAGGTAAGAGTTTTATATCTCTAATAACTATAAAATAGAAAACTAATAGATTAATTAAAAAACGAAGAGAAATACAAAAAGGCAACACAGATTGATTGCATAATGGACTTAGATGTCCAACATCCAGCCATGATGTCTGTCAGCTCAGACACATTTAAAAGTTCTTATACACAAGTTGCAAAATTACCATCAACGGTTATAAAAAAAAAGTGAAAATAATACGCGATTGTTTTCCTCAAGGAAAACACAGCTAGCACCTAGATTTCACTGTTCTACAGCAGGAGATCTGATGAAACTAGATCTTACCCCAAAAACCACTGAAACCAACATTATCACAATAAAAGAGCCTTGGTCTAATGATAGCCTTAATAAAATATCCCAAGTGTTTAACCAGACGATCCCTAGGGAACTCTTCAATTCATTTAAACGTTTTTTCACTGAACGCTCCATTGTCATAGCAATTACATATAGAAACTGTTCACTATATAGATTCCCTAAGGAGCTTCTATTCAAAGAGATAAATAATAAAAAACTATGGAATTTGATAGTTCGCGTGGGAGATCATCCGAATCCGCGTTATCTGGCTATTGAATTTGTAAACGAAGAAAGCAAAGAATTGTTCCGACAAGAAATGAAAACTCTGGGGCAATATGCATTAGTTGTAGTCAATCTTAACAGAGAAAACTTTATTACTGGTTTAATTAAAAAAACTTACCTAGGTTACTCAGAAACAGACTTCATTAAACTTATGAAACCATTCAGGAAGGTGATAGATTTTCAGCCTTTACAGATTAAAAATACCCCCATCCCAATATTTAGTAATAATTATAGATTTAAAGTAAAACTTGGAGAGAACATTAATCCCAAAAATATTCCAACACAAGTTGCAGATGAAGAAGTGACATTATTTCTTGTTATGAATGGGCTAAAACCGCAATGCTTTCATTGCAAAGAACGCGGTCATCTTATTAGTAACTGTCTGGCTTTATATTGTAATAACTGTAATATGAGCGCATCCCCCTTACATCAATGCCCAAAAGAGGACTTTCATAGTAATCAAGAAGTGACTGTAGATGAAGATGTGCAATCGACAGACCATAATATTGAGGAAAAAAATGATATTAACATTAGCAATAGTGGAAAGGTGATTCTACATACTACAGGGTCCAATAGCATTGAAGTTTCCTCCTCTCCTAATCCGGAAATCTCACCCCCTCTTAATAAAACATCTCTCAAAATAATGGAAATGCTCACAGTGTTGCTGCCCCTACAAATTCTAGAAACTCCTCAAATCACTAGAAAACCAGGTCAGCCACATAAAAAAAAAAATCAGGTAATAATCCCAAGAAACTCATGGCTCTAGAATGTGAAAGTAGTGATAATGATTCCCCTCCTCCAGTCTCTAGAAAAAAAGCTAACATCATGCAAAGTTACAATGCCTCTCTAATTGCCACATACTCATCAGAAAATAGTCCAATGGAAGAGGAAACTGATAGTATTACAATCATAAATAAAGTTTCACTTGAAAACCCATTCACAGACAGGAAAAATGAGATCCAATGATATTTCTCTCAAATCTATAGACAATAATTGAACGATGCATATTTATTGATCCATTAAAATATACTACACATTTCCTTATTAAAATATTTAACTTTATTTTAGAATAAAACTTTCCTATGCTAGGCTTAGATTCTGATATATACGCACACACACATACAAATAGTGGATATTAAAATAGGAGTTTTTAATGTTAGAGTGTTAGACTCCCCACAAAAAATTGACCTCCTCACTAAATGGTACGACATTGTTAAACTGCAGATAATGGGCATTATCGAAACAAAAATCTACAGTGGCTCATTAATGAACCCTACAGACAATCTAAATTCCAAGGGCTTTACAGCCTTCTCAAACACATCTGACACTCCATCAGCAGGTACAGGCATTATCATTAATAAAGCCTGCCCATTTTGATGCACACTTACTGATAATTACATTTACTCATAAAGCCATTACCTTAAACACAGCAATTGTTTATATCCCCCCAGGCCCCACTATTATAAATAGAATTATACAAACACTTAACTCTAGGTTCATAAATGCTATGTATCCGATGATTATTTTGGGAGATTTCAACATGACATATCAGACCTTCACCAGCAAATGGTTACATCAGCTGTCCTTTCCAATGATGAGTGGAAGAGGCTTTCTGCCGGAGAAGGCCGTGTCATTTAACAATGGTAGACATTCATCACTTATAGATCTGGTTTTCTATTTGCCATCATTACATAACATGATATGCATTCAATAAAAGAATTCCCCCCTCTCTGATCATGCAGCTGTTTTAGGGTCACTGGAAATTAATTTTGATAATAGAACAACAATTAATACAGGAAGAACCATCAGAGTTCTACTACCATCATGCACACCAGAATATCTTTTTTCAGAAGTATACATATATCTTCACAAGTTGAAGAATATTACAATGGATCCAGTCCAAGCATGGTGTGCTTTTACTAACCTGCTTTCATTTAATATTGATCATCTTACCAGGACAACAACATCCCCAACAAAACTACTAAAGCTTATGGATGATACCTATAAAAAAATTATTGGCACTTCTAAATCAAATCTTGATCGTCCCTATCTGATGGCTTTAAAGAAGACATATCAAGAGTTAACAAACCAGCTTAAAGAAAAGGTTATATTTAAATAAGCAACACATGTATACCAGAAACTTCATTAGATGGGTGCTAGACCACCCCTCCCAGGTGCGAGTCCCAGCAGCTATTAAAGTTCAAACTGAAATTGTCTATGGAGATTTTATATTGGAGCGGCTTTACATATTGTATAGAGAAAAATTTCAGAGGGTATCCTCTCCAAGTCTAATGGCCTTTTCACAAGATAGATCAGAAAATGAATTTAAAATTTCTTTAAAAGATTTCATTAAAAAAATAGAAGCGATGCCAGATTCATGTCATCCTGGCATAGATGGAATTCCCAAGTTTGTATACAAACATATTGATAAAATCACTGCACAATATATGCTTGACATAGTCTCCTACCTCACTAAAGGCATCTATAAAATACAGGGCTTAAATCAAATTATGCTTGTGCCATTTATGAAAAAGAAACAATTAATCTCAAACACCACTAACCTATGTCCAATTTCAATGTGCTCCCTTGGCATAAAGTTAATAGAATCAGAAGATAAAATAGAGCCATTCATTTTTTCCAAACCTATCAAAAATGCAATTTGCTAAAAAAGAATCCTCAACAGGACAGGCAGCCTTTCTATTCAAGTCAACTATAGAAACTGTTAGAGATAATAAAAAATACAGTCCAGTTGTTATTCAACTAGATATTGAAGCCACTTTTGACATGATTTCCATCAGTACTCTTCTTAAAACTCTGCAAAAATACTCAGTTCCGAACCTAAACTTGCTTGTTAACTTGCTTTTAAACCGTGAGATTTATGTTTCCCTAAATGGGAAAACTTCATCACCAATAGTGCCACATCAGTCCATTCCTCAGGGCTCACCTCCCAGAGCCTTACTGTTCACTGCCTATATCAACCCTCTTATAAAAATAATAAAAAATGAATTTTCAGGAATCTACATACCCACCATCAATGACAACATCTCATGTATCACATATATGGATGATATAGCAATATTTTTATCATCTCAAAAACAAATTCCCAAACTTCTTAAGATACTTAATAATTTTACAAAAGAATACAAGCTAACATTCAATATGGAGAAATCGTGTGCATGGCAGATCTTCACTAGTAATAGCATTAATAAAGTTTTCAAAGGTAGACCAAGCGCATTTCTTGGGTTCAACTTTTATTTATGACATTCACCTATGAGATTGCTCATACAGAAAAATTTGATAGAGAAAGTGGAAAAGACTGTCAATTCACTCTCCAAAGCCTACCTCTCTCTATATACAAAAATGGCCTTGCTTAACATGCTAGTGATTACAAAAATCTTTTATTTTACTCCAACAATCATTTATACCAAGGCATTTACAAATAAAATAGACTCCTTATGCAGAAAATTATTCTGGGGAAAAAAGATTATTTCAATATCAATAAAACATCTAAGAAAACCCCTTTCACAAAATGGCCTTGGCCTTCACTCAATACATGTCTTCAGGATACAAAAAACAGTGAACATAATATCTACATGTGCACAAAAATTCCCATATTTAGAAATTGCTGCAAAGATTACCCCTACAGATAGACCACCTCCTCTCCAAGGATATCTGAACACACTACTTACACCATTATTAACAATTCACACTCTTAACTTTAAACCTCCACAACCCAAATATAAATATTGGAAAGTTTATCAACTTCTACATCCAAATCAAGATGATGTACAAACTCCACTTCATATTAATAATAAACAATTATATCGCAAATTCAAACTATGGTCACTTGAACCAAAATATTTTGACTTTCTCCTAAAGATAAATCTAGACTCGCTACCTACACAACACTTTTTGAAATATCAAAGAAACTATAAAGATATAGATGATATATGTAATCTTTGCCATAGGGACTCGGAGACACAAAACCACCTTTTTTTCTCATGCTCAAGTCTAGAAAACATTCGTGAAATTATTAGCACTTCACTCAAGGATAAAAAAATCAATATGAAAACCCTTTTTGACTCTTTTAAAAGGGTTATCTTTGCTGAAATAAGAATCTGCACATTTTTACTCTATGCTTTATGGTGTACAAAGTGTAATTTCATATACAATTATAATCCCAGAAGACATCTAAACACATTCAGAAATAAGCTGAAAACCATATGTGAAAGAGACATGAAGATTACAGATCAATCTAAGTATATTGACACCTGGAATATACAAGAACTTATATAAAAGCACTAACAAAAAAAAACTATATCTAACATGGATCCTTGTGCCAGTTCTAAAGCCAACTGACACAAACTAGATGCATTCCTGCTTTAATTTAATTGAAGTATATCTAATTGAATATTATCATATGATTGAGTGATCATCATTGATTTTGTTGAACTTTTTTTTTAGAGACTTCTAGTTTGATAACGCATACAGTTACTGATCAAATCATTGTACATATGCAGTTTTGTGAAACTAATTTATATGTAAGAACTATGTGCCAAATGTAACTTGTATAACCTTTTAGAATACTAATAAAGTTTATTCTTTGAAACATAATAATAATAATAATAATAATAATAATAATAATAATAATAATAATAATAATAATAATAATAATAATAATAATAATAATAATAATAATAATAATAATAATAATAATAATAATAATAATAATAATAATAATAATAATAATAATAATAATAATAATAATAATAATAATAATAATAATAATAATAATAATAATAATAATAATAATAATAATAATAATAATAATAATAAAAAACAGGCAAAACTCTCCATACAGTAGTGCCACTTAGTGCCAGCCAGAGTGGTGATCATGTGATGTTTGGTGGTTTAATAATATTAATAATTTAATTTATTTATTTTAGTGCATTTAACAGATTTTACATCCAAATAAAAATGCACAGCTAATCTAGTCCACAAAACATTTGTACCATTTTTTTGTACAGTAGTCCTAAATGTTCTATCATTTGTTTGAAATATATCAACAGCACTAGGTAATCTTACTAAGACTGAATTTTTTAATATTTCACTTTTAAACTTTGGAATGTTATACAAATTTTTTATATCCTTTATCTTCATCTTAAATGATAATGTTGTTTGGCAACTTCTCACATCTATTATATCTTATGTAATTTTTTTAAGTACTTCATATCAGTATATAATTGTCATTTATAGAGTGCATTATAATCATATATTATTTCATATTTAATATATCTTAAAAAAAATTTATAAACTTTTTCCAGTACTAATCTATTACTTAATTTACAAGAATTCCAGATCAAAGATCCATAATTTAAAATAGGAAAAACCAATGCATAAAACAAATACATACATGTATTTCTCTTAACCATTTTACAGTTTATGAGAATCAAACCCATTATTTGATAACTTTTTGCAATAATATATTGAATATTGTTATTAAATGTTCCATTATTAGTAAAAAATAATACCTAAATCTTTATGACATTTTCCCCTTAAAATACTTTTTGAATTTAGTGTATAATTGAACATACTTGTAGATGATTTTTAAAAAAATGATACAACACAACATTTTTCAATGTTAATTTTCATATAGTTCCTTACACACCAATATTGAAAACTTTTGATATCAGACTGTAAAATTTTCTGATCATCAAATTATTAACAGTTTTATATAATTTAATATCATCTGCAAAGCCAATAATATTAAAAGCAACTACACATTGCTCAATATTCAAATAATAAACTGAATAGAGAAGCGGTCCAAGTATACTTCCTTTAGGTACTCCAGCATTGCTAAAATATGTATATGACTTTGTAGACTCAAAAGAAACAAAATTAGGCCTATTTGAGACAAAATATACAAACCACTGCAGAAATTCACAACTAAAATCAATAATATGCAATTTTCTAATTAAGCTGGAGTGATCTACTCTGTCAAAAGCTTTGCTTAAATCAAAATAAATTACATCTAGCTGCAATCTGTTATCAATTGCATTTGCAATAGTTTCTTGAATATATATCAAATTAGTCTCAACAGATCTACTGGTATAAAGCTGTGTTGTGTTTTAGATAATGATCTAGTTATTCTATCTATCACTTTATTGTACACACATTTTTCAAAGATTTTTCCAGCTATACATAATAATGAAATAGGTCTATAATTACCAACATCATTTGATTTAAATTGTGGTATTGGTATAACTTTTGCAACTTTCCATAAATTAGAAAAAATACTCTGCTGTAAAAAGATGTTAAAGATAAAACAATGCACTGGAACTAGCAGCTCAGTACAGCTTTTATAATAAAAACAGGAAACATATCATAACCAAAACATTTTTTATTTTTGAACTGCTTTATTACTAACAAAATGTCATTATAATTTAGTGAATAAATAACTATCAAATTATTAGTTTTAAAAGCAGTAGTTGTGTAAGATTCAGATAGCATATTCTTTCTTGTACATGATGAAAAGTAGTTGGCAAAATCATCAGCTGTAAGATTCCCATTGTCAATTGACATTTTATTTTTTATACCAGAATGCTTTTTAATGAATGTCCAAAAGTAATTTGAGTTGCAATTTATGTTGTTCTTTAGTTTCTCAATATGTCTTTTGAAATCAATTTTTTCTATGATTTTAAATAATCTTCTAAAATTTATAGTTATTATAACATATTATTGATCCTGATTTCTTAAACAATTTATGATGCCTACGTTTTCTTTAATAAATACAAATCAATTTTTTAGAGAACCAAGGAGGATTTTTTTAGATGATTCATGGTATAATGGTATTCTATTATTTAAAATTTTTTGCATAATTTTTTGAAACAGATCTACTGCCTCATTTACATTTGTGGAATAATATATTTGGTCACAATTTTAATTATAATAATCACCAAGTTTATAATTTCTATTTGAAATTATCATATCTTTATTTATTGATAAGTGTTTAATATAAATTAAAACTCAATTGCTGGATGATGAGAGACTTTCTTCAATAATGGCTATAGAGTATGTTTCACATTTACATCATTAAAGTTAATTAAAATAAAATCTAAAATACATCCATTATTATTTTTTAACTGATTTCTTTGTTCTACACCAGTTATATTCATGAATTTTATAATTCTTTGTCCTCTATTAATTTCATTATTGCATAATTCAGTTATTTCATCTGTTTTCATTAAATATTGCACATTAAAGTTACCACAGATCAAAATATTATCATTATAACTAAGTAAAATATTTTTCCAACTTCTCAAAATCATTATTTAGTTCAATTATATTAATATAAGGATGAATATATATATATATTATAACGATCTGGATAAAGCTACTTAACATAAACTGCACTGCAGGGCGCCATCTAGGCATTTGAACCTAGAAATATTTATAAAGTAGGCAGATACATAAGTAAAAAAAAATTTTTTTTTTATTTTAAAATTTTGATATCCGGTTGTTAGCCCATTGTTACTAGCTCAATGGAACAGCAGAGATTTACATTTCATAAATTCTTATCTAATAATAATTTTTTTAAAAAAAAATAAAATAAGCCGCTGCCAGTAATTAATATACAAACATGTATTTATGCACATATATATAAAATTTATCATTATTATTTTAGCATATTTACATTTTAAAATTTAATTTACATTTTTAACTTTGATTTTAATTTACATTTTAATTTTTATAAATTTACATTTTAAATATTATAAGTTTGCACAGACGGATTTATAAAATGTGTTTTTAATATGTTGATTATAGATCGGTTACATAGATTACACGGTCAAAAACATTTCAAAATAAACATGAACGATCAAAATACAAAATCATTGATACCGTCAATTGCATAGGGAATACAAGAAATCCACTAGTATTCATCATAAGATACTGCAGTGACACCAATAACTTAAAAGACATCCGAATAAATACATTTTATAACTCACCGTAAGGTATCATTATTTACCGAATGTCTATATATTTTGATCAAATATGAAGACCAAAAATATAATTAACCGATAACGAATCCATGCAACTTCCATACCCAGCTTAAATTTAATGCATTTTTATTTAGAGTGTTGACTATGAATAGACTACATAGATTTGCATTTGAAAGAAAATATTCTATCCTTATTTAACCTTAGGCCAAAAGTTCGCAGTCAAACTGGCTCCAATCCATCTGATACATTTATGTATTCAATGTAGCACGAAAATACGACAACACAAAATACTATACTGTCAAAAATGTACATCTGAACAGTAAGTAGAGTTAGAGAAGACATTGTCTCTCTACCAACAGGAGTGCTACATCTGTTGGCGAGTAGAACAATAAACAAAAAACTCCATAGGAATGGACTGCAGTCCTTTGCCGACTTACAAACCCCTCCATAGGCAAACAGAAGGTGTGTAGCGTATATATGCAATCCTGCCCATTACATATTAGTAAACTTGCTTAAAAAAAAATAAACAAAAAATATATATATTTTACTTAGGGTTAGTAATTACGGTACACGATTAACAAAATTCACAAAACATTTGGTTAGTATAAAGACTATATACACAAAAAAAAATGTTGACCATCGTTTTCCTAAGGACCATTTATGTTTACGCCTCCTCCCCCCAAACGTTCTATTTTTTTTATACATTTTATTTTTATACATGGCATGACAAGGAAATTTTATAAATTCTTTATTTAAGACAGTTGCACTGAGGTAAATATGTTTTAAGAAATAATGGGTTTAAATGTGTATATTTGCAGCACAATTATAAATACCACCAACTTATTTATGACTGACTGAAATGCTTACATAGGATTACACTGAAGTAAATTCCTAAACAGTACTCATCATACGGTACTACATTTACGATCATAAACTTACGTGGCTGTGCACACCTATACATGTTAAAGCATAATATATATTAACAAACAAAAAAACATATTAATTGCAACCTTTTGACTTTTTTTTTAACAAAATACAATTTAAAATTATTAATATCTTCCCGTTGGTTTTTAATATATGTGCAATTTCTTTCTGGCAGGGCTTTTATAAGATTTAAAGTATATGACTTTATGTAACAGATAAAAATATTTCATTTTCAAAAAAGAAATTTACTCAGGGCCATGGTAGTTTATTAAAGATCGGCCCAAGTTGGGTAGCCAGTTATAACGATCTGGAGAAGGCTATTTAATGTAAACTGCACTACAGGGTGCCATCTTTTGAACCTAGAAAAATTTATAAAGTAGGCAGATACATAAGTAAAAAAAAAATTTTTTTTTTATTTTAAAATTTTGATATCTGGTCGTTAGCCCATTGTCACTAGCTCAATGGAACAGCAGAGATTTATATTTCATAAATTCTTATCTAAGAATAATTTTTTTGAAAAAGAATAAAATAAGCCACTGCCAGTAATTAACATACAAACATTTATTTACACACATATATATAAAATTTATCATTATTATTTTAGCATGTTTACATTTTAAAATTTAATTTACATTTTTAACTTTGATTTTAATTTACATTTTAATTTTTATAAATTTACATTTTAAATATTATAAGTTCGCACAGACAGATTTATAAAATGTGTTTTTAAAATGTTGAGTATAGATCAGTTACATAGATTACATGGTCAAAAATATTTCAAAATAAACATAAATGATCAAAATACAAAACATTAATACCGTCAATTGCATAGGGAATACAAGAAACTCACTGGTATTCATCATAAGATACTGCAGTGACACCAATAACTTAAAAGACATCCGAATAAATACATTTTAGATACTCACCGTAAGGTATCATTATTTACCGAATGTCTATATATTTTGATCAAATATGAAAACCAAAAACATAATTAACCGATAACGAATCCATGCCACTTCCATACCCAACTTAAATTTAATGCATTTTTATTTAGAGTGTTGAGTATGAATAGACTACATAGATTTGCATTTGAAAGAAAATATTCTATCCTTATTTAACCTTAGGCCAAAAGTTCGCAGTCAAACTGGCTCCAATCCATCTGATACATTTATGTATTCAATGTAGCATGAAAATACGACAACACAAAATACTATACTGTCAGGAATGTACATCTGAACAGTAAGTAGAGTTAGAGAAGACATTGTCTCTCTACCAACAGGAATGCTACATCTGTTGGTGAGTAGAACAATAAACAAAAAACTCCATAGGAATGGACTGCGGTCCCTTGCCGACTTACAAACCATCCATAGGCAAACAGAAGGTGTTTGGCATATATATGCAATCCTGCCCATTACAATATATTATATATTACCAACCAAAAACAAATGACATCCTAATATCATTTCAATCCAAATAGAATCAACAAAATTCAGTTCCATATTTACTTGCTTTGTTATGTTGTTTTTAACAGCCAATAAAACACCTCCATTCCTTGAATGCTTAGAGTTTACACAATCATGTCTATACAATAAATATCTATAACAATCATCATCATTATCATCTTTGAAACACAAATACATCTATACATAAAACACTCTCATCAAATTATTCTATATACTTGACATTTTGCAATTTTTTAACATTTTTTGCACCAAATTTTCCTTTCAGACAGATATCAGTATCTTGAAACATATTATTAAGATGAAGTTCAGCAACTTTTTTTGTATATATATACTATGCATTTCAAAAAATTCTAATAATTTTGATAGGAGCTAACATATCTCTGTGATATTTTAAAACTTTTCCATGTCATTAATATTTGCATTCTTTTCATTTTTGATATTACTAATATTATAATCTTAATTTTTGTACCATTATTTAAAAGTTCAAAATAATACCTCTACCTACTTTAAATATTTATACAAAAGATTTTTTATTATTATTAAAATATTTATTTGACAATTAAGACAATTATTTATACGAGGCTAAATATTTACAGAATCATGAAGGACGATTTAGGAAGATCTTGCAGTGTGATGGACACTTATCCACCCACCAATGTTACTCTGGCCAAGTTTCATGATAAAGCCAGTCTGGAACTAGCAGATGATTTTCTGTCATAAGTATGTTTCAGAATATCGATGAAGGTTTTGCAGGCACTAGGATGAGCATGGCCAAAGATGAACTTGCATCAAGTCAGCCAAAGTGAAGAGGTTAGAAAAATGGACATCCTTATCCTGGAGAAGATGCCCTCCTTGATTGCATCTTGAATGATTAAGGCATCTCTATTGTCCAGCATTGCCTTTTCACAGATGAAAGATCTGATTGGACCAAGGAATAAACAGGAATACAGTACATGTTATAATGGTTTCATCTTCAGTAGAGCATAATTGGCATTGAGAGTTTAGCTTCACATATCCATGCTGCTATACCAAAAAGTGGTTAGTGGTCAGAGTGACGAGGTTTGACTTTATTAAAAAATTGATATATTTTGGCTCTAAGTACCATTTCTTGACTCTGGCAATTAATGCTTTGTTACTCAATCTGAGTTGGTTTTGAAGTGCATTCTGTTCATGATGTTTTAGTTTGTAAACCTGTCAATAAGACTTTTTTTCTTCAATGACAAGTTGTGTCAAATTTATTGAGCTGCGAACTATCTCTACTTTTAATGTGATTGTAATATTTTTTAGATGCATGAGTTAATTTCAATGCATCAATAAAAAGTCTAATGTGATCATAATCAGTGAAGGACTGTAACTTCTTTGCTATTGTTATGTGTATTTCATTATTACGTAATAACTATTGAACTTTCACTAATAAATATTGATATCGCTTATAGATCTCTATCATCAATTTATTAATTTGACACATAGAAAATATCACATTTCCTTTTACTAAAATATAATTATAGTTAGAGAATAATTCAGGATTTTTTTTATTTACGAAAATCTAATAATAGACTTATTGGTATCTTTTTAAAATGAATCTTAAAAATTCAAACATTCTATTTTAATGTTTAATAATTATCAAAATTTAATGTAACAGATACTTTTCAAAATCAAATATCAAACTTTCTGCTATTATGTTTAGCATATAATCTGTTTTTAATTCAATAATTATTCTAACTAAGAAGCTATTATTTCTGTAATTTGTTTTAATAATCTACACTGGTAAACATATATGTGCATGTAATGTGTTTTTTTTTTTTTTGCATTCTGACTCTTACTATAATGGAATTTATTATACGCCATGTTTTTAAGTGTGGTTGCATTTAACATTACTTTTAGCTATGCTTCCAACTAACACATAAATTAAAGCTATCAAAGATTTGTTTTTTTTTCTTTTAATGATAGAAAAGAAAATGCAATACAATAAAACAAATGTTTTCTTTCTCTGAATTCTCTTAATCTAATGTTGGAGTTTGTATGTTGACAAAATGTTTTCTGGTAAAAAAATATGAAATAAGTTTAAATAATATCATTGTACCACTGATAGGTTTAGGCATTCCAAGAGTAAAGTATACCAATTAACCATTATAGAAAATTTAATTTTACCCATTTAATCAAACAACTTTTCATTGAATGGGATTTTTTAAAAGCTTCTATATCAAACTTAAATCTTGGTGGTTTTTAAATTAAAAATGCTTTTTCCTCTTTAGTTTATCAAGAATTTATATCAAATGAAGATTTTATTCTATAAACTTACATTTTTTTAAAAAGTTTTAAAAAAATACTTATATTCATTACTATCATTATCCCCTGCTACTATAATTAGCAATATCTGATTTTATAATTTTTTTTTTCCACTTTAGTTAATGACCTGCCAGACACATTGTCTAGTCAGATTATGTAATACTAGTTATATTTTAAAATATTCTTTCTACGTCTCTCTTACTTTCATGACAAGAAAAAGGATTTTAAATAGGGTTGCCAAAGATATAAATATCTGATAAACTAAACATAGCAAATTTAGTTCCAAAGTGACTCTATACAGATTGTACTTCATCATAGAAAGATGATAATTAGGAATTTTAATCTTCTAAACTTATTCATTATAGTGTTTTTCAGCATCAAGGGATTATTCTTGAAAAGAACGGGGGAAAAAATTGGACTCACATTCCTTGTGTTTATATTTTAAGAATGAAAATCTGGTTGTACAATACGTATATAATTCTATTGTCACAATTAGTGCAGGAGATGGAATGAACAATTTGTGGCCTTACGTGCACGCACATATATAAGTGTGGAGAATTCTCCAAGTACTAAATTAGTGATGTTAGATTCTAATATTATATATGCATAATCTAAAAAGTTTTTATTAAAAATTATCGAAATTAAAATATTAACTATAGACATAATTATAATTTAGAAAGTTAAATTAGGTTGCATTTTATTGCAAAAAATGAAATTTTAATTTAGATATTGATTTAAAATAGAAGAAAACGCTGTAAAATTTAATATCAACTACATTAACTAGCATCGATAACCCAATAAAAATATTTATTGTTTTTCATTTCTTCTTTATGGAGACATATTATACAGATTTTTGTCTTTCTATGATTTATTTATACTTGGTTTTTATTGTTATTTCTCTCCACTTGCCTACCTCTCTCTCTCTCTCTCTCTCTCTCTCTCTCTCTCTCTCTCTCTATCTATCTATATATATATATATATATATATATATATATATATATATATATATATATAACTATCTCTTTATACATGCCTATTTATCTCTCTACTTATCTTGATAGATAGGTAAGTAGATAAATAAATAAATAGATAGATAAATATATAAATAGAAAAATTCAAGAAGTAGATACATAGTAATACTTAGATAAATACCCAGAGAAATATGAAAATGAATGAATGTTATAGATAGATAGTTGGATGGATGTCTAAATATATTAATAGTTGATAGAAGGATATAATAAAGTATATTATTTTACATCATTATATAATGTGAAATGAATGAATGTTATAGATAGATAGTTGGATGGATGTCTAAATATATTAATAGTTGATAGAAGGATATAATAAAGTATATTATTTTACATCATTATATAATGTGAAGTAATTCTATGATGTTTCCCAAAAATCTTGAATTTCAAGAATCTTAATCATTCCACTCAATTAAACAAAATAAAGTTATTTAGATGTTTAACACATTTTTATTTATTTATAGATATCTATCAAATTATTGATGCTTTACTTAGTGTCCTCTGCAATAGTCTTTTATTCTATTTAGTTTAAATTGTTCAATAAGGAAATGCAAGTTATAGTATATGGAATTGAATTAACAGTTATATAAGTATTGTAAAATAACATAATATGTTAGCAAAGTACAATTAATAAGTGCATTTAGAAGCAAAAATTCACTTTATTTATTGTACTCCAGAGACACCTATTATAAGTTTGAGTAATCAACAAATATAGATAATATTGCTACATCTATATAGCCACATTAGTTTTTGGTTAATGATCTTTTTCAGTGAAAAGTTTTGAATTAATTTCAGCTACCTTCTTTATATAAATAAGCCAATTGCCTGAAAAGTCAAAATCATCCTAAAGTTTAAAACTTAAGGCATCTTGTTTATATTATTATAAATATCTGATATTATCTGTATATATTAATCATCTTAGTTTTATGTTATCTGCAAACACCTTTTATTCTTTCTCTGTAATGGTATACACCAAAAACAAATATCAGATGACTTTCTCTATTTACTTTCAGTATATGCTGTATAAGATAATAAATGTAATATAATAGTTATTTTCATAATTGCAAACTTTGGTATTATAACCCTGAATACAAGCTAAAATTATTTAAAATCTTATTTTATAAACTGTAGATTTTATTTACTCTATTTTCAAATGAGAATGCAGCTGGAAAATACTTTAAAAAAAACTGAATGTTGTAAATCTTCATTATCATAATTTAGAATATTAAAAGTTAGTTATTATATAATATTTAGTATTTTAATTCACAGCAAACTTTATAAAAAGTACTTTGGTGCTACAAATAATGAAGTTTTCTTTCATTTCAATAAAAATTTTATTAACAATAAATAGTGATTACATACTAAAAAAAGATAAATAAATGAATAAATTGTACAATAATATGATTATATAATGTTCTATATGTCATCTGGCTAGATTATGTTATGAGAGCACAATGTTATACTCTTATGTGGTTAGGTATAGTGAAGAGATTCTAAGAACTTGTTTAATGGTATTAGCATTTTTAATATAAACATGAATATTTTCTTTTATAAATGACTATTCTATAATGCTGGGTAGGTGGGAATTGATAATCAGGAAAAGGAAAGAGCAATTAAAGACCAGGTGTCAGCAAAGACTTTACTGGAGGCAAGGAGCTGGTCACGTTTCTTGATTTTTTTGAGCGTTTGATAAAACAATGGTATGATTTGTGGCGGGGGTAATTCCATGAGACTTTTGCATCTCACTATCCATATGGAATAAAGGACAAAGGTAGAAAGCCATATTATTGAAAAAAATCCATTATGAATGGCATTTTCAAGTGAGAGAATCATATCGGGTCTTATGTTGGAATTGATTATAATTATATCTTTCAGAGTTTTAAGTCCTGGGCACCGGTGTATAATATGGTCTATGGTTTCATCTTCACAAGCACACAGACCACATATAGGGTCAATGCTGGTAAAACCTCTTCGGTGATAAAGAAACCAATTCATGGGTAGCGCATTAAGATATATTTTAATGATGAAGTCAAGAAATTTGGGTTCCAGACTCCATCTTTTGAAGTGTGTAATGAGTCTTTGGTTGGTTACTTTTAGGCTGTTTTTAATGGGTTGTTGATTATAGTTGATTATATTATATGCTTCCCATAAGGTGATTTTTTGGTTAAGGTTAAAGGGTATTATCAGGTTATAAAGTTGCAGTTGATATATTAGGGATGCTATCCATGAACTGGAAGAGGGTGGAGGACGATCTGTCAGTGTAATTTTTTTAATAATGTTAGAGTATCCGCAGGAGAGGATCAGATTATGTAGAGTGTTGTGGGTTTTCTGTAAAATGATTGCTTGTATTGAGTGGAATGACAGTGCATTGAACCTGCGTGGTCATTGGATACCTCGCAAGCTAATAGCAACTGTCCTTCCTCTCCAGAGAAGTTTGGTGCATAATCGGTTAATTTTATTTTGAAACTGTTTAGACATTTTAACGAATGGAAGATAATATGAGATTTTTGTCATTATGATCATGTTGAGGAGGCCAACCTTTCCATATAATGAAAGATATACTCTAGAGAGTGAAGTGGTGATGGCTTCAGTTGAATGGAGGATTGCATCTTGAATCTCTCTTGCCATTGTAGTTGGAGTTTTGTAGATTGGAAAACCTAGGTATCTTTGGGGTTTTGCAGAAAAGGGAGAGTTAATTTGTTTACCAGACATTATCTTCCAGATGGAAGATTTGTTAAAATTTATTTGTAGGCCAAGTTTCACTGTATTTCTGTTTAATATGTTCATGAGATGAGGAAGGTATTTAATGGTGGGAAGCACAACCATGATGTCATCTATATATGCAAATACATTGAAGTTTTTATTGAGAGAGGGAAGGATAATTCCAGGGAGGTTTTTTTCTATATTTATCAGAAGAGGGTTGATGTATGCTGTGAAGAAAAGGGCACTGAGTGGAGATCCTTGAGGGATCGACTTGTATGGCTTGAAGCCTGGTGGGATCTTGCCATCAAGAGAGAGAAAAATCTCTCTGTTGTTGAGTAGATTGCTGACCATCTGTACAATCCCAGCTGGAATATCGCATTCCAACAGAATATCCAGAAGGATGTTTATCTGGACTGAATCAAATGTTGCCGCAACATCCAGCTGGACAGCAATAGGTTTTGATTTACGATGTTCTCTGATGTAATTGAACAGTGCAGTTACATTGGACATAGCATGCGAGGTTGATGATCTCTTTTTTCCGTATTGGTTTGATGAGATATGGCTAAGAATTTGAGTTTGTATTTGATCTTTAATAACTGACTCAATTATCTTGATAAGCAATGGGGTCATGGAAATTGGCCGGATACTGTTAATGTCGTTTAGTGGTTTTGCTTTTTTAATAAAAGGCACGAGTGCCACTGGGTAAAGATCTGTTATGTTTCTGTTGCCGGAGGCTAGGTGATCAATCATTTTTTTAATAATTGGCACAGTGAATTGACTGAGGTGTTTGAGAAGGAAATTTGGGATGCCATGAAGGCCAGGATGAACGCCATCAGGAGAGATGTTATCTTCTTTTTGATTTGGATTTCCGTGATGCCATGTTTGCCGGGGTCACCAGCATCCACCCAGCTGTTTATAGGAGGAGCTCCATCTTTTTGCATTAATTGGCAGAATTGTTTGCTGATGTGCTGCATCATTGGAAAGCCAATAAGATTGGTTCCATTAGTATTAATGGATAAGGGAGTGATTTGTTTTTTATTGTATCCCAGTGCCCATCTGAGATAGTCTCTAGTTCAGCAGTGTTGTTGTGCTAAGAAACATTTGGCTCTTCTGATGGATATATATTCTGCAAGGGACTTTTGCTTGATTTTGTAGAGATTTTTAAGGAAGATAATTTTTTCTGTATTTGTGAAATTTTGCTGTGATGCTTGAAGTTGTATATTAATGTCTGTTAGGTCATTTAGAAGGCCATTAGGTCCTTTGATTTTCCTGGTGTGGAGATTTAATATAGACTAAAGTATTCCAATGAAGGAAAACCAGCCCTCCTCAGCAGGCAGGGAAAAGATGTTTATTTTCTGGAAAAGGATGTATGCCTCAGACACTATCGCTTTGGTCATATTTGATTGGGTGATCATGCGCATGGTTTTACCAGGTCCATCAATAGGTGTAGGAATTGCAATAGGTGTAAGTTGTAAGATTAGATTCATATGATCAGAGAAAGCAACAGGGGCCAAGGCTGCATCAAGTTTGAAATGGAGGTCTGGGGTGTAGAAAACCAAATCAATCAGGGACTTTTTAGTTTTAGTATAGAAAGAGTAGGCTTCTGGAGGGAAGAAACCCTCTCTACACATTAATCTGTGATTTATTAGATGCAAAAATCTCTTGTTGAAGTCATTGTATGTAGTGTTAAAGTCTCCCAGAAGAATAGTAGGAGAGGCTCTGTTAGCGTTGATGGCATTTAGGATATGGATTATTTTTAGATATTGAGAGGTGTCTTTGGCTGTATATATATAAGCTATGATGATCGGATAACCCCAATAGTCTATTTCTATGACAATAATATTGGCTTCTAGGAATAGAATGCTAAAACTGTTTGGTGGTGTTGACTTGCTGAGAAGAATACCGACTCCACCTGAAGCAGAATGGCCTATGGAAAATCTAGTAAATCCAAGAGCTGAGAAAAGAGATAATATTTTATGAACAGTCTTATGGTGATATTTAGTTTCACCCATAAGAAGTATATGAGGGGAGCAGAGCGAGAGCCAGTTTTTAATAGCTAGAACTCTATCAATTGAGTTGATGCCGCAAATATTAATGCCAGCAATTTTGCAGAACATGATAGATTAATCCAAACCATCCTCAGCAAAGTGTACCAAGTCAATGTGGGGCATCTCCATGTTAATGAGTTTCTGATGTTGTTTGGAAATCAGAGTCTTGTGATTGAACTTGTGGATGGATTGGTGAAATATTTGTTGGTTGAGAAAACGCATCCATGAAGTCTTCGGTGTCTGATGAAGTAGTATAATCTGTCTGAGATTCGTCAGATGGATCCAATGGTATCGATGGTTATAGGATCCATGGTTTTCCTCTTTTTTTCTATGGATTTGTGAAGCTTTATGCTGGATATATCTGAGATTTGTTTGCTAGCAGGTGGTAGTGAATAATGTATTGGATGGGAGCTGTCATCATCAGAGCTTGATTTATCTGAGCGAATTGATTTTCTTTTAATTTTCTTATTTGTATTTTGGGTATTTGTTGTGTTGGTCTTTTGGGTGTTTTTAAGTTTAGTAGTGTTGTTTTCTTTTTCCTGTTTTTTTTGATGAAAGTGTTTTTTATTGTTATAAGAATTTGGTTTAAATTTTAGACCTGAGTCATTTTCGGTTTGCTGTAACTGTTGTGAAACATTAATTATGCTGACTTTCGGATTGAGTGTTTGATAAGTCTTTTCATCTGGATGGTTGATTACTGCAGGTGTTGAAGAATTGAGGACAGTTTGTGGATCACTTTGTTTAGGTTTGTTAGACTTAGCTGGCCCAAATGATGATGCATCATTGGTTTTAGGCTGGGTGGGAGTTGTTATAGATGAATTGTTTTGAAATTTTTTAAGTGTATTTTCTTCATCGCCTGGGTTTTCCTTGCTCTCGTTAGATGGTTTGGTCATATTGTCTTCTTTTGTAGAAAGAGTTTGGCCTAGCATTGTTTCTCGGGGAGTAGTACAATATGTATCTCATTGTACCTAATGAATGATCTTGAGTATTATTGGTTTGAGAGATTGGTTTAGTAGCAGTATATGTTATTGCTTGGTTCTCTGATTCACTATTAGTGTAGAGGTTGGTGTTTGTTCTTTCTTGAAGATTTTCATTTTGAAAGATAGGTTTGGATGTGAGAGGGTTTGTTGGAGGATTTATTTGAATCAGATTGTCTGGGTTTGTGAGGTTGCTGTTTGAATTAGTCCCATGTGGTGATTGTCTATTTAAGGATGTGATAGCCATATTAATAGATCTACCAGGGCATCTGTGAACTTTATTCTTTTTAATACCACAGTGCATGCATATTCTTGCTGCACAATCTTTAATAAGGTGTGTTCTTTGAAGGCAGAAGAAACATTGTGGCTGTACTCCCCTGAACGTCAAAACCATAGGAGAGCCTCTTGCAGTAATAATGGTGGGTATGTCAGTGGGTATAATGTTTTTCTTTAAAGTAAGTGTGAAGATAACTGTATTGGACAGGATTTGATCTTCGAAGTGAGGGTTTAATAGGTGTTTAAATTTGCTAACTGAACCATAATTAATAAGGATGTCTTGTAGTTCTTGTTCTTTCAAGTGGGCAAGGCAGTTTTGAATTCTGCCAGATAGTGTAACTGGATGGTTCATATCTATGGAGCAAAGTATATAATTTCCCAAAGATCGGTAGTTATTTTTAAAGTTCATATGGTCCACCCATGTTTTAAACTCAACGATAACATAGCGGTCATTGGGATGATTAAGGATCATGTGAATGCCTCTGCCTAATTGATTTTGATTGATTAGACTGTATAATTGTTCTAGAGGGAACTTATATAACGCACATTGTTGATTTGTTATGGCTAAGATTAATGACTTATCGCTGTAGTAGTTTGTAAACGATTTATACAGAGTGTTGGGAATCGTTTTGTTGAACTCGTTATTTATTTTTAGGAACATGTCATCATTAAGATCATTTATATTAAATGAGACATTTTCCAGAGTGTTTGATTCTTGTTCTGTGTCTAATTCTGAGATATTCAAATATAGTTCATTGAAATTATCGGCCTTAATATTTTCGGAGATGCTCTCAGAATTTTTAGACCTTACGATATTTGCGTACGTAGTGGAATTTTCCAATATTGGAATTGAGGAAAGTGGTTTAGATTGGAAGTTGGCTGATGTAGCAATGGATTGTTCTGTGCTATAATCTTTGTTTGTTTTGGAATGAGGTTTATTAGTTTTAAAATTTATTTCTTCTTTTTGATTTTTAAATTTACTGTTGACAAACTGTAATGTGACAGCACTGGTTTTGTCGACCTCTGGTGGAAAAGTTTTAACTTTAAAAAATTCACCGAAATCATCTTGTTGGAAATTTTGTCTATTATTTTTAGATATGGTTTTCGGGGTATTATTGGGCAAAGAAAATTGCTCATTAGAGTCTTCTGTGGGAGCGTAAAGTCTTCGGAGAGGAGATGATTGGTTTTTGCTTGAATTGTTAAGGATTTCAATAGTTTTGCTTGATGAGATATTTATGCTATTGTTTATATTAGGGGTAAGTTGAATATTTTCTAAACTTTTGTTGATATTTGCATTGGTGTTTTCATTTGATTTATTGGTTTGTGGGTTTTTATTTGTAGTAGAAGTTAGTTTAGTTGCATTTAGATTAGATCTAAGGCTATAATATTTACGACCGATGGCTGCATTGCTAGATTGAATGCTGAGATCGGGGTTAACATTAATTTGAGATTTATCGATTATATTATCACTTTCCATAATATATAATGTTTAAACCGACTTACCTTGAATAAAAGACGTAAAGGTAAGGGGACAATCGTCCCTGTCTTCTTGAAACTGAATCGCTAAGGGACGCTTTTAATAAGACCAGTTGCAAAGGTGGCTGCCAAAAGCGGAAGTCTGATGAAGTTTTCTTTTTTGTTGTAATAAATGGTACTTACGGATAATTCAACCGATGACGTATTTGACTTACCGATTTCCCTTCCAGTAGACATCAACATTTTTTGCATGACAATGTTGTCATGGCAACAAAGTGACTGGCGTGATTAATCCATCAGAAAGTCAATTTTTTTTTCACCTGCGAGATTTAAAATTCGGAGAGGGATTTGGGAAATTTTTTGATTTTTCTGTCTATTGTGATTTTGCTATCCACGGCATCACAGTTACTTTTTTGAGCTGTTAATTCAGGTAAAGTGTTTTATTTATCTGTTTATTTTAAATTTACAAAAATTGTTTGTTAATATTTCTACAATTCTCAAACTTACATTGAATTACATTTAATGTGTAAATAATTTAGTCCGGTAAAGTGTTTTTTATTTATCTGTTTATTTTAAATTTACAAAAAGTTTTTGTTAATATTTCTACAATTCTGAAATATAAATTTATATATTATAAATACAAAGATAGAATAGATAGAGTTTTTTAAATTAAATTATATATTTTCTATAAAATGTACATAATACTTTTGATATATTGTTATATATCAGTAGTTTAAACTGTCATAGCCTGATATTAGTAAATAGAAATAGAGAAAGTGAAATATTAAAATATGACAAGAAGACAAATTTAAAATTAGGCTTCTTATTTATATGATCAAATTATTATATTAAAACTAACACATTACTGAAGATTCTTATCTAAATTTAAAATAGTGTTAAGTATAAGTCACTGAGATAAATTAAAGTTCATTGTGAAGAGATAGTTATTAAAATATTTATTATGATGCATTTAACCAAAGCATGTTAAATACCTAAAATTTTTAAAAGAAATTTAACATAGTGGTGATGGCCAGAAAAAATATATACTTGATAAAAGTAAACTCTATCTAAATGCTACTCTATAAGATTTTTAATTATCTGACATTGAAATAACTATAACATTTATATATTTTAATCACACTCTGTCTGAATTATTTATCTTTGAAGAAATATATTTTCCTATATTAAAAATTGTAAAAGACCCAGAAAAAGACCACATGTGAGATGGATAGATGAAATAAGAAAGTGTGTAGGGGTGATGTGTGAGAAAAAAAGCTAAAGATAGGAAAAGAGGGATTGAACTTGGAGAGACCTTCATCCTGCAGTGGATTGATAATGGTTGATGATGATGATGATATGAAAAAAAGATACTGTACTAGACTATTATTAGTATTCTATTGCATTATATATTTTTCCAGCAGATATGATTGCAAAATAAAAAAATTCACTTAGATAATTATCTCAATGTACAAATGATTTACATAGTTAGGGGAAAACCATATTGTAACTTTTTGTTTCTGCCTATGATCTGAATTCAAATCTAGACTGAATAAACTTGAAATATTTTTAAACAATCTAAGTAGTGACTTATAGTCAACTTGATTAACCATACAATATAAATTTAATAAAGGTGTACCTAATTTTTCTTAACTAGAGGATTGTATATAGGTGATAATTATCCATACTCTCACCTTTCTGCAATTGGCAAGTTTGCCTTTTTCTTCATTGTTCCTCTAAAAAAGCTTTTGAATAGGTTTTGGCCCTGAAGTAAGCTATGCAAAGGCCATTTTGCCTACTTTTAACCAATCTAATTTATTATAAATGTTAAAAAAAAAATGTTCTGACTTTCATATAGAATTCAAAAACAGATTGCATAGCTTCTTTTTTTTTTTTAATGTTTTATTAATTTATTTAATTTAAATTTCATTTTTTAGAATCATTTTCTTTAAATTTTCTTTTTATTTAATTATTAAGTATGATTTTAATTTAAGATTGCTAAGTTATTTTTAATTGTTTCTCATTATACTGATATTAAATATTACATGTACAAATTTTCATTTATTTATACTTAAGTCGTTTAAATTTAGATTTAATATAATTTTAATTACGTAAAGTGAAGCTAAAAGATTTAATAAAAAGCAAGAAGCAATCATTAAACAGTTCACTAAGGACAAGTTTTTCCAATAACCAAGAAAAAAATTATTGATAAAGAAGTCATTGGTGATCAGGCTACATAGTAATTGGGTAGTGGTTATAATAATTTTCCATTGCCTTTAGGCTAAAATAACTGATTATTTCTAATGGATAATTATGTTGGCAATGGGTTGACTACTGAAAAAAAAATTCTAAGCCTCAATATTTATCAGAACTAAATTTGAATTGAACATAAATGCCAAAGTAAAGAGTATCAATCATTATATTTGGAGACTTTTCAAATCATTGACTTACTATTGAATACATATGTGTTTTATTTTATATTTAAACATGTGTTTAAAGAGTGAAATTAATCTAAATGCAGCTTTATCAGATCTTGAATTTTTTAGTTTTTAAATATCACTGAAATTTATTTTTATTCTCATAAACTAAGCTTAAAATGTTTGTTTGATTAATTTTAATTGAAAATATAAGTACCAAACAATAATAAGACTTTAGTTTTTACAAAGAAGCTGTTATGATATTTTTATGCTTTTAATATTTTATTGATAGTAGATAAAGTACAATTTAAGATATTGTTTTAATTTTTTTCTGTGATGAAATGAATGATAAATTAGCTTGTGTCTTATGTCAAATTTGAAATTATTTAATAAGGATAAGACTATATAAAACATTTAGTTTTTGATTATATGATTAGGTATTAATTGTTTTTTTTTTGTATGTTTTTTACTAAACTGAACTAATTTCTGATCCTTTTTAAAAAAAATTAATAAAGTAAGCAAAAAAATTGTATTCCACAAAAGAATATTCAAAACACCAATTGTAACAGAAAATAATGTAATTTTAATACACAAAAAAAAAATTGATTTTTAAATTCTTAAATTTTATTAATTATTTTTTAAAAAATTAAAAATGTTAAAGTATGAAATATTTACAATCTGTATCATAATATTAAATATTAAAAGTATGTAATACTTCAAAAATAGCTTTCTTTTCATGTTATGTTTACCAATGCCAAATATGAGGTGTTTTTTTCACATCCTATTTTATTTACATTGGAAAAACAGATTCAACAATGTTGAATGTCAGTATCAAAAACAAATAATTTATTAACTGATTTATAGCTGCTGCAAAGAATATATGTATGTACACAGTGAAAACACTATATCCACTATATTTTATTCCAAGGCTTATAAAAATGTTATAAATTAATAAATAGTAATTCATACTTTGTATATAATACTATATACAGTATTGTCCAGTTTCTGTATATTATTTTTCAATATATACATATACAAGAACACTGATGCATTTTAACATACATATTGTAACGGGCACATACACCATTACATTATTTTTCTTTATTATTAAACATGAAATTAAAATAAAAAGTTCGCATTTAAAAACTTCTTTTTTTTTAAGATATAAAAATTGAAAATTAATTCTATCTTACACTCATATATATAAATCACACAGATGAAAAAAAAAATTATTAAACGAAAACTTTATTAAAGAAAAAGTATTTTAAAACTAAATTTTCAGTAAAGATTTAAAGATAAAAATATATCTTTAAGTTTGAAAACAAATTAATTAATGTTATTGAAAAATGGAAATGATTATTTAATTAGTCAAATGTAAACTAGCCTTGGGCATTTAAATGTATAAGCATCGGTCAGATAGGAAAACAATATAAACTTTTAGCAAATGAAAAAAATCCATCGGGAAATCGGACCTCAACGAAAAAGTTTTCACCATCATGACATAATGTTGAGTTAACCACAAAATTATTATAAAAGGAAAGCTTTGAAAATAAAAGAATTAATGAGTTATTATGAGAGGACAGATATGTGTTAGTGCAGAGTCGAAGGAGAAGGGATTGAAAAGACGCACTCTTCAATCCCTTCAGTTCTGCTAAAAAAGAAAGAGAAATGACATTGTTTTCTACGTTAAGGACCAGCTCAAGTAAAGACCTCCGGATAAATAAAAACAACGGCTAACAGGATATCAATATCTTCAGTACGGCATGGGAATTCCCGTTCAAAATTACCAACAACGGCAAGCAACTGTAAAGGATAAAGCTGGATGTTTGAAAAATCGTAAGAACTTTATATTCATTTGAAAACAATAAGAACTCTAAATTCTAAACCTTTTAGTAAATAATACAAATAGAATCCTATCTGACCAACGTAAATTAATGTTAATAATGTTATTTGATGTATTTTTTTTTATTTAAAATCATTTCCATTTTTTTTTGTTCTTTTAAGTTTTTAATATGATTTTTGTTTTTCGTTAGACTAAATTACATAAATGTTAAACTTAAGTCGGGCGTGAATGGCTATATAGATTTGTAAAGTTATATTAGGGGAGGGTAAATCTTAGGTTATTTGTTTCATAGTTGAATTAGGTCAATGGATTGGATATATTGATGTAGTTAGTAGATGTAGTATGAGATCCGCTATGGGCAGGATTGCATATATATGCCACTCACCTTCTGTTTGCCTATGGATGGGTTTGTAAGTCGGCAAAGAACTGCAATCCATTCCTATGGAGTTTTTTGTTTATTGTTCTACTCGCCAATAGATGTAGCATTCCTGTTGGTGGAGAGATGATGTCTTCTCTAACTCTACTTACTGTTCAGATGTACATTCCTGACAGTATAGTATTTTGTGTTGTTGTATTTTCATGCTACATTGAATACATAAATGCATCAGATGGATTGATGCCAGTTTGACTGCGAACTTTTTGCCTAAGGTTAAATCAGGGAAGAATATTTTCTTTTCAAATGCAGATCTATGTAGTTTATTCATACTCGACACCCTAAATAAAAATGCATTAAATTTAAGTTGGGTATAGACGTTTGCATGGGTTCATTACCGGTTGATTATGTTTTTGGTTTTCAGATTTGATCAAAATATATAGACATTCGGTAAATACTGATACCTTACGGTGAGTATCTAAGATGTATTTATGTTGGATGTCTTTTAAGTTATTGGTGTCAATGCAGTGTCTTATGATGAACACCATTGGGTTTCTTGTATTCCCTATGCAATTGATGGTATCAATCATTTTGTATTTTGATCGTTTATGTTTATTTTGAAATGTTTTTTGACCATGTAATCTATGTAACCGATCTATACTCAACATTAAAAACACATTTTATAAACCCATCTGTGCGAACTTATAAAATATTAAAATGTAAACTTATAATATTATAAAAATTAAAATGTAAATTTAAATTCTAAAATCAAGTTAAAATCCAAAATAAAAGTTATTCTAAAATAATGCTAAATTTTATATATGTGCGTAAATAAATGTTGGTGTGTTAATTACTGGAAGTGACTTATTTTATATATATATATATTTTATATATATATATATATATATATATATATATATATATATATATATATATATATATATATATATATATATATATTCTTAGATAAGAATTTATTATGAAATTTAAATCTCTGCTACTCTCTGAGCTAGTGACAATGGGCTAATGACCGGAATCAAAATTTATAAAAAAAAAAAAATTTTTTTTTTTTTACTTACGTATCTGCCTACTTTATAAATTTTTCTAGGTTCAAATGCCTAGATTACAACCAGTTGGCTATATAGCTGCACTAGAAAAAAAAATTAGATAGTTAGTTCTATGCTCCATTTTTTAGAAAGCAAGTAGCAAAATTGAGAGCACTCACTGCAGATCCACTCAGAATTACAAATAATAAGAATATTAAGATGTAGCTTTCTAAACCATATTAAAAGGCTGTTGATTGACATGGATATGTGTATAATTGAGCAAGTGGCTAAAATTTTAAATGCCTTTGACAGCAACAAACCTGCATATGTTGAAAAGGAAGGGGATTTAAACCTCCAATTGAATCGACATACAAAGGCGATAATAATCCATGTATGAATGCTATCCCATATGGGAAGCAAAAAATCAATACACAACCATGGTATCATAACAGAAGAAATGGAAGTGCCACTATGGAAGAGGAATGGGTGACATTCAACTGGTGGTATAAATAGCCCTAATAGAACCCAAATAGTTAGAGAAAATCTGGAAGTGGATTAAACATTCATGAAGGAAATACTCATCAGAAATATTGCTCTTCATTCCATGACAGAACATAAATAATTGGATAATCAAGAAGTATATCACCTCACAACAAAGAGAGTTGTTATCAAAGAACTACTCATGATTCTCAGTCTCCTAAAGTAGGATGGAGTTATACTTTTTATCTAAGAAATAAAAAGCAGCAAGACAATGAAACTGAAACTGAGTAGGAAGAAGATACTTTGAAGAAATTAAAAGTAAACATTGGGAAGTATTGTAGCAGCGCCTTCAATGCTGATGGTGGCTGGTGATATTTTTATAAGCACAGGGGCGCAGCATGTTCATGATGCTCCAATGTTTTATCTCTGCACTACACCTACATAAGATTTAAACTTTTTCCAAATAAGCCCCTTAGAGGTTCTGGGATTTTTTTTCAGTAAAATACTAAATTTCTACCAGACACAGAATTGTGTCATGGATGTGGAGCCTATAAGATTCATAAAGTAAATGAGCAAGGTATTCCACAAGGCCAAACATTCCTTTGGTCATTTTTGTTCTCTCAAGGTGCCCTCATAAGTTGTGTTTATGCTTAAACAGAGATAGCATTTATGGTGCTCATGTTGCATTAAAAACTTGTGTTCTGTGATGAGGTTTTGTAACCATCATGGTGCTGGAGGCATGCATGCATATATAAAAACAATAATCACCCCATGTCCAAAAATAAAAATAGTTTGAATAAATGAGACAGTTACCAGTGATTAGATAGCCTAATATGGCTTAATTAAAAAAATTATATCCCAGCTTATTTTAAGTCTGTGTAAATTTTAATGTACAGTGAAGTGTGACTAACAATTAATCAAATAAATGAGACAGTTACCAGTGACCAAATAGCCTAACATGGCTTAATTAAAATTAGATTATATTCCAGCCTGTGACTGTGTGTAGATGTTCATGCCCCGCAAAGCATGACTAACATGAACTTTGTTGTAGTGAAGTAAAATTGGCTGAATCAAACTAAAATATCAAGAAAGGGGTTCAACTCAATTTTATTCCCCATATAGGACCAGGGTAATGCAACCAGTTGGTTACATAGCTGCACTAGAAAAAAATAATTATATAGTTGACAGCATATTTCACAGGTTTGAGAATTTTAAAAAAATTATTTTATTAATGGGAGAAAATAATATTTAAATTTTCTTAGACCTATTTTTATTAAAGAGTCATTATTTAACTCAATCATTGTAAAATCCCCATATGATAGAATGAAAATTCTCAAACATTAAATAATATATTTAAGTGTATTTTTTTAAAAAAAAAGAAATAAAAGAGAAGAGCAAAAATAGGAATTTTTAATAATTTTCTAAATTTTACTTTAGCAGAATTGTTTTTCTTTCTTTATCTCTATTTAATGAAAAAGAAAAATTGAATCAATGCAATTAACAGATTATCTTGTTGTTGGTTTTTTTACACGATTTGATTTTTTAATTATAATTAATGTCAAGAATTTTATGTTGTTAAATTTTTGTTCTTAACATGTTTTTAATCTATGATTAAGGAGATAATTATCTGAATAATTGTAGTTGTGAAACTTTATTTGATTAGTTGTCATAAAAATGATAATGTAAAAGACAGATTGTAATTGGCTTGTGGGCAAGATTGTTTTTAAAAATATATATGTTGGGATGTGAATTAGCAATTATACCCAAGTATCTAAAGAGAAATTATTGCCAACTTAACTGTTGAAGAGAGCAATCAAATCTTAATTCTGCTGCTGAAAAAGATAGTAGAAGAAATTATTGCTAGCTTAACTGTTGAGGAGAGCAGTCAAATCTTAATTCTGCTGCTAAAAATATAGTGATAGAAATTGTTAACTTAGCTGTTGAAGAGAGCAGTCAAATCTTAATTCTGCTGCTGAAAAAGATAGTAGAAGAAATTATTGCTAATTTAACTGTTGAAGAGAGCAGTCAAACTTTAATTTTTTCTGCTAAAAACATAATAGAAGAAAGCATTCCTAAGTTAGCTATTGAAAAGTAAGCAGTGAAGTTTTAATCCAACTACTGAAAAGAAAGAAGCAGAATCCTTTGCCAACCTGTGGCATAACACAGCAGGACTCTTAACCAAGCTATTGAATATAATAATAGAAATTTTTGATTTAGATTTTAGCATACTATGAATTTAGCACTAAAGTGGTTTATATATTGAAAACCATGTGCTAAGTTTAGTTAAAAGCTAGGCATCCTCTTCCTCCATGTAACCTATTTTCACTGGAAGAAAATATAGTGAAGGTAAAAACCCTTTTAAGCAATTTGCAACCTATCCTTCAGCCAAGAGCAATGAGACTGTCTACAGCTGTATCACCTGGAAATTCAAGAAAAAACTAAATGGACAAAAATTTATATTTTCTTTTATCTGTAATTGCTACAGATCCAGAAAAAGACAAATTTAACCAGGCCCATGTTTAGAAGTTTTCAAAAAGAAACTCCAGTAGAAAAAACTGAAATTGCAACTGAAAAGGCTTTTATAGACAAGATATCCATGGCTATAATTATTATTTTGTTTTTAATAGAACTGTTTTTTTGTTTCATAAAAGTAATAAGTTTTTTTTCTCTCTCAATTTGCCCTCTGGGTAGAACCAAAGATTGCTATCTTTGATTTTTTTGTGTGAATATGTTTAACAAACTTTTAAAAATTTTGAAAGAATCTAATGAATTTAAAGTTAATCCATGAATAAAAATTAATTAATTGCTTAATGTAATTTTGTAAAAATGTATTTTTTGATGAAATGGATATTTGAAATTGTCTACTATCATTTCATTTTTTGTTGTTATTAATTAGATATTAAATACTTGTTCTTTTAAATATTCTTTCTAGTCTTAATTACTTTATTCTATCATTTCCTGTTTCAGGAAGTGCAGCATGCTTGTGACCTTATCTCATGACATCTTACATTGTTCTTTTAAATATTCTTTCTAGTCTTAATTACTTTATTCTATCCAATTTCTGTTTCATGAAATGCAGTGTGCTTGTGACCTTATCTCATGACAGCTTATATTCTATGATTTAGTTTTTTTTCTTGATCCCAAGAAAACTAGTTATTTATAAGTAGGAGAAGCCCATGAACTGATTAAGATGATTTATAAAAAGCTAATTTATTTATTTATTTCCCTCTTGCTCATAATAATAAATTATAAAGTTATTGTTTCCTGAGCTAGATTTGTGCATAACAGCTATATGGTATAGGAGGTTTATATTTAGCTGATAGTCATCCAGATGATGATGATGATGATAATAATGATTCTTGGGTTGATGCAAAAAGGATATTCTTAAAAGTCCATGCACTACCTTTTATTTAGTTTGGTTTTTATAAATTTTATTTTTTTTAAACTTGAGGATAAAAATACAATTCCTCAGATTCCTCATGGTTAAACCCCAATTTTCTGGTGAGTTACCAATGGCTAACCAATTCAGGGTAGTTGATGTTCACATACTGGTGATCATTACTCCATGCCCTTGTATTTCCCAGTAACATTACAATTTATTTATATATAACTTAATTGAAAAAATATTCTACATAAACAAATTAAGATTATAAACAAATAATAATAATAATAATAATAATAATAATAATAATAATAATAATAATAATAATAATAATAATAATAATAATAATAATAATAATAATAATAATAATAATAATAATAATAATAATAATAATAATAATAATAATAATAATAATAATAATAATAATAATAATAATAATAATAATAATAATAATAATAATAATAATAATAATAATAATAATAATAATAATAATAATAATAATAATAATAATAATAATAATAATAATAATAAAAAAAAAAACAGTTTAAAACATGTATAGTTGTAAACTCAATTATAAAGACAAACCACTGAATTTAATTTTCTCTTTTATGGAAAAACTTTATTCATGATCACATTTAACATTTTGGCCAAATTTCATTTATCTTCAAAAATTAACTATTGTTTAATAGATTTATTAAGACATGTAGAATAAATATTTTTATTGTACTTTGTATGGCTTAATAAATTAAATAAACAATAATTAATCAAGGATGGGGTTTGATTAAAATGTTAACTGCAGTCATAAATGAAGTTTTTTTTATTTGCAAAAGAAATACAATGGATTGTTTTTAAAACTGAGTCATGATTATTTTCAAGTGAAAAAAATACATGAAAGGTTTATAGATATTGGTCATTTTTTGCAGTATATATATATACTTACATATGTATATAGTAATATATATATATTTAATAATCACAATTTTTTAAAAAATAAACTAAAAGTTGTATTTGTTTATCTTATAAAAATATGTTAGTGTTCACTTTTTATTATTTTATGAGTAGATAATTCTATTTCAGTTAATAACTGACTTTAAAATACAATTATTTTTTCATATTTATCAAATTATTAATTTTCATTTTATCACTTATACAATGCACTTTATGAATTATTTTAATCTTGGTAGAATTTCTATTATCACTAACTTTATGCTTTGAAGTTATTTTTAAACAATTTTTTAATTTAAAAAAAAAAAAACAAATATGAAAAAAAAATGTATTGCTTTCATTTAAATTGCAAAATACATAAATGAAGTGCAAGATTTGATATCATAAAACGTAGAGAAAACATTTCAAGAAAAGAAAATAATAATTGCAACTGAAATAGTATTCACTCACAAAATTTACATTTTTCTGATTAATTTGTAAGTTTTAATGTTTTTATTTTTTTTGTCAGTTTACTGCTTTTTTTAAGAAAATGTATGAATGAAGCACAAAGTGTTAGATCCAGTAGTTCTATTTTATATCAGAGTGTGAAATAAGTAAAATTGTAGCCCACAACCAGCCATTTTGATGTTGGAATGTCTTCCTCTGAGGAATAGATTATACAATCTCAATAGAATTCTAATGTTGTTATAAAAGCAAAGGCAATAATAAATTATGTTTTTGTTAATTTTTAATTAGTTATAGTAAGCACTTAACAAAACAATAAATTAGGCTTTAATTTGATCAAATAGTGAGCACACTTATTGGTGGTGTTTTAACACATCTAATGCTAATGTTATTGATTTGTGAATAAAGGTAATTGTCTTATTTTAGTGGTCCATGTTCATTATGTATGATCAGTGATTTACTTTCTAAACAATTGAAAAACACCTCCAAGTTTTACCAGCTATCTCTCTGAGTTTAAGATTCTTTGTAATTATTTTTGTCATTGTTTAAATTAATATTTTATAAATCCAAATTATGTGGTGGGACAATTTAATTCCTGGATTGCACCTCTATTAAATATATGTGTGAAAATGTACATTAGTGACTACTGATGCCTTTAAAGTAGTTCATAACATTCCCATTTCTGAAATCACACATGGAATTCATTTTTAAAAATACATTTCAGCAGTTGTCTCACATTCTGTATCAGTTATAGTAAAAAATATTTATCTTTTCAGTGCAGTTTTTAATTTTGCAAATAATCAAAAATTACAGGTAGCAATATCAGGTGAATATGTAGGGTAGTCTAGTTGTGTAATTGATTTCTTGGCCAAAAAGTATATCCCAATGAGCACACTATGACTTGGTGCATTGTAATGATGAATGATCTACTTGTTAGTCCACAATTCTGGTCTTTTTCTTTAAACAGAATTTTGTCACCTCTGAAGTACTTTTAATTAACATTGTTGGTTGATTTTTTATTCCTGTTCAATAAATTATTGGTGGATTATTTTCTAGTGATCAAAAAAACATATCACCATTGTCTTAAAATGTGAGCATGACATGCATGCCTTTTTAGGGCATGGTGAATATGGAGATTTCCATTGCATACTTGATGTTGGGTCATATTGGAAGCACAAAGTTTCATCACCTTCAATTAATCTCAGAAGCTGATGCGTATTTGAAAAGAGATCAGTTGAAACATCAAACCAACACTGTTCTCTTCATCTGTCAAGGTCCAAAGTACAAACTTTGCAAATATCTTTCTCATGCCCAATTCTTTATTTAAAATTAGTCTAACAGTTTCTCAATTAATGTGCAATTCTTAGCTATCAATCTCATCATCTAACAGATCTTATTGTGATTCGCACTTTATTAATATTAACATCAAATCATTGTTGCTTTGGTTGCCCACTTCTGGATTCATTCATTACATCTTCTCACATATCTTTGAACTCTTATGCTACTCAAACACCCTTTATTTTTTTGTAGCATCTTCACCATATGTCACTTGCAATAGTTGCAATTTTTCAGGAGCACAATTTCACCAAAACATACATATGGATATTTATTACCTTGTCAACAACTAATAACTAATTCTTCCAGCTTAAAATTTATGCACATTAGCTTGTTCAAACATGAATACTCATGTGATTTTGATACAATTAACTCACAGTTGACAACAACACCTCAACAAAAATATAAAATCCTATAATCATGCAAATAACATTTCTTTTGAATGACTTATCATCTGCTGAATTTTTAAAGCTTTTCAAAAATGACATTTTTATGTTGATGATGAAGTTTAACTGCCTCATTTTTGGGCATCCTTTTTTTTTATTATTATCAGCCACTTCAAGCATTATATATTTTATTAATACTCGATATCCATCAAAATAAGACAATTTTAATCGGCACCTTTGAATTTTAATTTATGACTTAAATTTAATCAAAACATAAATTTATTTTCATAAAGAAATTCATTAAACTTTATGATAAAGCTCTTATTTCTGAAGTGTAAATATTGATGGATAGCAAACAATGAACAATTATTATTAATAATGATCAAATATTATTGCTTGGTTGAAGTATCCTGTTGCCCAATTACCTCTGTCTGCCTGTTTAACAGACTTAGATAAAAAAAAATTTTCATGATCTAAACGTTTTAAAAATTACATGCACTTTTAAAAGAAGAATATATATAAAATCTGATACTAGTTATCACGCTGTTATTATTTATTAATTGTTATATAGATAGCATGGGTTGAGTCCTGGTATATAAATCACATAATTTGAATATAAGATTTCATTTAATTATTTGCTTTTATACTTATTTTTACACAATTTGTTTCAAATATGATTTTTTTAAAAATAGAGCAAGGTTTTTATATTTGCTTCATTGCAAATATAAAAAAAAACCTTGATAAAAATAAAAAAAATAAAAAAATAAAAATTAACAGTAAGAATATTTTAAAGAAAATTTTGAAACCCTTTCTTTTCTTAGTTACTTTAATAAATACTATTTTTGACACTATAGCAAGCACCTCTAGTATTATATACTGAATTAAATTTTTATTTCCAAATTATATATATATGGTTTATAAATTCCATTTATTTTATCGTGTAGAATCTGTTATTGCAAAAAAAAATTGGAGTTTTTTTTCTCTTAGACATCTTTGTTATATATATAATTCTTGTCATTTTTCCCACCCAAAATCTGTTATTGCAAAATTTTCTCTTAGGCATCTTTCTTTATACATATACATAACAGCTAGATTTTAATTTTATAAATAATTCATTACCACTTGTTAACTTTATCAGATTTGAATCCTCTAGAGACTGAAACTGTTTAATGCGACACTCTTGTTAAATTTCAACACTGCATAATATAATAACAAAGAGTTTTTAAAGCGTCATTTTTCTCATTTTGAAAGAGAGAACTCGGAGTGGATTTAACATCAGCAGATATTTAGAAAGGACTTTCAGTAACAAAAATTATTTCTTAGAATATACCGTGGTTGTTAGTAATAATTGTTATATTGCTGAAATAATTATTAAAAGAAGTTAAATAAATACAATCTATTTTTTTTTTTTGAAAGTTTAAATTAAAATCTAAAGTATATATATTATTATATAAATTAATCATTTTACAAAATATTTCATTTATTATATCATCGTTATTTTATTTATATTCACTAAATTTTATTCTTATTAAATTTTAACGATCGACATATTTATATTTATCACATCCTTAAGATATTTGAGTTTCGTGCTAAAATGGAAGCCCATTCGCTTCTGCCTATGACCTGGATTCAATTAGGTCTAAGATTTCTTTTACATGACCTATCTGTAACTAATTCAGCTAATCATGTAGTTATTGGTCAGTTAATAGATGTTTATCTATTTCCAAAAAAATGAGGAACTGCTTGAGTCCTGATCACCAGATAATTGAAAAATTTGACGTTTTACTTTTAAAAGTTCTTCAATAAAGAGCTATTGAAAAAGTTTTTGACGTGCAATGAAATATCCTATGGTTATTTTACTACCATCAAAGTTTGATATATATATGCGGAAGATTTATGATAGTATATAAAGTATTTTTGTTATTGCCCATAAAATAAAAAAAATGAGAGATTGTTATCATACAGTGATCTCTTTTTAAAGATTGTATACCTTTTTCATAAATTTATTTATTTTTTCTTTAAGAGGCTTTATAATTGATATCTATGATCAAAAAAAAAAAGCAACAATTTTTATGTTTTTATCAGCAATGTTTTCAAGTCAGTTAACGTATAAGTTATAATCATGTAATTTATTGTTTAGGAATTTATAAGAAATTTGAGCACCAGAATGTCAGAACTGAAGCTACGATTTATTGACTTTGATTTTAAGAATCTGATACTTTATCACAGCACTAAACTACGTAAGAAAATAGTTAACATTGCATAGTTATAAGTCATTTTGATTGTATGCATATTTGGTTTTTATTTGAAAGCAGAAAAAATAAATAAGCATTATAATTTTATGGCAAACAGTAATACCAAAAAATTGTTGACAGTCTTTGTCTTTTCCATAGGATAATTTATTTTATAATCCTAATAATTAAAGTTGCATTATAAAATTTATGAAAAATTTATTTATAATGCATTCTCAAATATAATAAAACATATTACATAAAATACTATCCATATAAGCAAACATGTGAATATTTGAGTATGTATGTAAAATTGATACTTCTGAGTTTTCAGGTAAACCAAGATGGCAGACACATTTTTGATAAATCTACAGCTTCAGCCACCTTTCCCTTCACCCAAATGTTTACAAAATAAATGCCTGCTATGAAACGTTGTATTTAATAATTACATTTTATTTTTTATTACTGTTATTTTTAAAAAAGAGTCATTGTGAGACAGTTTTTTTTCCTTTGGATTAACTTATTAACAGAAATATGAAAATAAATAAATACAATATTTACACTTTATTCATGTCAGCGGTGTGCAATCATATCATGACCATTTGGGAAGGGTAGGATAACATACTTTCGTAAATAATCCAGTGCATCATATTCTGTGATAGAAAGATTCCAAATTTTTATTATTACAACAATTTACCAAAAAAACTGCTGACTAAAAAAAACATGCTGAATTATAATGTTAAAAAAGGCTCATCACTTCCTACATTATAATACAAGTAAAAAAGAAATTGAAATAAAGCTTTTTAATAAAATTTATCAGAATTTATTCCTTTTTTTAAATGTAATAATCAATTTATTAATTTTGTATCAATCTAATAACTAACACAACTTCTGTAGATTATAGGCCCTCGAAACTGTTCATTTATCAAAAATATAGGGTGGCATCTTGGTTTACTTGAAAACTCATAAGCATTATAAAATTTGTCATGATATATATATATATGAAAATATTTCAATGTATATATGTGTGGGTTCACGTGTAAACAAAGGGGTTAAATCATCCTCTCCCAGGCTATGATTAAAAGCACTCTAAATATTGAACAAATGAACAAGAATAGAATAATATATATGTACTCATTTCATGAAGGATTCTTTATATTGTATATAAGATAAAACTATATAGCAATTAAACAATATATAGAAGAATATAAAGCTTTTAGTTATGAAGAAAAACAAATAGTTTTTAAAATGTCAGTGGGAAATTCTGAATTGTTTAAATATGACATGGATAAAAATAATGTGATACTATCTTGATACTGATCTTTTGAGTCATGTACTATCATAGTTTATATTTCAGAAGTTTGTTATTATATATATCAACTAATATTTTATGTAGAACTTTTTTCATATGACAGTAATGTATTATAAAACAAAAAAAACGTTCTGATCCTACTCCAAATTAAAATAACATTTTACAAATATTTTTTATTTCATATTGTTGAAAACGCCTTGGGTTGTTTAATAAAATGATAGAACGTCAGACTCAGCTGCATAAGATCTTTTAGTTCGATTCCATATTTGCTTTTATGAATTCCTAACAGTAAAATCATTTGTTTATGTTTTTTATTGTTGTTGAAATAACCAAAATAAAAATAAAACTGGAAAGCTTCTTTTTTAAATATTGGTATAATCATATTGACTGCAATTGAATTAGACTTCTTCTTTTTTGAGACAATAAAAGAATCAATCAAAGCAAATTTTTGATGTTGATTCCATATGCTTTTTTATCATTGCAGTTTTTATTACTATATAAGTATTCATATAAAAATACTAAAACAGAATTTAAATATAAAATTTAATAAAATTGATTGTACCAAGTTTACTTTCAACACTTCCACATCATATTCATGTTTAGTCTGCTGAGAACATTAATATTTTGCTGATTTAAATACTATTTGATTTTTGGTTCATTACATATTCATTTTATGTGATGAACCATGCCTCTTTTATTTTACTTTTGCAATCATTTCTTTATTTACACATAATTTTAACAACACTTGGATCACAATTATGGCCATTCTCTCTTTCATGATTATGAAAGACAAAGAAATTAACAGCTTCAGACTTATTCTTAGACTTTTGTATACTAAATTTATATTTCGGTTTTAGTATTTTTTATATCAATATAAATATTTATTTTATATACATTAATGGATGAGCTGCTTAACAATATGCATCAACCAATGTGGTGAGTGTATTGGCTTTTTACTTCTGAGCTGAACACCAGTATTACCATGAACTTTCTTCTTATTTTCCTGATAGTCCTTAACTGAATCATAAATTGAGTTATCATAACTACAGGATGAATGGTTTTATTAATGAATTTTTGATACTTATAATCATGACAGAAAAACTAAATTATGGCTTTCATTTTCAAGATGCTGTGCCAAGGCAATGATGGTGATTAAAGGTGAAGAACTCTAAGAATTTCCATTAAACAATGACCTTTTTTTAAATATCTACAACTGTAGATCACTATCAAGTAAAGCAAGATTGTGTGAACAGGAAAAAACTGTCTGATAATAATAGGGCATTGTTGCACTTACTTAAGTTAGAAAAAAAGTTAAAGACAATTGAATTAAAAAATAGATTTATTATAAATAAAAAGTATAATAGTAACATTAATGAGATTTATGATATATCAGATAGAATGGCAAGGTATTCAAATAAATGGGAAAAAACCAAATGCAGATAAATCAGGTTTATTCTTCAAAAAGTTTTTATGTATCAAAGAATTAAAAAAAAGATTTTTATATGGTTGTATAAAATGCTTTTAATCAGACCAAATAGGATTTTAAATATGGGAGGTTTTCTGCTAGATTTGATAAATAATATTAAAAAATAAAAGTGTTGTAGAATGATATGGTTATGGTATCAGAAATAAAAGAGGACATAGATTTATAAGATTTTTTGAAAAATTCTCGAAATGAAAGTAGAGCAGTATTGTTCTTAAGAAAGTTAATATGGAAAATAATACTCGTCTGTGAGATATAAGATATATGTTAATGCAAAATTAGAAATTGATATTCCTGTTTTAAAATGCTAACAGATTTTAAGTTGATCATATTTAACTGAAATAAATAAGAAGATAGTCAATACTCTATTGAGAACCTCAATAAAGATAACTAATACAAAATAGCAGTAATTGGCAAAAGAATGTATAATGAAAAGAAGAAATATGAAAATACTTTTATAAGTATCTGAGAAGGTTTAGAGTTCTGTAAAATGGTATGAAAAGAGTTAACAATATTATAAGAAAATACAACTGTGATTAGTTAAGAAAAGCTGTAGAAAAAAATAAATGTTTCAAAAGTATAAAGCAATATAAAAATTATTTCTGCCAATAAAAAGAAAATGTGTAATTATTACTAAAAGGAAGAACAATATCATGATATGTGTAGAAGAATTTTACACAAAATTATATAGTAATGAAGAACAGGGGAAAGTATTCACTACACTTCCTATATCTTCAGAATTTCCAAGCAATTTAAGTGAAGAGGTGAGATATGCAATTAAATCTATGAAGAAGGAAAAAGTTTCAGGAAATTATAGAATGATTATTGAGATCTAAAAGAAACAAGTAAAGAAATAAAAACAAATCATTGGCAAACCTATGACCAAAAATCTAAATGATAAAGATATGTCAGATAAGTGAAAGAAAGCCAAAGTAGTATTAATATTTAAGTAAGTTGATAAAGAAGATATTAAATATCACAGGTTTACAAGATGAAGTAACACTGTGGATCATATCCACAAATTGGAGAAGTCATAGAAAGAATCAAACAATATGAGTTGGTATTATGCTTTGGTATAGAAAAACATTTGATTCCGTAAGTGTTTCCAAAGTGATTAAAGCTATGGAATATCAAGATATAGACCCATAATATAGTCGTAGTTGAAGAATATTTATCAAAATGCAACAAAAGTGATTAGATTACATGTTAGAATCAAGATGATTAACATTTATAAGTGTATAAGAAAGTGATTTCATATCTCCAAAACATTTTGTAGCAATTTTATAGATTAAAACAGAAAACTATAAAAATAAAAATACATGGAGATTATTTAAGTCATGTAGATTTTGCAGAAGAATGGGTCGTTTTATAATGCTTCAGTATTTCAGGAAATTTTGTATTATTAGATAAAAATAATAATCTTCAAAAGATTTTTTCACAAAATGTATTTGATAATTATGAATTAGAAGGTATCATTTCAAATACCTTAACCAAATTATTAATATAGATAAAACATAATGGATAAAATTAATCATATTAAATTTAAATAAAATCATTTACTAGAAATAATTTAATATTAAAAGCAAATGTGCCTATGTGTTTGAAAAGGGAGGTTTTTAATGGGTCTGTTTCATCAGTTTTTACTTATGCAACTGAGATTTAGGCACTCAATAGAATATAAAGACTTTGGAGCATTCAGTAAAGTATGGAAAATGTGTAACATAGGAATAACAAAACAAAATAAAATTGGCATACATGAATGAAATAATGAATAGATTTCATTGATAACAAACATAATGCTAGAAGAAATAATAATAGATTGGCAAGGACCATCTTAAATTGGATCCCAAGACTTTTTTCAAAATAAAAAAGAGACAACATGTGAGATTGATGGATGGAATAAAGAAGATTATTGTTGGGAGATAAAGAAAAAAGCTATGGATTAAAGAAATTAGATTAAAAACATTGAGAAACTTTTAGCCTGCAGTAGAATGATAATAGTTGAAAATTCTACTGACTTTCAAAGTTATTTTTTTAAAAAAAACAGTAGCATAAAAAAAATATGTTTCATCAAGTTTATCAAATATCCTTCCTGCCTAAAAAAAAATTAAATCAAACAATAACACTCAACCATTGTTGGTACATGTTTATCACAGTTTACTATAACCTCAACTAAATATGTTCTGAAATTTATGCTAAATCATATAAATTCACATATTAAAATTGACAGTTCTGCAAAAACATCTAAAATTTGAAAATTGTACAAATTTAAATATATTTTTGCTGTAATTTAATTTAATATTAAATCTTTTTTTTTTTTAAAAGATTATACTTACTTTTCAGTGTGTTTTAAATTAAAGATGCCTTTAAATAATTTAAGAAAAAAATTGTTTTATATTTTATATTTAAATGTGTATATAGATAGATAGATAGATAGATAGATAGATAGATAGATAGATAGATAGATAGATAGATAGATAGATAGATAGATAGATAGATAGATAGATAGATAGATAGATAGATAGATAGATAGATAGATAGATAGATAGATAGATAGATAGATAGATAGATAGATAGATAGATAGATAGATAGATAGATAGATAGATAGATAGATAGATAGATAGATAGATAGATAGATAGATAGATAGATAGATAGATAGATAGATAGATAGATAGATAGATAGATAGATAGATAGATAGATAGATAGATAGATAGATAGATGGATGGATGGATGGATGGATGGATGGATGGATGGATGGATGGATGGATGGATGGATGGATGGATGGATGGATGGATGGATGGATGGATGGATGGATGGATGGATGGATGGATGGATGGATGGATGGATGGATGGATGGATGGATGGATGGATGGATGGATGGATGGATGGATGGATAGATAGATAGATAGATAGATAGATAGATAGATAGATAGATAGATAGATAGATAGATAGTGGGTGGTACTGAATGAATGAGTGGGTAAATAAGTAAGTAGATATAATGGATGGACAGACAAGTAGATATGTTGATAAATAGGCAGGGAAGTAAGCAGGTGTACATTAGGTAGGTAAGTACATAGAAAGATTAGGGTAGGTCGATTGGTAGCTAGGTCATGTAGATAGTGTTAGGTAGGATAAATAGGTAAGTAGCATAGATAGGGATGGAAGAAGGTAGGCAGGCAGCAGGTAGATATAGATAGATAGATAGATAGATAGATAGATAGATAGATAGATAGATAGATAGATAGATAGATAGATAGATAGATAGATAGATAGATAGATAGATAGATAGATAGATAGATAGATAGATAGATAGATAGATAGATAGATAGATAGATAGATAGGTAGATAGATAGATAGATAGATAGATAGATAGATAGATAGATAGATAGATAGATAGATAGATAGATAGATAGACAGACAGACAGACAGACAGATAGATAGATAGATAGATAGATATATAGATAGATAGATAGATAGATAGATAGATAGATAGATAGATAGATAGATAGATAGATAGATAGATGAATCAATAAATGGGGAGATATATGGATAAAAGACTGAGTAGAATAGATAAATGGATGAATAGTTAGATGAATATATAGTTGAGGGGGTTTGAATGAGCAGATAGTCTAATGGATGGATGGATGCACAAACAGACAAATAGATAGATAGATAGATACAGATATATAAGTCAATATATAAAAACTGGAATAACTAGATAATAAAGTTTTATGCCTAAGTGATATTATATGGTCATTATTTTAAGAGAATGAAAAGAAATCACACACAAAAAAATGTAATTTATTTTACCTAATTGTTCTAAAACATGTATAAAGAAAACATGATAGAGTAATGATTAAAGTATAATTTAACCATATCTATGACTTCGCATTAATTTCTGCAGTACAGGCAAGTAGATTAAGAATTTTCCAGTAAACTCTTTTAACCATAAAGGTATACACATTTAGCCATTCCATAGACAACTATATAGTTATCAGAAAATAAAATATTAAAAATAGTCTTAACTAGATCATTATAGAGTAAACCACTTTTCAACATTATTACACAAAGGAACCTTAGACAAGACATTACATAGGAGGCTAATTAATTCATCATAGTGGACAAGATTTTTTTTTTAGTTTTTCTTTTTTGTTGCAATCTCTAAGTAAAAATTGTCTAAACTTAAATATTAAACTCATAAGTAAAAATTGTCTTTTTTATTCATACTTAACCAATCAAAAATTAGATGGCTGTCTGGTTGATTCTGAGATAGCTAGTTGAAAAAAATATTCTAAGCCTGCTTTAGATCTTAGGTTCTACGGTGTGGATATGCTAACAACTATACAGTATTGTTTTACTTAGCTGGATATTATGGAACTCTGTCTAATCATACAAATATATACAGTTTGATTTTCTTTTAGAATAAATCAGGAGCATTAAAAAATACCGTGCATGACAGAAACTGATTTACATTTATGCATCAGGTATAACAAAGAAATGATAACTGAAAATAGCTATATTTCTGCTATTTATACAATTGCTATAAATTCACATGAAAAACGTCATGATACTTTTAATAGATGTTATTTTCTGGAGTGAGTTTATTTTTAAAAAACAATGTTTGAAGGCAAGTGTTCCTGAATAAATTACAGAGTAAGGAAAGTGAGAAGAGAACTTGTTTTATCCAACTAAATGGAACTTTCGTGTTTTGTCTGAACTTTGTATTTTAACATTTTGACATGTATATATAAAGCAAGTGATGCTTATAATTATATTGTTATGTAAATTAAGTAATCTTAATTAAATGGTAAGGAAATTTACAATTTTTATTAGTGGTGAAATTTGAAAATTAAGTGCTAGCCTATTCCTCAACCCTTGATCTCAGATTTCGTGATCAAGGTTTATTTCTTTAATTAGATTACTTTTATTTATAAACTTAACGATCCTATATACTTTATCTGTTAGTCTATCGAAGCTATTTTATTTTTTGTCTATTCACTAATTTCATCAGATTGTTCATCCACTTATCCACCACCGAGATTGTGTCCTTTAAGGATTTCCAATTTTTTTTCAATGAAATTAAAGTGATAGTAGATTTTTTTTAATATTTATCTTACATATATATATATAATTTAGATCATTAACGGAGAAAAAAATTATTTGCAAAAGTTGTTTACATTTCAGTTAAATTTAATGACACAGATAAAATTATCACAAAATATAAAACTAAAGACATTTTCTTTTTCCTTTTAAAGAGGATTTATTTTTTATTTCTATTTTCGATGAGTGACCTTTCTCTCTTGATCGTTTAAACCTATGCCTGTATTTTAATGAATAGTTTGATTGTCTCCAAGGATCTTCATCATACTTCTTTCTAAAGGCAGGTTATTCTTTCAACTAATAATTGTGATTTTCTCAAATGTTTAAAGCATGCGCACGTGAATTAGTAAAGTCAAATCTAATTTTCTCTCTCTTATTCAAATATCAAAAAACATTTTTTTCTCTTTTTACTCTCACTTGATTTTATCGTAGCCATTTTAATTCTAAAGTTTAATTATATTGCTTTTTTTTTTTTTTTTGCATATATTATCAATACTGTCAACCGTAAAAAAAAATTAGAAAATAAGAAATGTTTACAAGCAAAATACTTTGCCTAAGGTAGCAATATGAAACCTTTACTACATTTTTTCTCTACATTTTGTTTTTGTTGTGATTGCATTGTCTGTTTTTATAGTATATATATTAATAAATCATAGATTACATAATAACTGTATTTTCTACCTAAAAACAATCAGGTATGTATTTACTGATTAACTATAAGTGACTAGCTGAGTTGGTTATAAGCCAGCTATCTAAAAATATTCTAAGCTTATTTGTAATCTAACAAAAATTTGAAAGTTCACTAGCCCAGGCTTGATTTTAGATATAGCATCACAGATGAATATGTTCGCTTTAGTTATTTTTTTTGGTTTGTTTTAAATACAATTTTTATTTTAAAAATAATTTTTACAAAATAATTATTTTACATTAACAAATAATTAATACATTGTACAGGCTTAAACCTGCATTTATATATGTAATATATGCGGGATTCGAACTCAGACTTTCACACGACCTACTAATCTCAGTGCCATCTCATATTGCTGAACCACCTGATCACACACCTGTTGAAAAGATAAATAATCACCAATATACGTATTTCATGTTAAACCATATGGACTAACAAACTAAAGAAAACGAAAATTACTCTATACATATTAATACAATTTGTTCTAAAAATACAAAGCAAGTTTTGATAAAAAAACAATCGCTAATCCATATAGAACAATAATAACAAAGTAGATATTAAAAATAAATCATTTGAAAAAAAAAAATCTTTAATTTTTTAATCTTCCAATCTACATTGTATTAAACCACATAGTAGTCGCTGCCTTGATACTCTTAACTGTGGTGTAGAATCTTTACATTCTGCAAATTTATTTGCCATTTCTTATTAAAACATTTCTTCAAGTGCTGATAATTTCTGCCATGATTAGTACATTAACCTACTATTTTGATGAAGAAAGCATTTATCAGAATATAATTTTGTTTTTAATCAGTATTGATAAATGCCAGAATCTCATTTTCTTTTACTAAACTTTAAAGTATAGCTTATATGCTGTTATCTTATTGTTCTGCTAGGGAGCAAAAAATAAACAACAATAAAAAACATTTCAACTAATATATAATAATGAAGGGGGGGGGGGGAATCTAAAGATGATAAAATGCAGACTAAAACAGCAACAATAAACTGATGATCCTATCAGAGATCAGTCAACAGAGAACAAACAGTGCACTAAATTGCACAAGTCTCTTAGGTTGAAATAATCTTGATTAGGTTAAACAATGAATACAGTTCAGTGATTTGAGATATCTATTTGTGATTATGTTAAATAAATTGTAATTCATTATTTGTTGAATCAGCACTTAACAGCTGCATATTAGTTATATTTTGTTTTTGATATTCTTACTTATATCTAATTAAGAGATAATTAGAAAAATCATTACAATGTTAATCAGATAATAGCAAAAACATTAAAATTAAGTAAGTATGGATAATATGCAATCATTATCCTGGAATCAACTGATAAACAACTTAAATATTTACACATAATTAGATAAAGTAATGAACTCAAAGCTAAAAATACTAGTTCATAGTTCAATACTGTCACTTTTAGTGTTTGAACATTACACGGTCTCTGAAAACAATTCAATTAAAATAAAAGGCCAGAAAAATCATTCTCAGTTTATTATTTGTAAAATTCATTATATAAAATAACTCTCATTTGATTTCATGATTTAATTTTACAGGATTATTTTTTAATTATTTCATTTGATAACAGACATGTCCATGGACTCCCCCTGGCAGCTTTCCGGAAGTGACAATCTAAGCAGATCGTTCGATATTAAAATACTAAATTATTATAGTTTTTTGAATTTTTTTTACCTGCAGAGAGGTGGAGATGATAAGGTAAACATTTAACTTTTGTATTTATTAACTAAAATATAGAATGGACAGGGCACTTAATTTACTTGATCAGAAAATACAGAAGCCAAACAGAATTATGAGATCACATAGCGACCATAATGTTAGAAAAGTATTTGATAAGCTTAACACAAGCCCTCAAAAAAAAAAAAAAAAAAACAATAGAAAATACGTCCAGTAAAACCAATCAAGCCAACTTCTTTCATAACAAAAGCTTTTTAAGCCGAATGAGCGGCAAAGAATTAATATTACAAACTCCCTTTGGAGATATAAATAAAAATGCAAAGCCTCAATCTCTTTCTGACAAATTTACATTGTCACAACAAAGTAGTCAAAAAAATATAGACTCGTTTTCTGATACGAGAAACCGTGATTGAAGTTACAGCCAAGCACTAAAAGTACAAAAGCCTTATCTACTAGAATTTCCCAGTCTTAAACCCAACTCCGACATAGAAAGATTACAGTTCTGTAATAACACAACGTTAAATCATAATATAAGTTTTAATAGTCAATTGCAAAACACATTAAGTCCAACAAATCAAATAAGCAATCAATCATATGCGACAGCACTTAGCAAAAACAAAACTAAAAATACAAGTTTAATAACAGGTGAATCTACTACACAATCAAACATCTTCGATTTTGTGGAAGATTAATATTACATATCCAACAATAATGAACATAGATCTCAAGCATTTCTTCAAAACTCACAAACAACCATGAATAATTATCATGAGATAAGCCAGGAATTCAATTCCAGAATACTTCCACTTTTGTTTAACTCTTTCTTACATAACCATAGTGATCTTACTTTAATCTTAACCACTTCTAATGATTACTGCAACTTGTTCACATTCCCTACAGATGACTTTTTTGAGCTCATCAAAAGTCAACAATTAAGTGATTCAGTAAAAAGAATATACCACTATCCGAACAAAAGATACTTAGTAATAGAGTTTTACAATATATTACAAAAAGAACAATTTAAAAGAAACACACTTTACCTCAAAAATAGATATCTCATAAAAATAGATATGAACAAACCCAGAATTATTCATGGATTAGCACGAAATTGCTATCTAAATTTTAATCAAAATGACCTTCAACAACTTCTAGTTAAGTTTGGAAATATTACAAATTTCAAATTCATAACAGAAAAAAGAGCAGTCATTGAACTGCCCTCAAACAGTGCAGCCTTCTCGCTTAAATTAAACCCAGATTATTCGCCACTAGACATTCCATTACACTAGATGAGGCAAAATGTCCAATTTTTATCTCGATTCGAGGTGTGCAGCCTCAGTTTTTCAGCTATGGGGAATGTACTCACCTTCTAAAGTCATGTCCAAAAAAAATATGTGCACACTGCAATTTAAATATGTCTAGAAATCATAAATGTCCACAAAAAGCTTTAAACCCTCAATTCAACAAACAACTAATACAAGCGATAATGAACAAGATAAAGTCAATGAGGACAGTATGGAAATCTCACAAACATTAACAGATGCCATAACCCAAGAGAAAACAAAAGAAGTCTGTGGGAACAGTATTACATTGCAACATACCCACACAGCTTCCGAAAACCATTCAACAACTGGATCAAAACATGAAATAGTAGAAACACAGACTCATCAAGAACAACAGACAATAATTAAGCAACAAAAACAATCATCATCTCTACAAACTAATCTGAAAGGTCAAACAATACCGAACAACAAAAGAAAAACACAAGATTCATCTGAATCACAGCATGATGAAACAACCAACTCAACTGCAGAATCTGATTTTGATGTCAACTACTGTCAAAACTCATCAAACAAAGCATTCAAAAGTAGAAATAAGAAGGAAAAGAAAAGAACAAAAAGAAATGAGTTTCAAAACAGCTCAACAGAGAACCAATCTACAGATTCACTAAGTACAACCGCTCAAAAAAAAAAATCAACTCGAATACAAATTCTCAAAGCAAAGCACTAGACCAAGGTCAAACAAAAACAACAGTATCAAATTGGGATATTCTGACTCAAACAGCACAAGTACTCAAGGATCAACTAATCTTATTGGATGATGAGTTCATGAGGGGGCTCAATTCACTGGATCGTGAGGGGGCTCAATTCACTGGATCGGGTACATGCAATCAAAAACTGGTTGAACAAATCAAACTTACACATGGTATGTTTTTCCAAGACCAAGCTACATTTTCAGTCCAATATTAAAATACAGCAATTAATGCAACAACATGGTTATTTCCATTATCTACCCTCAAATACTGCTTCTTCTGGAGTGGCATTCCTAATCAATAAAAATCTGGAATATCAGCAACTAACAACTCTTCACATTACCAAAGAACTTATATTTATTAACATTACTATTAATAATAACCCCATAAACATAATTTACCTTTATCTCAAGAATGATACTAATCTCATTCATACAGTAATTAATAAAATCAATGCCCTGCTTTCATCCAATAAGTCACCCTCAATCTGCTTCAGGAATTTTAATATGACCTATCATCAGTTTACTAACAAATACCTCAATTTATTTAACAAAGTTTTGCTATGTGGAGAAGGATTCTTTCCTCCTCAATCATTCTCATTTTACACACAACACAAGCAATCGCTAATTGATCTTCTCTTTTATTCCCCCGAACTTCATTATAACCTGCATGCCAAGCTGCAATTAGTGCCATTCTCAGACCACCTTGCTATAAAAATCTCACTACAACTAGACACCAACATGATAAGTCTTTCAGACCACACAAAAACTATAAGACTTTTGAACAAAGCCACAACACCGGAATGGATATTCTCAAGAAGCATATATCCTTCTAAATAAAATACAAGTACTTACTTTGCCACCTGTGCAAGCATGGTCTGCCTTCATAGGAATCTTTAGCACCCTCATTAACTTTCACACAAAAAGATCCAAGGGACCAAACCAACTTCTAAAAGAACTTGATTCAATTAGTAACAGGCTAATTTCACTACCCCTCTCAAGTACCAAATTCAAGAAATACTGGAATTAAAAACTCAATATTATGAAAAACAAAAAGCTCTAGCTCAATACATTGCTACAAAGAGGTCCAAAATCTTTTTGGTGAATAGTCATAACTGAACTAGAAGCTACATTCGATGGGCACTTGGATCAGCTGCTAGACCAACACCATCTATGATTATCATTAACAGCAAGTGCTATAGTGGATCAGAAATGTTGGAGAGAATTCATTCACACTTCAAAACAAAGTTGCAAAACAATAATTTTCAAACAGGAAACATATGGAATTATACCACAACCAATCACAACATAAATGAAGCCCAAATATTACAAAAGCTACAGGCATTTTCTGAAAGCACTCATCCTGGCTTCACCCAATCCCTAAATTTGTACTATAACATCTTAATCACTACACTATTCCCATAGTCAAGAAGATGATTGACATGCTGGTCAAAGACTTTCAGAACATTCCAGATTTGTATCCAGTAGCATTGGTCCCTTTTCTTAAAAAACAAGAAAATCCATCTAGTCTCAACAATCTACGACCTATTTCCATGATACCATTGCTAATTAAGACAATTGAATCCTTAATCAAGGACCAGATTCAACCCCAACTTTACTCACATATTTCATCTTTTCAATTTGCCCAAAAAGGATCATCCACCATTGATGCAGTTCAGCACTTTCTTTTACTGACTGAACATGTCAGACAAACCAATAAGTCAAGGCCACTGGCCGTATAACTGGACTCCTCAGCATTTGACTTAGTAATACCATCTGTACTGTTCCAGACGATGTGGGAGTATCAGGTGTCCGATGTGTACATCAGAATAATAGCAAACCTTTTACTAAATCGTTCCATATTTACTTCTTTAGATGGAAGGTTGTCTACAGGTTTTAGACCTCATATCTCGATTCCACAGGGTTCTCCCCTAGCATCACTATGTTTTATAACTTACATCAACCCCATGCTCAAGGACATCGAGAATATCTTGCCAGGCATTTATGTTCCCACCATCAAAAAACAAATCAACCATATCTCCTATGTGGACGATGTTACCATTTTTCTTCCCAGTGAAGCTCATCTTCCAACACTCTTCACAATTATTGACAAGCATGCCAAAATATTAAACTTCCAAATTAACAATAGTAAATCTTCCATCTGGAGAATTAAAACAGGAACAACAATTCCATCCAGGTTCACAGCCAAGCCACAGCTTTTCTTAGGATTCCCCATGGCAAAAACAAAAACTATCATGACTAGAGAAATTCAAAATTCAATCCTTCAAAAAACCAATAAAACAATCAATGCTCTCTCTAGTATTTTGCTTTCAATTCCTGGTAAAATCACACTCTTTAACATGCTAGTGTTTTCAAGACTCAATTACTATCTACCAATCATCAAGCCTACTAAAATCTTCGGTAAACAAATAGGCTCATTATGTACTAAGCTATTGTGGAAAAGGAAGGTTGTGGCCATAAGCTTGGCAAAGGCCCAAATGCCTAGAGAACTGAATGGTCTTGGTCTACACTCGGTTGCTACATTATACTTGCAAAAATCACTAAATCTGCTACACAACTATTCATTGGAAATGGACTACACCAATTTAATCCAAGAATTTCAACCTACTGACATGCTACCTTCCCATAGTAAAGGATGGTTGACTGACATCTGGACACATGTCAATGGCTGTATAAACTTAACTCCAAACATCTTCAATGAAAAAAAGTCCTACTGGGAAACATATAGGCTAAAGAAAGATTGTCCCTCAGCTCTCCATAATGCTCTTGGATTAAACAACAAATTATTGATCAAAAAAGCCAAACACTGGTTTCTGGAACCCAAATTTATTGATTTTCTTCTAAAATTAAACCTCTCATCACTACCCACTAATCAGTTCCTCATAATGAAAAGGGGTTTTAACAAAATTAGCTCTCAATGTCAACTCTGTCAGAGGGATGAAGAAATAATTCAACACATTTTCCTAGATTGTCCATCTCTCAGCATTCTTAGGTTTCTCATTGATGAAAAGATAAAACACTGTTCTACAGATGCATTTTTAATCCAGCAAGCAATTAAAGCTGGCAATTTCACTAACATTGGATTAGCAATTTTTTTATCCTTTGCCATCTGGCTAATGAGATGCAGTTTTGTTCTGGGCAACCCAAACACCAGCACCCTTCAAGCATTTAAAACACTCATCAAGGTTAATATCATCAGAGATAAAATGCTTGCTCCGGATTGGCTGCATCAACAAACCTGAGTCGGCACCTCCAGGTTAGTTCACTGATTATTGCAAAGATATCAATGATCAAATTTGAGTCTCGCCTCATCAATGCAATACCAAAATGAGCTCAGTCATACATGAGAACTCTACCAGACTATCTAATGACTACCAATTAGCGGATTGATCACACCATCTACCTCAACAATAAAAGTTAACATATTTAATCATGAACTGAATGGCTTAACTTATAAGAAAGTGATGGACAGATCTTGGGATGCTTGAGCTCAGACTGATGGATTGGGAGAGAATCACTGACCTTGCCAGCGTTCTCCCAGCCTGCTTGGTCTCTGCTTCGCATCTTGATTTTATACTTATTATAGATTTTGATGTGCCTTTCAACACTCAAAGAGGCATGCATAATTGTTCAACTGGGACAAAGTATGGCGCAATCTAGAATTCTACTGAAGCGTTGATCCAGCAACCATGTACGTATTGACTTTTCATTTAGCTATGGACAGTGCTTGTATTCATGTAATCATCATTGCATAAAGTTGTATAAATTGTTTAAATAAATCGTTATTTTTTTTTTTAAAAAAAAATGAAATCTTTAAAATTTCGCATAGATAATGAGTAAATATGTTCATGTATTTGTAAGTATGTGTGTATGTTGATTGTCTACTTTTCTCTTCAATAATTTATAATACTTGACAATTTAAAACAAACTATTGTTTTTTGCTTTCTACTGATATTTCTGGTTTTAAATAAAACGCCCATTTCAAGCAATAAATTAAAAACAATACCGAATGCTTTTGAATACATTTCATTGTTCTGAAAACATTGGCTTTAAGAAAACAATTAATTTCAATATTTTTTACTTTATAACATCTTATTTGATTTTTGGAAACCGACATTTGTAAAACAATACTTTTATTTAAATATTTTTCAATGTTATTTTATTTTTAGCACTAATTAGATTTTGGCCAGTTTGTTTTAAATAGTTTTTAGTGAATACTTAATCGAATGCTAAGATGCGTAAAAATCTATCCATTTTTTAAAAGTTTAATATATAATCCGCATATAAAATTATAACATCATATAGTATCTTAATGATAAAAATAATGAAATGCTTAGATATTCCGGAAGTCGTATGATGTCATAGCATTAGAAGGGACAGGTTGAGTTTCAAGAATTTTTAGCTCTCGGAGTCTATTGCTCTATTATTACAATCGTACCACAACAAGGCAGATGTCATTAAAGTTGATAGTGTAGATTCAAAAATGAAAATTTTAGAATAAATTGGGTTAAGAGCGTAGCTAGCTATTGCCGATGATGATCATCGAGAGTTATCATGAAAGCACAAAAATTAACATATATAGTGATAAATAATAAGTAGAAGAAAAAAAAACAGCAATAAAAGAACACAGAAGCAGCTGCGAGAGAATATAACAAAAATTCAAATTCAAAAATTTGATGCGGCGGCTTTAATTCATCTATTTATATAATAAAATCTTGTTTTATACTGAGTAGATTACTATAATTAATCATTTTGCATTTCATTTTATTTTAAAAATTTTGGCCTAAAATAAAATATTTTTTCTTTTTCTCATATAGACTCGTTGTCTCATCTTCAGTCTTTTTCCTTTTGCCGCCATGAATTTATCAATGTCACCTGTAGTATATTCACGATTAGAAATATCTCGTGACAATTGATTTTTTTTTTAACTTTAAAATCACACAATATTTTTTTTTCTCTTAAAGAGATCTCACAATATGCAGACAAAATATAATGAAAAATTTATAGATGTTAAATAAATCTATATTTATTGTCAAACAATATACCTGCATATATTTACAGAGTATTTTTACAAGATGGCAAGTACTGCATTGGCTAACCTATTCTTTTGCAGACAGGTGTGTGTGTTAACGCAGTGTTAGAGTAACTATTTGATTATTCATTCATTTATTTATCCCATTGCTAATTTAATAGCTTACTTTAACTATTTGTGCTGACACATATAAAATTCTTCTATGTAGGGTCTCAAATATTTTAAAAGATGTGGAAAAAGATACGCTTCTAACATTGATGTAATAACATTAGAAAATTTGCTGGTGCTCTGTAGAGAAATATCAAATTCGAGAAATTAGATCAAAGTGATAGATCTTCCAGAAGTGATTAAAAATAATGTTTAGTGGAGATGAAAATGTGTTTAGATAGCATGAAACATTTTTATTTAAATTGAGGTTGGCTATTGATCATTAATAAGTACTGATAGTATAGAAAGTATATTCATAAAATAAATAACCCAATAGTTTATTGCTCAGAAGTTTACAATAAATTGTAGCACTAGAAGTACTATAGCTGGGCCATGATTCGTGAATCTTGAGTTTTATTGTCACTGCGTTGACGAAATATAATTAGTAGATTTTAAATATAAAAAATACTACATAATTGTTTAAAAATAAATTTACTTTAGTAAATTAATTATAGCAATGAGTATTTAATATCTATTCCATATGAAAAGTCAGCTATTGAAAAATAAAACTAATAATACTCTGAATATTTTAAACAATGTTTTCAATATCTGTTTATTGGTCAATTTAATATATTACACCACTTCTCTTTTTAAAATTGCTTTAAACGAGCAAAAAAGAGAAGTGTTATATTATATTGTAATATTTTAATGTCAAACTTGAACACAGTACTGAATACTACCAACAAAAAAAAAACAATTAAATTATAAGTGAAATTATTTTTTCAAGTGCTCAATCATTTATTAATGTGTTAAGATGTATTCTTAAGAGAAGAATTAATGAACAAAAAGTCTTGTTCAAAATTAAAATACAAATATCTCTATTTAAATATCACAAATTTTGTTGACAAAAAAAAAAATCATTTTACTTTTAATAAGAGTGATAAGGTGTAAAATTTGCAATCTAAAGATGCTTTGAAAACAAAGCTCAGCATATCACTTTCATGGTTCACACTTCGTACAATTTATTTATATGAGCGTAAACATTTTTTAAAATAAAAATGATAAGAAAATAAAGATTAAATAAATATATTTTCATTAGTAATGCTAATAAAAGACATCATAAAAGATAGTGTATCATATGATCACTTCAGTAATAGGCATCATCCACTTCTTAATTATATTTTACAATTTCAATTTGTGAATTTACATTCAAATTATACTGCATCAATAAACCAATAATCATATATATATATATATGTTAGAAAGGACTTAACCTCAAACTTTTAACCTCTCCACAGCTTGAAAGTCTGAGTTCAAGTTCTTTCTAATTACATTATGTTTAGTAAAGATAATATACATGTATTTGAATATTATATATATATCATTAAAATCAGTCAACATATAGACAATCCCAATATCCATAACAATCAACAATCTCAACCTGTTGTCAAGGCAACCTTTTAACAATAAATCTTGTTTATAATGGCTATTTATTCATCCCTATTTCCATGACAATGTTTCAAATTCAATTTATGTGAACCTTGAAATCTTTTTTAGACTACAAGCAATTTTTCTTTAAAATATTTAACCGATAGCCAATTTAGCAATTAACTAATTATTCTTTGGTAAGTGAATATTTAATTTTTCTAATCTAAATATTAAAACCACTCAATAAATGCCTATCCAGAGGACTGTTACTTTCTTTTTCATTGTTTCGTTTTGTAATATTTTAAACAGCATTAAACTTTTGCACATGCGCTTTGGATTTTAACTATAAAATGAATGAATACAAACACTTCAAACACATGATAAAGTCTTTGGAAAAGATAGAATGGCCATCTATCTTTTTGAACCCAAACACTTTTGTATGGGCGAAGATGGCCATTCTATCTTTTCCAAAGACTTTATCATGTGTTTGAAGTGTTTGTATTCATTCATTTTATAGTTAAAATCAAAAGCACATGTGCAACAGTTTAAGGCTGTTTAAAATATTACAGTTTGTAAAAAAACATTGCGCTATATAAAATAAAAGAATTGTTTCATTTTGTATAATTTTCCAATATTTTTTGCTCAGTAGTGGGTTGTGAATATTGTTTTATTTTTATATATATTTCATTATCAATCTACTAATATGTGTTTTTTTTTTCAGATTTAATTCAATTTCTCTGATTAATGGCTATTTTTTTTACATAAAACCTTCAACAAACTTCTATATTCATCGATTTGAAACAGTCAAAACTCTCCATACAGTACTGCTACTCAGTGCCAACCAGAATAATCAATGGATGCCAGAAGGATTGTGCATAAAATTCCTATCTAGTGCCTACTCATCCAATATCCCCAGACTAGTTTCTGGATTGTGGCCTTAGTCAGTGAGGAGCTTTGGATATGAGAGTATCAATGGATGCAGGATTGGTGTTAAACCACTAAACATCACATGATCACTATTTCTTATGCTAGCACATTACTGTTATTAAAACAGGCAGAACTCTCCATGCAGTAGTGCCACTCAATATCAACTAGAGTAATCAATGGATTCCAGAAGGCTTGTTCATAAAATCCCTATCTAGTGCCTACTCATCCAATATCACCAGACTAGTTTCTGGCTTGTAGCCTTCATTAGTGAGAAGCTTTGGATCTGAGAGCATTGCACCTTGATCTTAGGATCTAATGCAACCCTTCAGCAGCCATATTTTATCTCTACTTAACTACAAAACTATGAGAATAAAATTGGCATCCATTGATTATTCTGGTTGGCACTGAGTGGTACTACTGTATGGAGAGTTTTGCATGTTTTAATAATAGTAATGTGCTAGCATAAGAAATAGTAATCATGTGATGTTTAGTGGTTTAACACCAATCCTGCTAATAAGGTAGTGATGGCTATGGTTGTTAAAGAGCCAAAGATACCAAAATGTATAGGTACTGAACTGGTACTGCTGGAGGGTTACATTAGAACCTAATATCTAGGTGCAGTGCTCTCCGATCCAAAGCTTCTCACTGATGAAGGACACAAGCCAGAAACTAGTCTGGGGATATTGGATGAGTAGGCACTAAATAGGGATTTTATGCACAAGCCTTCTCGCATCCATTGATTACTCTGGTTATCACTGAGTGGCACTACTGTATGAGAGCTTTGCCTGTTTTAATAACAGTAAGGTGCTAGCATAAGAAATAGTGATCATGTGATGTTAAGTGGTTCATTCATTTAATATGTTGTCTCATTAAATGTTTATTATAATATTTTAAAATGCAGTTTAAGATTTCTACTGTTCATCATTGTTATTTTTTCTGGAAATGTGTTAAACCTAGTTTCATTTTAACATCTTAATTAATTCAGTGAGGTTTTCTTATTCATATATTTTACTTTGATCCAACCTTGATACTCCCAACATATTACTATGGTAACCTGAAAGGAGTGACTTACAATATAACTGTAACTCTTCTAAACTTCTTACAGTCATAAATAAATACATTTTACAACCATCTTCTCAAAATCAATTCTAGTGATTTAAAATAAGTGTTTCCATCCAGAAGAATTTAGTAAATTAACTAACGATAAGGCATGCCTTTATTAGGGCATCATCTTTTCATTGAAAATAAATTTTCTGAAGGGAATAATTTCCACCATCATTCTCCACCAACATTCAGCATTTTTTTAGTAGTTAAGCATTTTTTTCTACTTTTATATCAACACAGAAATTATAAATGCTATAGTGAACATTTGAAATGAAATCAGAGATATAAAATTGCATTGACAACTTGAATTTTATGAAATGAATAAAAAAATAATTTAGTTACATTATATAATTAATTTACACAAACAAAGTAAAATTATTTCAGAAGAAAATAATAATAATAACATGCATACACACACAATAAAAATAATGTAATTAGACAACTATTATATAAAAGAAATGCAATATTTAAACTACAGTAAATGAATTCATTAAGGCATTTTCTAAGGTTTTGAATGGAGCATTTTATTATTGTAGCTATATAATTACAATAATTATTTACTTATAGAATTTCATGACTGATAAGTATAGATATATCATGCATTGTCTATTATCATTCTACTGATGTAGTTAATTAGATGGAAATTTGTTCTCTTTTCTACATTCTTTTATTAAATATTCAAATCATGGACAATGATGGGGTACACTTTTTTCATAGATACAAACAAACAATTTATAAATTTTTCAAATGTTATGGCATTTATGGTTGAAGTCCATGAATTCCCAAAAGATGGTTACATGTTCATGACTTGAGTTGATGCATGTTTTATTAAAATTAGCACCATATTAGTTTGTAGTAAAGAATTTTTATTTCTTTTAGTCATGATCTATATTTAAAGATAATTTTCTTTCCAGGACAACAATACATATAACTAAAGAATTATAGTTCTTAAAAAAAGACTTTTTTTCAATCTAGGACTATAAAACTGAATTTCTACATGCAGCTCTTTTTAATAGTTCAATTCTCTCCACTAGTAGCTTCTAAACTGATGTTTTTTTAAATCATATTGCAGTATTTCATTAAAGAATGTTAGCATCATTCTTTAAATTAATCTTCTTCCTTCAAAGTCTATATAATATTGTTTACTTTATTTTTCCTCTTTAATTTTAGTTTAATTAATAATGAGTAATACATTTCTAAGTTGTTGTTTTTTTAGTTTAACTAATATCAAATAATAGATTTATAGATTCTTTTTTCATAACTATAAATATAAAGTTCTTGTTTTTTTTTAGTGTAGTTACATAGTTTAAATTTATTTTATATTTCATTACATTGGTTTTAATAAGTTTTATTAGTTTTAATTATTTCTTTCTTTATTTCTTTAATCTAAATAATGCAATCTTACATACATATCATACATGCATATACATACAGACATATTCTAAAAGAGAATAAACTCATTCATTACTTTATTTAATTAGATCTATATAGTTTTTACTGTCACATTAAAGGATTATCACTTCATTGTTGTACTGCAAATGACCATTTTTCAGGCTTTGTTCACAGCATTATAATATATTTTACTATTACTTTGTTATGTGATCTAAAAACTTAAACAACTATTAAAAAGCTTATTTCCAAACACATAGATAATATCTTTGATTCATTTTTGATTCACAAACTTTTATTTCTTAAATGGTACATAAAGTAATGCTGTATGCATAGTTACTAGGTCTTAAAATTTTTTAGCATTTTTTAAAAATATTTATTATAGAGTAATTATTTACATTTTAAATATTCTATTCATTTTTAATATTAAGCCATATTACATCTCTTTTTATGTTGGATTTCAAGTATTCATTCAACAATTCTATTTTATACTACTTTATATTGAAAATCTAAGCAATTGTACAAATTTCATATACATAATTTTCAAATAATAAAATAATATTTTTTAATTAAAAAAAGAATGGCTCTCACTCATTAAATTCTATCCATCTATAGAAGTTAGGATGCCTTTTATAATTCTTTTAAATAAACTTACACAAATACTAATATATTAAATTTATTCAGCACAAGCAGATGATAATAATAATGTGAAAGGCTAAAACCTTTAACAGAAGCACCTTAAAAATGCTTATGTGACAGCCAATCAGATATAATAATGACTGGATGTGGAACTCTCAATTCAAAAACACAAGTCATCTTTTTCTCATATTTCTGGTTTGTTTTTTAGAATTGAGAATTCCACATGCAGTCATTATTACATCAGATTGCTGTTACATAAGCATTTTTAAGGCACTTCTGTTAAAGGTTTTAGCCTTTCACGTTATTACACATAATAATACAAATTAAATATATAAATAAATATTCAAAATAAATAAAGGTATACTCAATAAATTGATCAACCATTTGAAAATAATCTTTTCATTTGGGAATCAATTTTAAAACAAAGAATATCTGTAACAGGTAGTTTCTTTTAGATTATTTATATTAAAATGGGGAGTAAATTTGTAATGTAACCCCTTTATGAGTGATGCTTTTTTCCTATGGATCATTTATTAGAATGTCTTTTTTAAAATAATGCCCTAGAAATTTGTTAACATTACTTGTTTTTATAGTTATTCTCATAGCTGTAATATAGTATCTTTTTAATGCAAGACTAATTCTTGTTTTTATACATTTTTGGTATTAAAAATGTATTAACATTTATTTTTCCTTTATAACTCAGTAGTTTTATTTTATTAATTTTAAAAGATACATAGTATCAAAACTGAAATTCTTATGCAATAGATTGCAAGAAAAATACATTTTTATAAAAAAATTCATTTAATATAGATGAGCAAATATGGCATTATTCTGAGATGCTCTTTTTTTTCTTCAGTTGTATTAGACAGATTTTTTATATAAAATTATTTCAGAAAATATTGTTATATTTATAATGCAATAATCTTCAAATACTTTTGCTATAATAATTTCTTTTCAAGTCAGACTTACTGGAATTATTTTATTAAGTTTGAAAATAATGTTGTACTTATATGCTGGACTATTTTCATAATCTAACATTAAATATTGCACTCTACCTTTGTTAGAATGGCTCAGAACGTTGTTTAGAATTCAACATTTAAGAGTTTATGTTCAATTTCCATGCTAGAATGTGACTCATTGAGTCAACAACACCAGAAGCAGTGAGAAAAATACCACTTGAAATGTTATGTATATACTAACATGTATGCTATCATTAACGGTCAAATGTAATGAAAAATTTAATAAAAAAAGTTTTAAAAAATTTCTAAAGATTTAATTAAAATGCCATTATCACAAATCTTCAGGGAAAAACACTAAAAATAATATATTTTTGTAACAATGTAATCTACTAATCGGACAAAAACCAAATCCAAAATTCGTCTACTTTCCCAAATCTATATGATTAATAAATCAGTCATTGATGTTTTATAAAAATGAAGTGCTACATTAGCAGTGAACATAGCAAAGCCTTGACTGACAAGATTGTTTGCATAAATGAAATAAATAAAATAGTTGAATTCGTTTTAGTTTTTTTTCCCCAGTATTTATGGTAACTAAAATAAAATGGTTTTTATGACAAACTAAAATTATTCTTCCCCACCTAATCTATTAAATATATTTCATTAACAATAAAAAATTGTCAAATGAAAATAGTCTAAATATCATTATTAATGATTTTTTTTAAAAATTTTCTTTAGCAATGAATAAAAAACTTATCACTATCAACCGCACACAGCTATGAGTATGAAGCCATGGAGCTTTGAAAGCGCTAAGCTTTAAATAAATTACTAATAAATATAACTTCTTTAACGAGCGTTAAAAGTGCATAATTATTGATATTATCACCATTAAACACATTGCTGTATTACTTGAGTTATTTTTAACAATACCAGTCAGGTAACACCAATAAATTTCTATTAAATAAAACTCCACAAATATTAAACTTAATAAACAAGTTTGTTTATTTGCCAAAAGAAAACATATATAAATAAAAGAATTAACAGCTATTAGAAATAGCTTGGTAATCTCTACAGTCCCTAATAAACTTATGAGTTGGTGACTGACTTCTTCACATGCACCATAAGTTTAACTAGTCCTTGCTAGTATGTTACTACATATTGAGTTTCTTATACATGCCCAATATATATAATTGCTACATGTGACACCTCTACACTTTATTTTCTGCCACTATAAACTATAGATTAAGGACAGCCCAGAACAAACTCACTCACTGACAGTCACACTCCCATACACACTGTAGATCTCTGCAAGGTTTTTAATACTAGTCTGATCCTACATAAATCTATCCTCATTAGCATATCCTAATATTAATGGCATTCCAATGTGTGTGTGATATATATTCATTTTCTCGAGTGTTGAATAATAACTAGAAGAATTTATTCATGCACTGTCCATATTATGATTACACTAATTTTCTAGTAAACTTCATTTACAATACCAATATATAACACTTAAGCACTCAGATAATATACACATTATTTATTGTCCTTCATAATTTATGGGATTGATGTAAAAGTCCATTGATTACAGTGCAGGTCTTGTCCTTTTTGATTTTAGGAACTCTGAAATGATAAACCATTTGATTATTATATACATATATAAATGTAAAATAATATAAATAAATAATGATTAAAAATAACTAACATTCACATACATGTTATTTCAATATATAGATATGATTAATATTGGCATAATAAGTAGTTATGCTGATATTGTTGTATTATGTATAAAATTAAATTTGACTTTATATTCATGTTATCTGTAATAAATAGATCAGTATCATATTGTGATATTTATTACAATGATAACATATGGGATGAGTAAACATTATAGCAAACATTTCTCTCACTCAATTAAGATTTATACAACAAATTCAAATACATATATCAAACACTACAGTGGCAGAGCTCTTTGTCATGAAAGACTTAGTTATAATCTAGTTTACTTACCTTTATCTATCATTAGCAGTAAAATTTTTGTACATATATTTTTTAAATTATTCTTTAAAGTATATATATTGCAATAAATTTAGTTATGATCTATAAATGCATAAAATGAAAGCTGATTAATGTTGGCATTAAAAAAAATAGTAGTAGTAGTTATGAAGTTAACTTATGATAATAATAATAAAAATACAGAAATCTAAGTGTTAAACTTGGTCTTGCTAAGTTGATTATATTAGTCAAGGCTGCAATGAGCTCTATAAGCTAATATGGTAACCATATACATACCTCTTTTCAGAACATTTCCACTTTGGGAAATGCATCAGATATTGTTTATCATATTTTATGTAGTTTCACTCTGCTATTTAGTTCTTTTTACTAGTTTTTTTTTTTAAATTATTTTCATCCAAATATTAACTTTAATAAGAATCAGAAAAATAAAATCAAAAATTGACCAATATTGAATTGAAATAAAAAGATCATTTCTGACAGAGAAAGCTGTAAATTAGCAATTTACAGTTTGAATACAATATGATTACACCAACTATATATTGCATTTAAAAAATAATAATAAATTAAAAAATGCAAAGATAGCAAAAATGATTTCAGCTAGAACAATTAAAATTAAACTGAGAGACTGCAAACCTCTAGAACAATTAAGAAATTCATGAAAACTCTTTTGCTAATGTGGATTATGAAATGCAAATGGAAAATGATAGCATCAAAGAGGTGATCATTTATGAATTGACCAATTATTTGAAGGTTTTTTTTTGTTTCTAAGATTGAACTATTATTTATCAGATTAAAAAAATAATAATACTCGCATACAGAGCTAAGAATGCTGCTGAATATTATTTTAAGGAGTTCACAAAAAAGTAGTTCCCACACTATAAAAGTTCTGAAACCAAAAATTCTGTGATTTTTATTACAGTAAGTTTGTTTACATTTTTATTTTATGTTCTTAATAAGTGAATTAATTTTTATTAATTTTTTTGTACAACAATTAATGTTGTATGGATTTCTACATTTATATTTTTGATTTTGTATATATTTTTAAATGGTTGCTTAGATGATAACTTTGGTCAAGGTTATGAACATGGATTAGATTATCCTTAAATATATATATTTCAATATAAACTCCACTAAATTAAGCATATAACAAATGTTCTTCTAGAACCGATTAATTATTGTACCAGATTTTAGTCTACATCATCAAAAATTACATAAGAGCAAAATTTGAATTTAGGTTTATTTGTGCTATATATATTTCAACTTCTTCCCCTATCAGGTATTGATCAAAATAATTAAAATGCTGTTTGTTTTTAGGAAAATATGTATATTGAATTTTTGTGCCTCAAAATATAACCAATAATAAAAAAAATCTGTTTATAATTAAAAGTAATTTAATAGGAACAACTTTTTATACATATACCAATATTTCAATTGTTTAATGTAATATTTCAGAAATTTATCTGAAATACAAAAACAATAAACAAATCAAACATACCACAAATAAATATACAAAAATACAATATTTTTCAAAATTTCAATTTTCTATGTTTTAGTTTATAAAATTAAAAATACAGGAAAAACTTTAACAGTCTGAATTACAATCATAACTAACAAGACATTATTACACAGAAAGTAACTTAAATGTATTTTCATAGTATTTTATTTTTAAATTTATTTTTAATTATTCTTATAAAAAATTAGTGTAATTATTTTCTATCATGATAAGGTTTGAGTTAAATTAAAACCAAAATTATAAATGTTTCTATGTTGGACATGAATTAACTACATTATTTGAGTTTTTATTTGAGTAGAATCTTATTAAGAAAGGAACTAATTAAATTCTTATAAAATTCATTTTGTATTGCTAATTTAAAAATTGAAATTTTAAATTTTGAAAAATAAATTTTTATTTGTATATTTTATTTTAGATCTATGATGTGTTTTGAAGTGTTTATTTTTTGTTTTATGCTTTAGAAAAAAAATTCTGATTTTTTTTTTTTAATTTGCACTAGATAAGATTATATAAAATAATTTAAATATAATTAAAAATATATTTAAAGATCAGATAAAATATAATGTAAAAATACGTTTTATAAAATTTTGAAATAGTTTTTATTATAAGGTAAATTTATTTTATAATATTAATATTTTTCTGTGTCTTAAATTTAAATTATTGAAAATATAAGTTTTGAAAATTATATTATATTTGTGTATTTTGTTATTGTGTTTCAGAAATGAATATAAAATCTCTTTGTAATTTGTGCCATGATAAGATTATATTAAATATAAATATAGATATGTATATGAATCTAATATGCACAAAAATTGTTAATATTAAATTAATTCAATAAAAAATAAGTTGTTAACAATGTAGAAATGTATTTTGTAAATTAGTATTTTTGAATTTGAGGTAAAATTTGAAAGACATTTTTAAAAATATTATGTCTACAAATTAAAATAATTTATACAAGTCATATATATCCATGATATCTCATATGAAACATACAAAAAGTAGAATATATTTATTGCCACTATTGCAATAGGCAATTATATGAAATTTTACAAAAAAAAATATTTTCCTAGAAATTGGTATATTAAATAAAATATATTTGTTCAATAACCTAAGTTTCAGTTAAAATTACTTTATTTCTCTATAAATAGATTTATATTGTTGTTGTAATTATTATCTTTAGAGACAGCAATTTATTTGTCTACTCCAGAACGAACTATTGAATTTTAAATAATTAATTAACACTTTATGGTAATGCCATAACTAGATCCCAGATTAATTTCTATTTATTAATTATCATCAATGTGGAGAATTGAATTTGCACTTATACATTCACAGCCAATTTTCTTTTTGATGCTATCCAAATGAATAATATGAATTTCAAAAATTCTGTTTAAACTCTCTGCAAGAGAATACTGAGGGATAGGTTTCTGCTTTTAAGTGCAGAAGGTGAAAATAAATAGAAAAAAAATATGGGATGCTTTGTTTAATATATAATATTCTTGTTTAAAAGTCACAAAGATTTAATATCAAACTAAGGTCACTAAATTATACAGTTTTTGGTGCAGTCATCACCATCATCATTTTCATCATTATTGATCCACTGCAAGATGCAGATCTCTCCAAGTTCTATCCATTTTCTATAATCTCTAGTCTCTCTTCTCCACATCACACCATTACACTTTCTTATTTCATATATCCATCTCACATGGTCTCTTACTAGGTCTTTTACAATCTCTTGTAATCCAGTTTAATTTTTTTTCAGTCTCTTAATTCTCTCAATGATGTCAGTAATATCTGTTTGTTCTCTCACTCATGTATTTCATTTTTGATCTCTTCTTATTTCTAACTTGCAACTCTCCATACGTTTTGAGTGACATAAAATCTCTATATTGCTCTTTTATTAACTGTCCAAGTCTCAGATCCGTAAGTAAATACTGGTAGCACACATTTATTAAAAAGCAATTGTAAATTATTTCTACCAAAAGCAGTCCAACCAATTTTAATTCTATGATTAATTCCATCCATTATGTTTTCATCTGTAGTAATAATCTGACCAAGATATCTATAGTTGTTAACTTCTTCTAACTCATCATCTTCAATATTTATTTTCTTTTTTTGAGAAAATACATTGAACATTACTTTAGTCTTTTTAACATTTACCTTTAATCCTACTTTCTTACTTTTATGTGATAACTTTTGCAACATTTGCTGAAACTCTAAAGTATTAGTTGCATGAACAACTACATCATCTGCAAAATGTAGATTGACTTAAATAATCATTTACTTTTATTCCCTTAACTTCCCATTTTAATCCACAGAATACTTCTTGCAAAACTGCTGTAAAAAGTTTGGAGATATGGAGTCATCCTGTCATACACACTTCTCAATGTTAATATTTTAAATATCATTATGTAATCTAATTGTTGCTGTTGTATTTTTATAAATATTTTTCAAAATATGACAATATTTTGGGTCTAAACCTTGATGATCCAATGCTTTAATCACTGAAGAAATGCTTATAGAATCAAATGCTGTTTCATAGTCTATAAATCTAAAGCATAATGGCAACTCATATTCATTGGTCCTTTTTATAACTTTTCCCAATACTTGGATATGATCTACTGTACTAAAATCACTTTTAAATCCAGCTTGTTTTTTTGGTTGGTTAAAATCCAAAGTTCATTGTAAATGAGTTATAATTATTTTGATAAAAAATTTGTATAGAACTGATAATAGATTGATATGTCTTATAATTTCTGACATCTACTTCTCACATTCTTCCACACCTCTTGTACATCTTTATCATTTAGTCATTTGATGTATAACTTTGTCAAAAAATATTTCTTCACCTGATTCTTTTAAGATATTGACTATAATTCCATTATTACCTGGAGCTTTTCTCTTTTTTCTAAATTTAATTGCACATCTCATTTTTTAATTTAAAATCCTGGGCAATTCAGAGATATAGTAATTGTAGGAGGTACTTTTCTTACTTCTTTATTGCTACATAATTCTAAATAGAACTCTTCTACACATTTTATGATGACATTTCTCTTTATATTAATAGTTCCATCTTTTTTTTCTTTTTGCAGAAATAAGTTTTCTATCAATATGAAAATGTTTTACATTCTTGAGTCTTTTCTATAACTTTTTCCTATATCATTTTTTGCACCATTTTACAAAATTCAAGATATTCAATCCTTAATGCATCATTTTTAAATAGTTTCATATTCCTTCTTTTTTTATAAATTGTCTTATCTCAGAAAAAATTTTACTGGTCAATTGTTTTTTTTGTCAAGCATTGTATAGCTGAGAGGTCAGCATAGTGCCTTGCAAGCAAGCAGTTGGTTGCAGACAGTTGTTGCGTTTTGCCTCCTGGCGGATGGTATGACATATGAAAAAAAATGCTGCTTTTTTGTACTAGTTATATTTGTTGCAGTTTTTATAAGTATATCAGTTATCTTTCTATTGATTTCATTCAAATCAGAATCATGTTCAAAATCTGTTAATATTTAAAAATTATTTGCAAGTTCTAATTTAAATTCATTGGAATGTTTCTGATGATTAGGAATATCATTTATAAATGTTGTTTTATTAGCAGTAGCTAACTTTCTGTACAGTAGTGCCACTCAGTGAAAGTCTTAATAATCAAAGGATGCAGGAAGGTTTGTGTATAAACTCCCCAAGTAATGTCTACTCATCTAATATCCCCATACTAATTTGTGGCTTGTGGATCTCATCAGTGAAGAATTTTAGACCTGAAAGCACTGTATCTTACATCACACTAATTGATAATCAGTTCCTGTGATGAATCACTTAAGAACATTGCAATCTTGAAATACATATTACCTGTTAGTCAAAATATAATCCAATTCTGCTCTATCTTCATTTACCTGCTTCTATGTCCATTTTTTAAAAAAAAAAATTATAATATAAAGGTTTTTTTTTTTGCACACTCCACCATTTTATATCATCTCTCATTTTTATCACCATAACCAAATTTATCTACAGCACTTTCATCTTTCAATTGTTTACCAATTCTAGCATTAAAGTCTACCATTACAATTATAAAATGTGTTTAGTCTGATCAAAAGCCTTTTGTGCATCCATATAAAAATTTGGTGCCTTCCCTAAATAATATGATTTAAATCTTTGGTATCAGTCTGAATAGTATAACAAATAATAATGTTTTTTTTTCAGTGCAAATCTAATTGTCTTTATTAACAAAGACAAAAAAAAACTATTTTGGAGATTTGGATATAAAATGTAGTGCTCAAGATTACAGTACCCCTTTATTCTGGTTAGTGAGAATAATTGTTCCCTAAAATGTATTGTTAGAGCTCACATAAAAATAAGCAATTATAATGAGTTTTTGTGTAGAAAAAACCTTATTTTAAATTGAAAATATATAAAAATTTGATTATAAAAAATAAACATTAACTTGAAAAAATTATTTGATGAATAAATATTTTATGAAGCATATTAATAAAAAAATATACTAACCTGTGGGGTAAGTATACTGTATAAAAATATTTTGGTAACTATAATTTTAAAAATATATATAATTTTTTATTGATGTCCACCATTTTGCTTCTTACAAAGCAAAAAATATTTCCTGATTGGCAATTCATTAAATTAAAGCGTAAAGAACAAAAAAGTAATCACAATGTGATAAAATGTTAAAAAAATTATACAATGTAGTTTTAAAATACATTTTAAAATTTAAAAAAAAATACACAATGTTCATTTTAAAAGTTATTTTTGAACCAGTTTATGTTCTATTATAAAGGTTTTTTTATTTTTATAATATCTAACAAATAAAATATAACTTTTTTTACACTACTATTACTTTTTTTTAAAAAAACTTTGCAAATTTATATATTTCATATAAATGCAATAAATTTAAATACAAATTTGATAAAGAAATAAAATCTACAATTGATTACTAAAGTTTTAATAATATAAATGATTAGTTCTTTTTTTTTGCTGTTGTATATTTACAATAATAGACTCCATTTTCTAAAAACCAATTATGAGATTATTAACTTAAATTAGTCACATAAACAATATTTTAAACTTATGCTTAATAACATTTGATCACATAAAGTTCATTATTAATTACATAATGCATGAAATCATTTTTTCTTTTATTTAATCAAAACAATTTACAATTACAATGACTGAATTTTACAGTTATGATTAGCATATTTTTGATCACAAACAAAAGTGTTCACGAGAATTTTAATCCATAAAATTAATTAAATAAATATACTCTATCTAATGTATATATTTTAAATTTTAATATTATTACACTTTATTGTTGTACATAATCAAGCTATTTTTTGATTACTTACTGCACTGAATAAAAAAATCATTTGCTTTTATAGTACTTTTAATATATCATAAATGGAAATACTGACTATATTGCAAAGGCACTGAATAAAAAATGCATTAATCATATTTTAATTCTATAATCAAAACATTATTATATATTGTGTGATAAATAAATATCTGTACTATACAGTACATTTTTGGTATCAACATCATGATTTTATTTTCAGGGATGTAGCTTCAATGAAGTCAATATCATATGATATCTTTAAAAATGGCTGCCATTTTGCCAAAACAAATTTTAAGAAAAAATATATTTTTAAAAATATTGTAATGAATAATTGATTGTAATAGTGTGTACAAGTTGATGATGATTGTACTTCACATAAAGATTCATCACTAATCAGGTGCAGATGTATATGGTTCTTAGAGTAAACAGAAATTTTTTCATAGGGACAAATGTTGAAACAAGGTAAAGAAAGTCAGATTATGCTTGATTATTACTATACTTTAATCAACATTAAGACATTGGTCAAATGCATAAAAACATCTAATATACAAATTCAGAACTAAAAAAATCAGAAAGTTGTTAACATTTAAGCAACACCTGACATGTTAATGCAATGTAGACTATTCCCCAAAAAAATTATCAAAAATTTCTATCAAGAATGTAACAACTATTTACATAGTTCTTGTGTTGTAGTTTAACTATTTACATGAGCTAGATTACATTGATGTATTCCCTAAATAAGTAAGCATATTTATTTTATCAATAACAAATTTATTCTGTTTTAAATTCAATTATATATGCTTGTACACTCTCATAGTATCATATCTGTATGACACTGAATGAAAATGGTGAGACAAATTGTGAGATTGTTGATTGTTATTGATATTGAGATTGTCTAAGTGTTGCCTGGTTTTAATGATTACTTACAAACTCATTCAGCCTTGAGTATTATTACACTTATTATTTAAGTGATATTTTGGGTGCAATTTGAAAATTATAATTGCAGTTTGTAATGTTATAATTAATTGTTTATTAGTCTGCATTTAGAATAGGTTATATTTACTTGTTTAAAGAAGTTTATTTAAACTACTTTGTATCAATTACTTCAATCTCTGTGGTTAAGTTACAATTTTTAGTGTCTATATAAAAACCTTTATTGTTAAAAGGGGGTTAACTTGACAACAGTTTGGCATTGTTAATTGTTATTGATATTGGGATTGTCTAATTGTTGACTGGTTTTAATGATATATATATATACACACATATATATATATATATATATATATATATGTATGATCACTAGATGGAGAGATAGAATTCGATATCTTTTTCATTGTCTCCAACCTTTAGACCATGGTTTTGAGCTAGTTGGCTCACCATGGTCTAAAGGTTGGAGACAACGAAAGAGATATTGAATTCTATCTCTCTCAGTGTTTATGTAAACAAAAGCTTGTTAGAAGCTATTGGTAAAGCTCCATCTAGTGATCATAAAATGCAAGTTAAGAGCAAGTTACGAAATTTATAACTTGTTTTGTTTAACATATATCTATATTCTAACTTTAAGTATTTTACTCTCTACCCCTATCTTTCTCACCAAGGTACCCCTAAGCTATCCAAACCTAGAAAAAAGCCTCATTGGGTGGCCATTTATAATGGTAAGTAGTTTGAACCTGAGTTGGTACACCATTTATAATGGATCTATCTACCCCTAGTTGGTGCTGCATTTATAATGGGCTGTCTGATTTCCAGTTTTATATATGAACTTTCAAGCAAATTATTATACAAAATCTTCATACTGGAATAGTTTAAAATTTAATATTGCATAAAATGCATACATTTACTTTCTCAGATCATGATCACCATTTCCATTAAAACAGGAAAAACTCTCCATACAGTAGTGCCACTCAAAACAGGCCAAAGTAATCAATGGATGCAGGAAGGCTTGTGCATAAAACCCCTATCTAGTGCCTATTCATCCAATATACCCAGACTAGTTTCTGGCTTGTGGCCTTCATTCGTGAGGAGCCTTGGATCTGCACTTAGAGATAAAAGATGGCTGCTAGAGGGTTGCATCAGATCCTAAGATCTAGGTGCAGTGCTCTCAGATACAAGGCTCATCACTGATGAAGGCCACAAGTCAGAAACTAGCCTGGGGATATTGGTTGAGTGGGCACTAGATAGGAATTTTATGGACAAGCCTTCTGTCATCCATTGATTACTCTAGCTTGCACTGAGTGATACTACTGTATGGAGACTTTTGCCTGTTTTACTTTCTCAGATGTGACTGAGATCAAGTTGAATAGAAATTTCATAGTGATGTCACCAGGATATGATCATCATCGATTTAAAGTTGACTAACTATATTCTTGTATGTGATATAGTGAGTTGGTAAGAGAAAAAATATATTGCTGTACTGGAATGGTTCATGACAAATGGATAGATGTATATATGTTAGAACATATTTACACTCAACATCACAAGTCTATAGATCACATTTGATCACTTAACATCACAAGTCTTTTTAGATCATGTTTAATCACTTAGCATAATGTTTCTATAGATTATATTTAATTACTTAACATAATAAATCTCTCTAGGTTTCATTGCTGGGGGGCATACTCTAGACTACATTATTAACAACCCATAAACAAAATGAAAAACATTATATGTATAGCCATTTATTCTATTTATCCTTGGTTTAATAATTAATATAATTATGATGATAATGATGGCTTTATAACTAGCCTTGACTAACATAAATCACATCTGTTATTAATTTAGCATTGGTGAATAATGCTCTGGTATACACCAATGTATAATATTATAAACCTTTAATAATTCAATGGATACTCTGATGACAATAAATTAATATACATGGCCTCTTTCAAGTCAAACTATATAGATTCCTATCTCTAATTATTTATTACACTATCATATTTTAAACTATGTTTTATGATTGGAATCCACTAGTTATAATGGTGATTAAGCTAAAAAATTTTAAAAAGAAAATAATCAACTTCAAGAAAACTATAAACTATTTTGATCAAAGAATTGAATTTTATTATTAATATACACCCAGGTCTTGTTTTATGTGGATTTATTTAATGCAATTTTGAAGTTTATGCGGTTCATGCTTCTTCTTAATATCTTTGTATGCAGTTTGCTTTTATGCAATAAAAATGATTAGATCAGAAGTCGAGCTCCGATAATGCGCTATTACTTTAAATATTATAAATTTCACGTACTCACATGTCATATTTAAAGTAATAGTGCATTATCAGAGTTCAACTTCTCTCTAATAATTTTAATATTTTCAGTGCTTTATAATAGTACTGTAATAGATTTTATACAATAAAGAAGTTCATAATTCACTTAAAATCAGGATTTTCTCATTTTACATACACACATTAAATTTTACAAGATTATAATATAAATCTGTTCAAACATTATAGATGCCTATTCTACGCATGTTGTTGTTTTTGCATTTTAAATCACATTCTATTTTTGCTTTTTTAAAAAAGAGTATGTAATCAATTAATCATTTAGTGTCCACAAGTTTATTTTTAAAAAATGAGTTATAGCGGTAGGCATAATTAAATTTGCAATTAAAATCTGATTTTTTAATTATAATTAACAATTTAAAAATTATGAATGTGATCTGAAATTAATGTGACACGAAACAATGAAATTAAAGATAAAAATAAGATTTTAATTTTTAATTGTTAGTTTTAATTAAATTTTGCCCAACGTGGTGAGTCAGTGTCTTTTTATTATCGTAAGTCTAAGTTTTTATTTTTATTTTAAACTTTTAGTTTACTCTAACAGAGAAGAAAAAGACACCCAAGAAAATGAATTTCTTTGGAAACAAAAATTTCAATTTTAGATCACTTAGCGAAATTGAAAGGATCATCAGTGATTGGAAAATATTTAGTTTCGGCTAGTCCATGATAAGAGCAATTAAAAAAATGATGTAGGCACTAGTTGTATTTTCTCTTGTGATGAATCTGATGTCTTACTATTTTACTAATGAACTTACTTATCATCAAATAGCGGTAATGATTAAAATTCTGTACATGTATAAAAAAATGAAAAATACTGTAAAGTACGCATAAAAACATATTGTTTGAATAAAATTAAATACTGTAGTTAATAAATAAGTAAAAAAAGTTCATTTTGTAGCAATTTTTTTCAAATGTGAAATTTTTTTATTAGTCATATTTTATTTCCTTATTTTTTTTATGTGAATTTTAAAGTAATTTTACATTGTTGCTTTGCTTTTATGTGATGTTTGAAAATTGCAGTAACCTATCTCCCATTTTTCAAGATAAGTTAAGTCTATTTTTGTGTGATTTCTTTTGTGCACATTTTCTGAGGAACCTATCTACCGCATAAAATGAGACCCAAGTTTACATTGAAAAATACACATAAACATCAATAGATTGGTTACATTTAATGATAATAACAAATATAATTTTCCTGCCTCCCCCATTACCCCCAAATTTATTTAAACTCAGTCGTTAGCAGCATATAATATGATATATGGATGTTGACACATCTAGTAGATGTATAGATATTTCAGATCATAGAAAATTTAAATTTGATAAATAAACACTCAAAGCACACCCATACGCACATAGTATATAACATTTAAATTTTATGTATCAAATTTTTAAAATAATCGAGAAGTAGTTAGAGAAAATTTATTTAAATTACAAAGATAGGAATAGCTAAAGAGAGATCTGTTCCTAATTAAAATCCTCATTCATCTTAATCCCCATTAAGCTAAGTTACTGATTACCTTAAATTTATTTCTCACTGAAGTAAATTTCTACCCTTATTCTCTTTCTGGATTTGTACATTTATACAGAACACTTACTCATGCATACAGATAGTATTGTGTGAGGGTATTATTTCCCAATGTTAATAAATCCTGTATTCGACCTTTAAATATTAAGATATATATAAAAACTTTTGTTTTTCTGATACCAAAATTAATAAACAAAAAGAAAACAACACTTTATGAATACACAGTAAAACAACAAATAATATAATATTGATATATCGTCAATATTCATCATTATTAAAAAACTCTTTTTAATAAATTATGCTTATTTTAATGATTTGGAGAGAGAAAGGGGGAGAGAAAATGGATTTAAAAAAAATTGTTAAGAGTTATTGAAAAAATAAAATTTTGATATTACCAAGTGCTTCTATTTTAGATGTAGAAACCATTTCAGTTAGTTTAGTGAATTTTATTCAAAGTAAGGTTTGTTCAAAATTAAAAATTTAAATTCAGCCACACACTATTATTTGACATATGTATAGATTAAAATAGTTTAGCTGGAAAAGTTACTTTTTAAGCTCAAGCTTGTAATATATTTTTTTTACTATAATAATGATGATTGTGTGGATCTTGGACAACACTGGCCATTGTATGGTCTGCATTTCTTTAGGGACACTTTTCTTTAGTATTATAATGGATTCTTTATTTCTTCTTTTCCTTTTTTCCTCTTCTTTCTTTCTGCTCTGTTTGTAGGCATGCTAATATATAAATAAATATTTTTATTCTCTTCAGATACTTCTTGCATTTTATTCTCTATGTTTTATTTGCATCCATCAACAGGGGACATAAAGCAATAGCAAGATTGGAGTCTGCTTTGGTCCTGGGGATCAACCATAAAATGTTGTTGGGTTTCATTCTCTATTTAAATTTTTAGATGTGTGAGTTTTCTTAGTTAGACCAAAAGGCCTTTGAACAAAAGTATGTTGATTTTAGCACTGCATTTTGTTGTAGAATCTCATCAAACATATATAAAAATGACAAGTTAGTTCTCAGCAGCAATAATACTTAATACTCAACTCACTCTCACTAAAAAGTATCTCTTTTTCCTGACTATGTATGTGCTTACTTTGGTGACATCACAGCACTCTTGTCTATTGGAATATCTACAGCTGTGTGTCCACCTGGTTATCTGAAAATGTCTTTATCTGCACAGCTGTAATGCAATTATTTGATAGTTGAAAATTTATTCTTTGATGATCTACAATAATTAGTGGTTTCTTTTTTAATTTTATTTGTTTATTAATGAGTTCTTTTCCTCTCTTCCTTTTTTTTAACATTGAAGTTATCTTGATCTTTAGAATTGACTTTAACATTATAGCTTTATTTTAATCTTTTAAAATTGACCATCTCTCTCTTTTTTTTAACACTTAAAAAAAATTGGACTTAAATAATAAATAATAAAAAAGGTTTTTTTACAAAGAAAATATGAATTTAAATTTTAAAAGAAATCTTTTGATATATATTTTAATGTTTAAATTTTGGTGCTTGCATATACACATACATACATATACACACCTTTATAAAACCTGCTTACTTAGCCAAAGCAAAGACAGAAAAAATATATATTGAATTAATAGATGATTGGTGAAAACAAATTAAACTATATAAAAAGCTAAAGATTATGTGAATTATTAGGAATAAACATCATAAACTAAGTTAGTAATGAAAAATATTTAAAAAATACTATAAAGAACAATATTATAATTTATTAGATATAAAAGCAATAGAAAAATTAATAAGTAGACATAAAAAAAAAAATAGGGCATGGAATCTGTGTCTACAGACAACTATTTATATATGCTTAAAACTTTAACTTTTAGATAAAATATGTTCAGATGCATAAAACCATTGAACTAACTCATAATTATGGATATATTAGAAATTTAAAACTGAAACAATAGTTACTTATATCACTATTAAAATTTTATTTTTCAATAGTCTGTTAAAATATTCAAAATATATGCATCATCATCTTCACTAGTTAAAGTTTCAGTAATCTTTTATTTCCTATTCTATGCTCAATATTTTCACAACCATATCCCGCTTTTAGTTCATTTATCTTCTTTCTTTTACAATCTATAGATACTTAATCTATCAAACTATCACTTGAGAACAAAAAAAAGATCTACATCTTTTCCTTTTGGGGTCCTTAGAGTTGGGGATTTAGCATTTGATCTCAATACCCTACAATATATATATATATATATATATATATATATATGTAGGGTATTTAATATTTTATATTTTGTGATTTATATATATATATATATATATAAATGACTCACAAAATATAAAATATTAAAATATCAGAATCCATTTGAGTACATCTATATAAATAATGGCATCCAAAAAGTGTCACCACATATTGTATTTCATCTACATTATATAAAATATTGTTATATAATACTAATAAAGTTCAAGTAGCAGTGTTTCAGTCATATATATTATAACAGCAAGCATCACATGATCACATCTCCAATACTAGCACATAATTGTTTATAAACAAAGCAAAGCAAAACTCCATATAGTAGTGCCACCTGTGCTAAACAGAGTAATCAATGGATGCCAGAAGGCTTGTGCATCAAATCCCTATCTAATGCCTACTCATCCAATATTCCCAGACTAGTTTCTGGCTTGTGGCCTTCGTCAGCGAGAAACTAGTCTGGGGATATTGGATGAGTAGGCATTAGATAGGGATTTTATGCACAAGCCTTCTGGCATCCATTGATTACTCTGTTTAGCACAGGTGGCACTACTATATGGAGTTTTGCTTTGCTTTGTTCATATATCTTATAATGTCAAAAAAGATACTTTACCATAACTTCTAGCTAATATAACATCTATAGCCATAATTTTAGCAGGAATTCACCTGTCTTTAAATGCTGCAAACTGAAATTGATTTCTCACTACATTACTCATATTTTTTTAAAAAAATCACATTACTTTAAAAATTTAATAATTAGTATTTTAAAACAAAAAAAGGAGAAATGCTGTACCACTACATATTGGAATTAGACTTCACATTTGCCTTGGAATTTGACAGGCTTTTTTAATACTCATATAAGAACAAATAATATCTATACATTGTATAAGGTGTTTATGATAGGTAAAATATATTTAAAAATTACATGAAGCTATTTATTTAAGTTGCCAAAAGATTTTTTATCTGGGATTATTGATATAATTTTTCCCTATATTTATTTTTCATGGTTAAGAAAACTAATAAACCATTCAGGAATTACTTCTTTTAGAGTCTGGATATAATCATCATCTTCAAGAATGTCTCTAATCTAATAACTATTGAGAGTACTTTTGAAAAGTTTCAGGTATACACTATCTTACCTATTCAATTAACAAAGTCTATAATATGGCAATTAACAATTGAGTGTAAAGTATATTTCTTTTGTCTATTCTACTACATTAATTTACATCGCAATATTAAATTGAGTCATATGGTAATAAATAATTATATTAGATAGTTAGAAAAATTAAAATTCACTGCTTCTGTCATTCAGATAATCAAAGCAAACTTTTTATTGTCATGTAACACTATTCTAAGCTATTATAATCTGTGGTTTAACCAGTTAAATATTACTATAAATAAAATATGTTGTAAAAATTTTTTTATGGGTTCATTAATCACACATTCATATCTTTTTATATCTTTTCTTCTTGTAAAATTTGTCCAAGATTTTATACATATCGAATATTTTAAGCCACTATTTTAATACACCAAAATCACTGATAAACATAATTTCTAAATTCTAAAATCATAAAGTCTCTATGAAAGTTAAAACCTACAAAATGACTTAAGTTTGTGCTCATTAAATAATCAAAACACTTAAAAGCACCAGAGATATGTAACAGGGATATGGACAAACTCAAATTTGTAATCAACTGGTTTCGTTAAAATGTGACTAAAATGTTTATTTCAATTACTATTTTTTTTTTAAATATATACACTAATTGTTCCAAAAGAAAGTTGAAAGGATGTTTTATTTATTTAAAAAGTAACATGTTGAGAGCTATGAAAACAAACGTTATTAAGAATAAACTTAAAACAATATATTCTAAATAGTTTTAGAACATTTTGTGGCATAATGTTTTGCTTCTAAACGTATTAAGAACAATGTGGTAGAATCAGAATATCGTAATATATTTTTAAAAATATTAATAAAACAAAACTGTGAAAGGAAGCTTTTTTGGAAAAAAATTTCTGATTTTCTATATTTATGGCTAAACTTTATAGTTGAGAAAATAGTTTAATGTTGTGTAGTGGCATGTGAACTATCCTCCCTTATTTGTTTAAAATGTAAAATATTAGTATTACTTTTTAATATTTATTACATTTTTATTTTAAATCCTCCATAATTATAAGCATAATGTACATAAAGTAACAATGTAGATATTTCTATTATCAAAACATTTATATTATTATTGTTTATTTAGTGATAGGAAATAATCATTAAAATTCAAAGATCTTTAAATATCAATATTCACAATAAATTATCTTGAAATGCCAAATAATTCCCAATGATAATAGCAGCGTATTGCCTAATTATCTTTTTTTCCAGCAGATAGAGATTAAGATGAATATGTAATTCAATTTTATAATAAATCATCTTATTAAAAACAATATTAGATAATTGGAATGCATATGACCAAGTTATCTTTAAAAAAATCTGAAGTTGCTTGGAATTTTATTTAAGATTTGAACTTAGATTCACGGCAATGTCAGGCTAATCCACTATCCATTACATAATGTATATTACGTTTTCAGGATAAAATGGTTTATTTTTCTCATTCGTTTTATTCTAGTTGTTTTATTTTATTTTTAGAAATTATAGACACGGAACAGTTATTATGAAAATCTTTTGTCTATGCGTGATAAAATATGCACGTACACACATACACACATAAGCAATATCTCAGCCACTCCAAATAGTTCTACTTTAGAACTATATTGTTATCAATAGTAATAATATTACCAATTCAACAAAAAACACAAATGTTTATAAATATACATCTTTATTGATTTATAATTTTAAAGAATAAAAAAAATCTAAATGCATGCATCTATTTTTAAAAGCAGATAAAACTACAAAAAAAAAAAAAAAATTCAATATAGATTTTAGTTCCTTGATGCTCTAAAATGTGAATTGTAGATTAAGTTTCTTTTTCTTCTGTAAGTACCAAATATTTACACATAAATATTTGTTAATAATTTATGATTAACGAAAAGAAATTTGAGAAGTTTTCATGATAAACTTGAAAACCATTGAATAAATTAATTATAAAAATTCAATATTATAAAATATTTAAAACTGAAATATTTTTTTTTATTTTGTTGTAACTATATATATAAAATTGATAAGTAATAATAAAAAAGATTGTGTACAAAGTAAGCGTTTCTAAATTTGTACAACTGTAAAAAAAAAAAAAAAATTTGGTTATTACCTGAAAAAAGAAATGATTTCTCATTTGAGATATTTTAAATAAAATCGAGTAAAGCAAATTCTTAATATCTAATTCATATATTTTCGTCGTTGCAGTTATTATTGCAACGTCTCCCTTATTCACATTTAAATAAACTACTTATCATTATATCAGAGTTGAAAACCAGAAAAATATATAGCGATATTTCTGTTTAGATGCTTAACATTATTTTACTCATGTCAAATAAAATTAAATTATGACCCTTATACAGGACTATACTTGTCATCAAAGGCAAATAATCCTAAAAACCTGCTAGTTATAATAGATCTAAGCTGTTATTCTATGATGAATAACGTCACATGTAGGCTACTTCAAATGAAGAAAAGCTGCATGAATTGAAAAAAAAAACACTTAATGATAATCTGAACCAACTGATGATTGCTGGTTTAGCATGAAATACGTATTTTGGTGATTATTTATCTTTTCGACATATATGTGTTCAGGTGTATCAGTGTTATGAGATAGCGTGGAGAGTGGTGTGTCATGAAAGTCTGTCCTCATATACCCTATATTTTAAAAAGATGGTGGATCAGAATACAAGAACTTTAAAAAAAGATAACGGCAATTATTTAAAATATAAACATAAATAGACAAATAAGAAGTGAAAAACAAAAATTAGTGCTGGGAAGATTATTGATATATTATATAAAACATCAAGATTAGATTTCCAATGTAATGGAAGATATTAAATGCTAACAATTTAGATTTATGCTCCAACAAGTTTTAATTCTTATGAAGAAGTAGAGCATTTTTACATAAATGTAAAGAAGAATTTTGATCAGACTAAACATTATTATAAGTTTGTCATAATAGATTTTAATTATAATATTGGAAAATCTTTAAAAAATGAAAGTACTGTAAATAAATTTGGTTGTGAAGATAGAAAGGAATGTCTATGGAAACATTATTATGAATTCCTTTTTAGAGAAAAGATCAGAAATTGACCTGGAAACATCTGAATAAAGATTAATCAGAATTGGATTATGCAATATCCAAGTGTATTTAGTTTAATGTAATGGATCAATCATCACTGCTACATATATGGCCAGGCATTACCAGTTTAAATTTTCTCATAACAATTCAGTCATGGGTTTCTTACCTAACAGCTGAATAAGCATAAAATTCTATAAGAACATATCCAAAAAAAAATGATTTATTAAATGATATACACAGAACAAAATATAGAAAAAAATATTAATAATATACACAAATCTAATATACAATAATTAATTTTAGATATCTGCCAATATTTCTACACACATTAACAAATTTATATATGTGCAGACTAAAGCTGTATTTATTAACTTACTAAGATCTTTTTTAGATGTATTTATTAACAACCTACAGAGACAATCTTTTTGAGATACAGTTAGGCCTTGTATGTTCTGATAATGATTAATTTTCTATAATTCACATAATCTTGAAAATAAAAGACCTATTACCTTTATCTAGTTTATGCATTGTCAAAAAATCCAGGATTTATTTCAGCTTGCAGATGTTAATTGATTACTACTCTTAGTCCTCTTAGCCTGTTTAATCACTTTATTTAGAGCTATTTTAATTTGTTACTTACATTTAATTATAGTATTTCTATCAAATAACAATTATATGCTCAAATTATATATAATTTTAATTAAATTTCTAATTTATGTATATACATTATATACCATTGTAAAACTTCCTCTCTTTCTCTAAAAAATCACCAAATGTCTAACACACATAGTCTTTAAATATTTTCATCTTTAGTTATTTTTTTGTCTTGGAGATACCACAGACTGGGATCTTTATCATCATTGTATTTCTCACTTACTTTTGGCTGTTCTGGCCTTTTATTTTTTTTATCTTGTACCTCTACTGATTTATTCAGACTATTATTTTCCTCCTTTGAATCAATCTTTTTACCCTATTTTTGGAGAAACACCATTTTTTATTATCAAGTATATTTAATCTCTTCCAATTTTTATTATTTGGAATCTGCAATAACACAGGAGTTTCTGCTCATGAGTTTTTTATAGTAATACTGGTATAGAATGATGGCAAAAGACTGTAGCTGCTACTTTTCATAAATATCTCTATAGATGCTTTTACTCAATGTTTGTTTAAACTGCTTTTTAGTGACTCCATTAGACTGAAGATGATAAAGAGTGTCAAAATATATTAAAAAAATTTAACCTTTGTTACATGAAGTCAAATTTATTATCTGTAACTATGTTTACAAGAAAACGGTTTATTAAGTAGTTTTGTATATATACAATGTATTTGTATTTTTGATGTCATAATATTCTGCCCACTTAAAGTACTTATCTATAATTCATGAAAAAGTTGTGGTTTTTAAAAGGATTGATATGGTACAGGTTTAACACTCTCAGTCCACATCCTTTTGGTAGTTATCATGCAGAAATTGATTTTTTTTTTAGTCAACCCTCTTTGCTCATAACTGGCCACCTAACATATGACCTTGACAGAACTTTTGGTACTAATAATGCCAGTACGTTCCACATGTAATAATGTTTATATCTTGTACACAGTTTGGCATCAATGTGTAGTACATCATCAAAATACATTGTTTGTACATTGATAAACTATCTCAGGCATTCAAAATATGTGATGCTACATAATTAGATTAGCAATAAGTTCACTCTTCTTTAATCCATTTATTTTCTAGTTGATAATCAGTATTTCTTTTGTATACTTGGTTAACACTTCATTATTTAACACAGCAAATTCCATTATATTTTAAATAATTTATACTTGCTATAAATTTTCTGTACTCATACCAATGTGACATTCTTGACTGTGCATCAACATAATTAATATTTTTATGGGTTTATAAATGAAGTCAAATTCATATGAAATTAGTATCTGTTTGCTAAAGTGTGCAAGAATTTGCTTTAGGTTTCTAAGATTTTTAATAGAGGACAATGATCTTTAAATTTTTTAAAATATGCATATACAAATACTAGTTAAACTTTTTACCTGCATAAATAATAGTCGAATCTTTTTCTTTTAGCTTCAGATAATGTCCTGCATGCATAAGCAAATGGACATTCATCTCCACTCTAAAAATATATTTTGAATTATCACCTGGTAATTTCTAAAATACACAAGCAGCTAATTTAACATTAATAAACTTTTCATTCTCTCAAAACCTATCTCATATTCTACATTCATTATTATCAGTTTGTTTTTAAGTAAATCATACAATAGAGTCATAAAATCCACTTTCCCAACACTCAAAAAATGTAATAACCATAAGAAAACTTGTAATTCTAAATATTTGTATATTAAGCTGCATTTTTAACAGCATTTTTTTTTAGATTCAAAAACTTCCCTTTATTATTAATTACATAATTTAAAAATTTAATCTCAGTAATGCTCCAAATATACTTTAATGCATTTAGACAAGCTCCAATTATTTGTAAATGCTTGCAAACTTTGCTTACACATATTCCTAGTTTAGTTTCTACTTTAGCTATACTTAGTATGTTATAAACATAGATTACACCTTCTATCCTTTGCAATAGCCCATTCATCTTTGTCTGAAATAAAATTGGGGAAATTGTTATCCCATATGGAAATGTATTATATGTAAACAATTTTAAATGGATATTTATTATCAAAAGTTTAACTGTCCTCATTATTACTGGGATCAGACAAAGATGGAATATATGTTCAGCGTAGAAAAAATGATACTTTTTATATCAAGTATAAAACTTCTCAGATATTAGGTATAAGATTTTTATTTATATATTTATTTATTGTAACTCAATAATTGACACCCAAATGAATAATTCTATCAGGTTTAATATGATTAATACTGGAAATGCTCATTTTCACTTCTCAACAGATGAAATTATACCTGTATTTAGTAAATCTTTTAGAATTTTTCCATTATAGGCTTCAACACAAAGGGAATCTTTCTAGATTTACAAATAATAGAGTGAACATTTTTTTTTAGCTTAATACCTATTGGTTGTCCATTTACTTTTTCTAGAGCAATCTTAAACAATTCTGCAAAACATCCCCAAATCTCCAGTTCCACTTAATTTGGTTGACAATTTTTATGTTTATGACTAATGGTTTAAACCAATTTCTATCTACTATTTAACTTATATCTTGTGTGATTGTGTACAAAGTTGGATTACTTGCTCATTTGTTTACGTTCATCTGCACAGTTACATCCCAATCATGTCTCAATTTTAACCATTGGGATTTTTAATCAATCTTTTTCAGATAAGAATAACATACTCACTCTACTATTAATTTAACCACTTCTATTAATGTTTTATCTTTCTGTCATTAGTTTTTATTTACTGTTTTCTCTCTAGATTGTACAATATGCTATAAAATAAAATTTATCAAAATCAATTTTATGAAAAAAGGTTTATAAGCCTACAAGTTTAAATTACAATAGAAAAGTAAAATCATAACATTGGATTTTTTTTCCCCAGAAATAAACAAAAGCTAATAAAACCTATAAATATCATTTTAAAAGCATTTAAGAAACCCAACCATCTGTTTTTTTTATTTTACAAAAGAGTGGAAAATTAATTTAAAAGTAAATAAGAAAGTAAAAAATGAGAGAAAAAAAAAAGCATGTTAATATAAATGGAATTGATTTGGTTTATTAAGTTTGTAACAAATTTTGCTTGATTTATTATCTCAGCCGTTAGTTTTTTCTCTCTCCTCAACTCATAAGTTGATGGTTCATTTGGGGAGATGGTCGACGATCATTGCCTAGCCCAAGAATACCTGCTGGGAGGGTGAAAGTCACTACCTTCACATGGACTTCGCCATGAAGGGCTACTGTACTCCTTGATGGATTATTTGATAGGTCAGTGTTGTTTGCGCTCACTATCATTAGGTTTCATTTGTTAGCTTTAAATTTAGTGCATTTGTAAAGCGGTTGATCTGTTTTGAGACACTACCATTTTTTTGTAACATTAATGGAGTTCTGTTTTGTGGGCATGGGTCTGCACTCCCCTCTTTTTCTTCAGGGGTGGCTGATTGTAGACATTAGTTATCTAGTTTATGGTATGGGCTGTTAACAATTTTGCCACTGCCCAGAACACCTGCTGGGGTGCTACATGGTCAAAGTTGGTGCTATTCCTGCTCTTGTTGGCTGCTGTGTCCCCTGATAGGCTGGTTTTGGGCAGTGTTGATCTGGCTCTTTACTCATTACTTCTTAGTTTTTACCCAAGTTGGCTTTCCAATTTTGGGCAGGTAGACCAATTGTGGTCCCTGCTCATTTGAACTGCTAATTGGGAAGCAGAGGTATTCTGAATGGTCTTGACATAGCTCGGCTGTGGTTCTAGAGTTTATTGTTTGGTGAACTTGGGCCTTGGACCTTGCTGCCTGTTGTGGTGGTTGGCACAATGCTGGACTTCACCTATTCAGCTGAAGCATTTGAGTCTTTGCCTCAGGGCCCCAGGGGTGGGACCATTGGGTGATGGTTCACTTCTTGACAGCCAGGCCATGTGGATCCACGTATAGATACACATTAATCACATTACAGCAATTTTTATGGATGTAATTATTTTTGAACTTATGTACATTTTACCTTGTTACATTGAATCACTGTGTAATCCTCAATGGGTAAGTGTACCCAAAATTTTTTGTAATCTTTTATTAATAAAGGTTTATAAACCCCTCTCCATTGATAGATCTTTTATAAATCTGTAAGTCCATTATCTTGTAACAGTAATTATATGTTCTATTCTATATCTTTTTGTTGCCCCCCCCCACCATAATTCCTTTTATCAACAATATACACTATTCCAAATCAACTGACCAATCATAATTTTTTTTTTTTGAAAGATGACTTCTAAAATACTTCTCTCTTCTCTAATCAGATTCATTACTTGCTTATAACAGTGTTGCAAATTTAAGTTTATCACTGTTACTCTATTCATAAGCATTCACTCCACATGATTCACATATGTTTGTCATTGACCAAGATTTTTTATATCACATGCCATTGTCATGTTGTCTGCATTTTTCTTTCAACTACAGTGCTGATTTATATCACCTAAATTAAATCCTCTTATCAAGTTACTCCACTTAATATTTCTCAGTGATTTTGGCATAATATATCCAGGGCAGGTAATTTTAGTGTGTTAAATAAAGAAAACAACAACAAAGTTTAAGAGTTTATTTTACTCTGAATAATGATAATATTAGTAGTAAAAAAATTATTAATTCAACTGGCTATTTTCTTGTTGAGAATAGGATCACTTTACAGTTCATATCTCTATGGCGATTCAAAATATACAAATGTCTCATTTACTCTGTAATTTTGTAAACACATTACTGCATACACATATTTTTGAGATAGTCAAATTAGATTCTTGACCAGAGCTTTCCTTTACTAATTTCCAGAACAACAGAACTGACTGCAGAATATCACTTAAACCCAGTACTTAATACATTATTTGCTGCACTTCTTTTGCACTGTTACTATTTGGACTATTTATTTTTTTCCTTTTTTAATTCTTCTTTTGCAGACATTTTATCAGATTTGCTAATTTGCATAAACCACAACTATCTGCAACCAACTACTTGCTTGCAAGGCACTGCGATGACCTCTCAGCTAACAACACTTGATTAAACCACAACTTTTATTAACATACAAATTAGTCTGTTGTTTCTTGCAGTTACCGATTTTTTTTTCTGCCTATCAATTAAATTATTTCTTTTCTGGAATATTCTAGCAATATCAAGATTTCTAAATCTGTACATACACATTTATTTATGCTTTAATAAAATATACATGTGCAGACATAGCAATTAAGAAACTATACAAATCATAGTCATATTTGTTACAATTACTTACAGTTTATTATATTTCATTTTACTTTATTACACACTTAGCACCTTCATAAAATCCTAATAAGAGTTTTTATACAAGAGTCTAATTGTTTTTCATTTGTATAATTGATATGATTGTTGTATGCAGATTTTCTACTATAGCTTAATAATAAGATAATTTATTCATGCATTGTCTGTTATGTCTAGAAATGCTACTTTTATGTACTTACACAATCCTCTAATTTTTCAGGTTTTCTGCATACACTAGCTCTTCTCTGAAAAAGTATGTCTCTTGTTGGAGCTCATTTGATATAACACAATCTTCAGCTGGTTCAGTAGTTTGATCCTTGATTGAATCATTTGCTACAGTTGATCTGTATCTGGAATTAGGTCATTCTTCTTCTCAATAAAATTTTCATCATTTTCTTAACATCACTTTCAAAATGCCATGAATGATTTATATGCTTCTTAAATATTTTTTTTCATTATTCATTTGTATATCTAATTGACTGAGGTAAGATTTTCATTATTACTCATGGTAGCCATTTTTTTTTTTTAAAGTATAGTTTAAATAAATACATATGCTAACCTGTGTGTTATTAGTTAAATTTTTCTAAAGACATTCAATACTCATATTAAATGATGCAAATAGTCCAATATATAAATATATACATATATGTTATGTAAAGTTCCATGCCTCCAATTATACGTAAAAGATTTAAATTTACAATGTTAAATAATTTCTGTTGCTTATTTATTTAATTATTTAGAACATTTTGATTCCATAAAAAAATGAAAAATATGATTGAGTAAGGCACTTTCTGAATTATTCAGAGATTAAAATTGAAATAATTATAATATTTAATATTTGTACAAAAATTATAATCTATATAAATGTTGTAATGTATTCTCACTGAAATTACCTAAAATTTTCACTTTTATTACAGTAGATAGTAGAAATTTATCTTAATGAATCTACACAGTTTTATTTTGTAGTGGCAAACTTAGTCAGTTAAAAGATCATTTTCAAAGATAAATATTCAAAGATATTTTACTGATAGTGCAAATAATAATTTGCAGTCAAATTTACTGTACAGAAGTCAATTTTCCAAAATGTAATATATGTCTATTGCAATGATAATAATCTTTATATAACACTTGCAACATAAAAATGTATTGAACCACTAAACATCACATGATCACCATTTCTTATGCTTGCTCATAATTGTTATTAAACAGGCAAAACTCTCCATACAGTAGTGCCACTCAATGCAAGCCAGCATAATCAATGGATGCCTGAAGACTTGTGCATAAAATCCCTATTTATTGCCTACTCATCCAATATCCTCAGACTAGATTTTAGCTTGTGGCTTTCATCAGCGAGGTTGGATCTGAGAGCATTGCACCTAGATAATGAGCTTGGATTGAAAAATATTATTGTGTTTTCAATTTTAGACTCATAGTTTTGTAGTTAAGGAGAGATAAAAGGTGGCTGCTGAAAAGTTGCATTAGATCCTAAGATCTAGGGTTCAGTGCTCTCAGATCCAAAGCTCTTCACGGATGAAAACCACAAGCTAGAAACTAATCTGGGGATATTGCATGAGATAGGCACTAAATAGGGATTGTATGCACAAGCCTTCTGGCATCTATTGATTACTCTGGCTTGCACTGAGTGGCACTACTGTATGGAGAGGTTTGCCTGTTTTAATAACAGTTATGAGCAAGCATAAGAAATAGTGATCATGTGATGTTTGGTGGTTTAATACCAATTTTGCCTAATAGAATAATGGTAGCTATGGTTATTAAAAAATCAAAGATATAAAAATGTATGGGTACTGAACTGAGCTCAGACCTATATGACTATATAGACTAATGATCTTGGATTGAAAATATTATTGTGTGGAGGGTTTCATTAGATCCTAAGATCTAGGTGCAGTGCTTTCAGACCCAAGGCTCCTCACTGGTGAAAACCATAAGCTAGAAACTAGTCTGGGGATTTTGGATGAGTAGGCACTAGATAGGGATTTTATGCACAAGCCTTCTGGCATCCATTGATTACTCTGGCTTGCATTGACTGGCACTACTGTATGGAGAGTTTTGCCTGTTTTAAAAATGTATTGATTCACATTAAGTATAAACAAATTCTATAATAATTATGATAAAAATGGCATTAGTATTCAGAAGATTAAATCCAGCCTAACACTTCCAAAAGCATTTTTTAAATTTCTTTATTAAGTCCAATCTAAACTAAGCTGAGGCACAACTTTTTTATACAAGAAATATTTCTGCATGAATTTTTATCTCTGATCATTATTTGATGTACTTTTGTTACTCCAAAATATCCTTCAGGGGATTGCATGAATTCTCAGGTTTAATGGTATACTAAGTTCAACAGCAATATAATTAAAAATGATAACAAAATAATATAACAATTCATTTACAATGCTCATAAAATAAACAAAAGAAATTGTTGTTTATATATTTTAACTATCTTAAATCATAAATATTTAATTACAAGTATATTGTCTATACTGAACTTAATGTAATTAGAAAAAATTTGAACGCAGACTTTCAAGCTCCTACAGCTATCCACTCCATCTTATACAACCAATACACATGATCACATATATGTAAGAAAGATAAATGATCTGGACCAATTGATGAGTGCTGGTTCATCATGAAATATGTATATTATTTTTTTCACATGTATGTGGACATGTGTATCAGTTGTATAAGGTGAAATGGATAGCTGTAGGGAGCTTGGAGTCTGAGTTAAAATTACTTAAATCATAAAATAAATAAATGCAAAATATTGAAATTAATAAATAGTCATAAACATTAAAGTTAAATGTAATTATAAATATACTAAACTCATACTAATATTAATTCTAAAATTTTATATACAAATATAAATGAAAAATCTTTTTCATATAATAAAATGTTTTTCCATGTTTTTTTTTTGTTGATACTATAAGACTTATGGTACTGTCTGTCATATAATAATCCTTACAAATTCATTCCTTTTTTTATTTGAATTTACCTTCTTGAGCATCAGTGACTGAGGAAACAAGTCTCACTATAGGCAAATACATGGTAGGTGTTATGGCAGAGTCATCTTTTTTGATATGATGCACTTCTCTTCTTGTAAGCAGATAAACTTGCATCACATGCATGGTTAATGTTCATATCTGTATAGAATTACATAATTTCAGATATTTTCCTGATCTACCTCTGTTTTTTAATCCCACATAACAATATTTTCCTATGTCATAATTGCTGAGTTAGATGTAGTATTAAAAATACATTTTAAACAGTAATGTAAAGTTATTCTACCATAGTAATATATAGAAAAAGTATTTTAATTGGTAGTCTTTTTTTCTATTAGAGGTAAAGTTATAACAGTTGCTGTATCAAACTTATTTCTTGGGCTGGTTATAGTCTTTAATCTTTTCAGATTTCTTGTTGGCAACACTATTTCTATCTCAGTATTTTTTTCTTTCTTTCTGGAATTAGGCTGCTCTGCCATCTCCTCTGATTCAATACTAAAGCCTATTATTGTTTTCAAATCATTTTTGTTGTATATCAAGAACACCATATCCTAAGTTTTAAATGGTATTTATTTTTTATCTTAATAAATATGTTTATCACATTGAACAAAGTAATTATTTCTAAATTAATTTACATTAGAATGTTTCCAAAACATTTTAATCATATAGAGCTCATTATTTTTTAATTCATACTTTTAGTAGTAGTTGCTTTTTAAACAATTATAAAATAACTTGAGTTTATAAAGAATAGAAAGAAAGCACAAATGGAAAAAAAAAAGATCGACTTCAAAATCTATTTTCTTGCTTTCCTGATATTAATTCTATACAATTTTTAATAAAATTCATAAATTTGCCATTAAATTTGCCATATGAAAAAGGCAACTTATACTGTTAAGCTTCTTTTGGAAAGTAAATCTGAAAAGTCTTAAAAAATAGCACATATTTTTTTAAACTACACATTTATTTTCAGTCATATAGTAAACTTAAATAAATGAACTATTTTTTCTTTTTTCCCTTTCATTACACTGGTTATAATTTTACTGTTTTTAATTTTACATAATATATTTCTTTACATCATACCAAATGTTTTGGTGATATTTTTTTTAATGTATAAACTCATTTATTTTTTATTTTTTTAAAAAAGATATAATTACATGCTACATGCATATGTCTAATGTATGTGCACATATATTGTAATCTATAAAATTTACAAATTAGTTTATATTATTTATTAAGCAATCTTTAATAATTTGATCACAGGAAGCCTTGTAATCCAAACAATGTTACTTGCAACCAATTTGAACTATTACAAACCTCTACAAAGCCGCATATATTATTAATTGAGAATTAACAAGTATATTGAAGCTAGAGATAATCTCCAGTTTAATGAATGATTAGTAAAAGTTATTAATATAATTCTATAAATGGGTTAGTATCCAAGTTGTAAATGCAGAAAATTTGAATTTTGTCAACTAAATTATAGCAATTTTATCTATATATATATATATTGAAAAAACAATAAAATATGTGTAAGAGATGTGATCTAGGCCAACTGATATGTGGTAGTTTAGCACAAAATGAGTTATTGGTATCATTTATCTCTTTCATGTCTTTGGTTATATATTTCAGTATATTGTGATAAAATAGATATGTGAAACATATAATATATATGAAATTAATTATATCTAATATATCAAGCATGAGAGAAAGTTTGGTCTGACTTCTAGGCTGATGGAAGGTTATGATAGGTTTGAACTAATCTGAAAGATGCAAGTAAAACTAATTTGGATATATATATAATATTTGCAATTTATAAATTTTTAATTTACGTAAAATTAAAAATATTATTCATAGAATACTAAACAATTATAGATATGCAAAAAAATAAAAGATCAGAGACAATTTAAAAAAAACACTCTATGCAGATAAGTGGTAATTAACTTCTTAATGTTGAAAAATGTTTTGGCCAATAGTAAATGGCAAAAATGAAGGGTTATAAAAAACAGTTCAAAGAAGATTTGTAAAAATGTACAGTTTTCATTTTAGTGTTCAAAACTAATTCAAACATCTATATTGAAGCTGGTCAAGTAAAGAGCTATTAGTAACATTTGACAGCTGGATTTAAGATAAAATCCTGATTGCATCAATAAAAATAAATCTTACATTTCAATCTACAGAATCAAAGAAGCAATTTACTACAGTCAAAAAATATTTTTCAGTATTGCAATAATGACAAATCATGTTTATGTTTGTATTTTCTCAAAATGACCAGCTTAAAAGCTATCAGATATACATTAGCCCATTACTTTTCATCTTTATAGTGCTTAAAAGAACTGGATGCCTTGCCAAAGACTACTGTGAAGTCCACAATTGTGTGGGTTCTTTGTTCTATCTATTAATTCAAAATTGATGAATAAGTTAGTAAAATTATCTTGCCATGAGATATCTACACTATGATTAACAAAGAACCATGCTAGGAAAATAAACTCTGTTGTACGTTAGTGTTTTTCTGAAGGTTTGTGATGATGGCGTTTTAGTTGTATTTATATGTTGGACTATTTTCATCATCTAATATGAGTATTGAATGTCTTTAGAAAAAATTAACTTTATTTAAATATTCCAAACACATTCAACTGTTAGTAATAGCACACAGGTTAGTATATGCACAATGTTTTGGAAAATATTATTCTCCCTTCTTCTTCAGGTGTTGCTGCCTGACTAGTGGCAGTACTGGCATGGGAAGCAGACCTGGCTCAGTTGGTTAGAGTGTTACCATAAAATTCAATATTCAAAGAATCTAAGGGTCCAGGTTTGATTCCCTTACTAATACTATCACTGATCAGGCCAGCAACACCTGAAGAACAGGAAAGAATAATACCTCTCAAGACGTGCATATACTAAACTTTTCTATTACTAACAGTTGAAACTATTTGGAATATTTAAATACAGTTAAATTTTTCTAAAGATATTCAATACTCATATTAGATGATGGAAATATTCCAACATATAAATACAACTGTTGCACATTAATTTTGAAATTTCCAGTAGAGCAAAATAAATTACCTAAAATAAGAAGTTTGGAAAATTTCAAGTTATAAACATAATGAGGGTGTATAAGATACTTAATAATGATATGCATATAGAGTATCTCTGTAAAAAAAGAAAATAAATATATAAAAAATTTAATTATGTCAATTTGAAAAGGACTAAGTCTGAAATAACAATAATTTGGAATCTAGTCCCACCCCTCACTATTGTTATTTTGCGTGTATGGATCAAGATTTTTTTTTTTTTAAATGTGAAAATAATATTTAATGGTTTTCTTTTTGGGTAATATTTTTTGTTTGTTTGTTAATATTTACGATATAAATTACCTGAATCCAAAGTGCTAGTCAAATATTATTTGCATTGATATTAATGAATAATAACGAAGTAAAGTAACAAAACTTTTGCTCGATTAAATGATAAATATATATCTGACAGTTATAGCATTCGGAACTATTTAATGTATGTATATATAATAATGGAATTTGATTGCAATAAAAATGTTACTAATTTTTTGATACATCTACTCTGATTTTATTCTCATTCTTGTTATATATCCATATTTTTTTATCCATGATTAATTAACAATAGTTAGTATGTGCAATCCTTATTCTCAAATTCTGTTCTTTACAGTATTAACAGTGTATCATCACTTTATTCTGAAGATGTGATGTTCAGAATTCTGATTCTTATCAGTGTTAAGTTCAAATAAAAAGTTATCTTTAGCAGCCTATATTTTTTAACAATATTTAGGGTTAGATAAGCACATGTAAATAAGCATTTATTTTTATAGCGCTATGTTTTATAAATTGTAATACATTAAAGATCAGCCTTTTCAAGCTATTGTGCATGCACTTTTTATGAGTGTTAATAATAAATGAATACTTTCATTCCCAACACAAGATATAGTATTTATGAAAGAATAAAATGAATCCACTTATTCTTTCCAACCCAAATGTATTACAATTTATAAAACATAGTGCTATAAAAATAAATGCTTATTTACATATGTTTAAGTTTCATTTGAGAGTGACGTTTAGTAAATTCTAGATAATTTCGTCAACGTCATTCATTCAAAATCGTAAACAGTAATTTAAAGTGAGTGGTCTATCCTCACACTTTCATTTCCAGTACTTAAGATTTGCCCATATATAAGCATAAAAAGTGCATGCACAATAGCTTGAAAAGGCTGATCTTTAATGTATTATAATGCACATGGAAATTAGCAATGCTCTGAAAATGATATTATGATGAAAAAATTTAAATAATACAAAGTACATTGGCAGTTTATATGTCTTCTAGTTGTGATGTAGCCCAGTCAACATCCTGTTCCATTTGATTGCTCAACATGATGCATATTTTTAAATATCATCAGATGTCATTTATTTACATTTGCTGATTTTTGCATTTATATTCTACCTGGTAACATAAGTATATATATTGTAACCTAGTGTTATTGACACTCGGTTTATTTGGCATTGTTTCCACAGGAAAACAATGCTATCCTTTTCTAGGAAATAAAAAAGTAAAATAATAATAATATTAAGTGATTAATAAAATATGCTATTTACTCACTTTAACGTGTTTTAAGCAAATAACTAAAAATTTGGTAATCCAATGTCATTTTGAAGAAGAGCATGAATAATTTAATTAAAATATTAACAATAAGAGCAATTTAATATAGTATAAAAGCACATATCATAAACAGTAATTGATTTTGATGGTAGAGGGGAAGTGGATGAGTATCTTGTCATAAAGCACAATAACTTCTGATAATTTATTTTTGTAGAAAATCATATTTAAAAGAAATATACATCACTAACTATTAATTAAGTATATTTATTATTTTTCATTATTTTCAAATTATTTTGTAATCCATTTAAATCATACAAATATATGACTGTAATAGTTTTTTTCCTTCTTTGTTATTATAATTAAATGATTATTTTTCTGTAAGAGATCGCTAAAAGAAGACCACCAAATTTTGAAGAAAGTTTAGTCTGACATTAGTTTTACAAGAAGAAATACTGAAATTCGTAACAAAATTTTTATTATTTTTTTAGCAGAAATAAATATAAGTCCAGTAAATTTTTAATAATATCATGAGGCTATACTTTTTATAAGATATCTGTTTGTATCTACCTATTTAAAGTTATACAAAATATACTATCTTTCTAAAGTTCAAAATGACTATAACTAAGCAATGAATGTCATTATATTTAAAATAAGTAATATAAGTAATTTCCAAGAAATAATCAATTATTTTAACTTTACCTTATTTAATAATTTTTATAAAAGAAAAATTATAATTAAAAAGACATATTATAAAAGCAAGGAAATTATAGAAAATTCTCTTTCTAAAAGAAATTTGCTTTGAAAATAATGTAGTTCCCCACATTAAAATTTTTATTCACTGAAAATCATCTAGAAATAATATTATGATCAATGATATTTACTTATGCCTTTTTTTAAAAGAAAATATAAATTTTCTAAAAATATAGGAAAATTGTATGTGATTTTAGGGAGAATTCCTTATTAAAGAAAATTACAATTCCTAGAGTAGAATAAAAACTAAAATTAGTGATTTAATTATAACCATAAAATAATATGATATTATACATCAATTGACTTAAAACTTCATACCAGTAAGTACTTCCTATATAATTATTTGGAATTGCCTTATTTTATTCATAAGCAGCTACTAAAATGATAGTCCAATAATAAAGAAAAGAATGTATATGTATTATCGTCAAATATTCCATGTTAAAATATATTTTTTTATCCAAAATTATATCGTTAATTCAAGGAAGAGTTACATCCAACCTGCTTTTTTTTCTTTTATTGAGAATGAGCAACTTTTATATAAAGAAATAATAAATTTTCTTATTTTAAATTGAATATAATGGATCGTTCTTACTAGATAATTGCAACGAAAAACATTTTCTAGTGAGATAATAACCATTGTTAAGTAATGATTTTTTATTTTGTAAAATTATTATTCTTTTATATATCAAGGTGAAAGGTGTATAGTCAAGTAATATTTAAATATGAATATAAAGTATTTCTAATTATCTATTTTTTATTATAAATTTTTTTTATTTTACTTTGATATCTTATGGGTATGATTTATAGTTAGATTAAAAGAAGAAAATTTAGATATAATAGTAAAATACTGAATTATAGAATAATTAAAGAGAAGGTATACAGGATTACTTATTGTGAAAATAATATGTATTGAAGACTTATCATTATTATTCATTGACTGTTAGTAAGAAATACTACAAATGTTGATTTTTTAAAGTGAAATTATTATGGTTTATTTATCATTTTTCAGATTGATTAGTATACCCCGAACTATTTGGTAATTAATGTATTTTTGTGATATAGCAGTTGCTTAAGATCACATAAGTAATAATTGTAATTCATTTTGGTATACTCCAAATTTTTCCATGAGGGAAGATAAAACTAGTATTCGGGAGTTTATAACCAAGTATGCTTCAGAGTTAGGACATAGTAATTTATATTATTTGTGTTTTTCTAAAAATCCCAGGAGAGGATTATATTGGTGTGATTCCTATTAGCCAGTAAACAAGGACCCACCAAATTTTTAATATAGTGTTAACTCGACTTATTATTCATATGAAAATAGAGATAATCCACAGATGAAATTAGAATATAAGATAAGTATATAATCTAAGTGAAAATTGAGATATGTTGTTAACATATTAATAAAAGAAGGAGAGTAAAAATTGTGTTTATTATGGAGATATTTAATAATGTAGACATATAACACGGAGGATAGGGTATAAAAGATAAGAAACTATGGACGATAAATACTTATAATTTACTAAATATTTATTAAAGAGAAATGTGATGTTTAAAAAAAATATATAGAAACTAAACAATTGAGTACGATAATATATTTATTTTGATCATTAAGTAAGAGATGAAGAGTTTAACAGGCTAAAAGTATAGACAATAATGTTAGAATATTTTTTTACATATGGACAATAATGTATAGTTTGTTATTTTTAACTGGAAAGTAATAATAAATTGAATTTAAATAATAATATGCTTAATAAATAGATTGAAATACTGCAATACTTTTCTGCGAAATCTTTATAAACTAATTTCAATCACCAGATAGACAATGTAGGCAGATCAGAATATTTCATTATATTTTAATTTAATAAAATTATTTATGAATTGAAACTTAGACCAAGACTTTATATGGGTAAAATACTTATTCCCAAACTAGTAGGTTTGGTCACTGTTCTCACTTTAGTGAAGTGTCTAAGTAATAAATCTTAGTTAAATTAGGTTGATGGAAATGGAAGGCCAAAAGCACCTTCTATATCATGAGAAAGGGCTGAGTATTAAAATATGGTTATTGAATATGGTACACTGTTAAATACTATAATAGTTGATAGTGGATAAGAATGGATTTAAATAAGGTAGTATAGGAGGGTATAGCAAAACAATAGGAGTTTTTTTATAAATATAACAGAGAACCCTGAGACTAGTGTCATTATTATAAGTGCTCTTAAATTAAGAATTGATTAATTATGATCAGTATTACAAGCGTGGCATGGCTTAAGAGATTGAAACTTCTGATTGTATAATAATAAAATATTGAGATCATATTGGCAAATTAATGAATGTTTTATTTTAGTCAGTAATATTAACAATGACATGAAATCATCATCATCATTGTCGAACAGTGCAAGTACTTACAGCTCAGAGAATGTGTTTTGGATAGAGAAAGAATGTTAGTTTATTCTAAATTTTCTTTTTAAATTTATTTTATTAATGATAATTTTTTTTTAATTCTATCTCTGTCTGAACTGCATATCGCTGTAGCTGAATTATTATAACTAACCTAACGAAGAGATATTAGGTAATATAGGGTTTGTTACCCGTGCTATACGGAAGCGTCCGAATTCCGAATTCTCGTTATTGAATGCGCTCATTTATTTTAATAGAAGTCTTCTTGTTAATAGGTTAGAATATATATATATATATAATTACTAAAATCAATCAACCCTTAGACAATTTTGATATCAATAACTATCAACAATCGCAACCCATTGTCAAGACATTCTCCTTTATTCCATTTTTATTGTTTAAAGGAGATTGCCATGACAATAGATTGAGATTTTATAAACCTGTTTAGCTTTGAACATTATTAAACTTAATATATATATAACATTTACAAACATTATCACTCAGAATAAAATATCTGAGTTTAATGCAGTTTTTTTAATCCATAGATATTATTATTCTTATCATTTTAGAAAATTTTCTTTAGCCATGTTTTTTTAATTATACATTTTCAGGAGCATATAAGAATTTGTTTATCTTTTTTTCTCAAAATTATGTTAATAAATATGTGTTTCTTGTTAAGTTCAAAAAACATTAATAAATGGATTATAAATTCCTGTTAAGTTTAAAAAATATTAACTGTCTATTATAAATTCCATTTACAAGATATATATTATAACATAAATGCAAATACATTCTGAACATTTATTTATTGAACATGTCTTAGTTGTGAAATTTAAAAAATATTAATAAGTCTATTATAAATTCCATTCACAAAATTTAAATATTATATGTATTACAATGTATAAATATTAACACATTTTGAACATTGTCATGATTTTTTTACATTCAGCATTAAATTATCATTGTACTTTTATGTTCAGCATCTCTGCCTTTTTTGGAAATATTTTCACAAAATGATTAAAATTTGGCATCTTCCATTGACAGAAGACCATGCGTTGGAGTATTTCCAAAGGTATAGGATCCTGCCCTCACAAAAAGTCTGTTATTATGCACAAAAAAGAAGATGCATTTATGGTGATTTTGCAGACCATTAGGGATTTCAGGTCCCCAACATGACTAAACTATGTTTGTCATTTTGTTTACTGAAGTTTAAATTATAGTAAATATTAATTATGGCAGCTTCTAGTCAGCCTTTTTTTTTTTAATATTTATTAGAGGCTTAAGAAAAAAAGATAAACAAATTCTTGGATGTCCCTGAAAATGTATAATTAAAAAAACCATGGCTGTAAAGCCTGGATAATGGAATAATATATAAATACCATCTTTCTTTCATCCATGTATCTTACAAACTCTCATTTCTTTTAATTTTAAAATATTATTAGAACTTTTAATTGCAGTGAGCTATCTGATTGTTTACTTCTGCCTTAACAGAGTGTGAATTTACAATGAGGAAGTAAAATTTGAAAATGCCCTGGAATCAGTGGTTTTATATTAATACAATTTTATCTGTAATTAAAAAAAATATAGTCACGGACACATACTATATAAAGAATATTTCTATTTATTCTTATCATATTGTTTTTTGTAGTTAATTTTTTTTTTCTAGAACTAAAAAGTTAGTATTACTACAAATATATTTTGGGCATAATATTATAAAAAGAATTTTTTAAAGGAGTAAGTAATACAAAGGTTTCCAGAGTTAAGCTGTTTTCCATAAAAAAAACAATATCTTCCAGCAGTTTATATAATTTATAATAAAAAAATACTATTTCTATGGGCAACTAAAATACTATTGTAATTTTATATCACCCATGAAAAACCCATGATAAAACCTGATTTCAGTTATATATTAGTTGGAGTAATCATAGAGTCAGTACAACAAAATATTATTCTTGCAATGAAGGAGAAATCTATGTAAACCATGTTGTTATTCTAATTTCACTGAACAAAAAAGTATACTAGCAAATTGATTACTATTATAGTTGTTATGATGAAAGAGTATGGAGACAAGATGAAAAATGAATAAATTAAGTATTACCTAAAATGTTTAGAATTTTTTTTTTTACTTTAATTCATAGGTTTTGAAAACAAAAACAAAGAGTTGGAAGATTAAAAGGCAAGACAATTTAACAAAATGTAAGTCTTGAGAAAGAAGAAATATATTTTATTGAATGTCACATTTATGACACTATTTTAAAGTAACATAGTGATATATAAGTTTCTCATTGATTTCATATCTAGCAATAAAAAAATATGATAGAAGCATGTCTTTTTCAAAAGGATATAAGTGCAGTCACTTCTACTAGATCAAACACTTTATATACTCAACTTTTCATTTCAAAAATCATGTACAAGCATTTATACAATCACTATGTATGTATATATAATGTTTGTAAACTAAATTAGCTGTTTTAATTTAAGAAATAAAATAAAAATATTATGATCTATTTCTATCTACATTTATCTGCTTATTTATCTATCTAATTTATTTATATATAAACTTACTTAATTAATTTATCAATCTATTTACCTGTATATCAATCTACATACTTAGCTATCTGTTCATTTTTATCTACCTACCTATCTATCTAACTACTCAACGTTTTGCCTATTTACTTACTTCCCTATCTAATTTATCTGTCTATTTATCTATCTTGTTATTTATCTCTTTATATATATATATATCTATTTATTTGTTTATCCAGCTAACTGTATAAGTATCTATCTATCTATCTATCTATCTATCTATCTATCTATCTATCTATCTATCTATCTATCTATCTATCTATCTATCTATCTATCTATCTATCTATCTATCTATCTATCTATCTATCTATCTATCTATCTATCTATCTATCTATCTATCTATCTATCTATCTATCTATCTATCTATCTATCTATCTATCTATCTATCTATCTATCTATCTACCTGGCATCCTATTTAGTATCTATTCATATAACTATCCATTCATATTTCCTTCATATATGCATACATTTTTCGTTTATTTTATTATTAAATATATTGCCCTAATTAAATGTACTTTTAAATGATTATTATAGATTCTAATTTTATTTTGATTGTTTCATGATTATGATTTTTTTTCTGCAATAAGCAATAAGCTGATACATGTTAAACACATAATAAATACATTAGAATTTCTATTTATTTAGGGGGGGGGGGACGAGAATATTGCACTATTTTAGTTTAAATAAATTGGAATATGGAAAACTGGAATATGTAAATTGCAAATACGTAAACAGTTATAATTACACGGTCCTTTATTTATGTGTGTGAATTAGTATAAAATAAATGTCACTCATATTAATTTATTTTTAAATGAGAATTAGTTATAAATTATTTATTTTACTTAGTGCTTTTCAAAAAGATTTCATGGCTAGCATTGCATCTTTCGCTTAAACTTAAGGAAGTGAAATGTCTTCCATTAGTTTTAAGTGGAGTTTTGCATGTTATAAGTGATTAAAATTTTAACATTTCTGTCTTTATCATCATGATGTGGTAAAGTTAGTCACTATGATATTAAATAAAATATTCGCATTAACTTTCTTGTATGTGTGTATGCGATAATATATACAATAAATGCACGCACTTAGTAGCAAACATGTATAGCTCTATGAAATTACTTATATTAACAAATTAAATGTTTTGTTTATTTTTTTCTAAAATTCTGCTTATACAATTTCATTAGTAATATAAAAGAATCATTCAAATTTATGAAATAATTTGATATTTTGAATGATAGAAGAAAGTTTGTTAAGAGACATGTGATAAGAGAAATGACAATAATTTCGGATAACTTCTATTTATTATAACATTAAATCTTAACTTATATATATAGTAAAACTTTGATCTCTTATTTTAACGAATGATAAATTCATAAAAATTATTGATATAAAATTTAATGATTGTTCACTGAAATACATGTAAGGTCCAACTTACATTTTATAATATTTAAATTTTTCCAGGTTTACCATTTACTTATCATTCAAAAAAAAGTATATATATATGCCTGCTTACATCATATACATATAGTATTATTTCCAGGAGTTCCAGTGTAGTAAAAATATAGTAATTAAATAACTGACGTTTCAATACAATAACAAGTACTTTCCTCAGAGCTTCTCAACCAAATAATTTGAGTATGAGAAGGAAATAACAAATTTAAAAAATAATGATTTTAAATCTCACCACACACATTCTTATGATTTGAGAAAGAAGCTTTGAGGAAGCGCATGTTATTGTACTGAAATGTCACCATTATATTTTTATTACACAGAAGCTCTTGGAAATAATACTATGAATTTATCATTTATCTGTGAGAATATTAGAATTAATATATATTGAAGCGGTCATATATATATGTGTGTGTGCTTCATATATATTATAACGGGACGATCCTTTTCAGGACTCGAGGAAGTCGCATCTAACTATAGTCGGACTTTGAGTCTTCTTATAGAATGCCATGGATGATGTTATTTAAAATATAATCCAATTCACTCCTCTATTAATAACCTCGTTACTCTCGGAATTCGAGCTCAGAGTAGAAATTTGCAATCGACTCTCTTCAGGCATTTCCACAAATATCCCATAGTAATAATAAATTTAATATAAGCTATATATAACTTCTTTATAAATATTAAATCACTAAGTTGATTTAACATATATATGCATGAGTATGTATATTTATAAATATTGGTTTTATAAAACGACTAAATAAAATAAACAAACGAGACCTGTTTAATTTTGAAATCAAGTTTAACACATTTTAATCAGTAATAAAAAACAAAATATTATCACATAAAAACATTAAAATTTAGAATTATAATCTGTGCTTATATACACTAATAAATTATTTAATATTCAAAAAAAAAAATAATAATGTAATCATTTACATATATATATATATATTTAAAATCATGTGTATAATAAATACACATGACACATTATAAATCTACCTATTGTGTCATTAAAATAATTCAGTGTGTGTTGTATGTTTATATACGATAACATCCATTCACACTAGATTAATAATAGAATGTATTCTGATATTAGTTATGTATGTTTAAAAATATATTATGTTAATTGTCATGTAAGATTCAATTTGGAATATAATAAAACTTACTTCCAAATTGAAATAATTTAAAAACGTTTACCTTAGTCAGCTGTCATTTCCATCAGAGTATATATCAAAATATCAACATCTAAATTTTATTAAATAAAATAAAAAAAATAAAGTGTTCATCTTATCAGTTCTCCACTTTAATATACAAAGTAATTTTTCTAAGTAAATATAATTATCCACAAAGGAAATAAAGTTTAAGAGTTCTTAAATTATACAATGAAGTAATCCAAGATGAGAAAGAATACGGTTTTATATCCCTCCTTAGATGAAATAAAATGATGATGAATGTTGAAACATAAAGTTCATTGATCATCCTTCGAAGAGGCAATCCAGATATTCATTCTTTAAATATTTATGTAGTAAAATATTTAACATCTTCTTCAATATAATACTCCAATATTAAAGCAGCTTTTTAAATGAGAATTACTACGATTATATTTTAGGCATTGATTAAGTAGGAATAAATTTACATGTTCAGGTTTAAAACATCAGTAGAAATCCCTGGCATAAATTATCTAGCCACAGAACATCTTTATAAATTTTTGTCTTCTTAAATATATATTTTGTAAACTCATTTTGAAGACGTTGATAACTTTTATAACCTTGTTAATTACAATGATTATTTTTTTATAGTTCTTTATAATATTCAAAGGCAGTAAATTAATTACTTGAAGCAGGTTTTAAAATATTGAATCTTCTTTTTTTTAATTTTTCTTAAATGTGTTCTAAATTCGAACACATTTAAATTTACAAACGTAGTTCTTGCCTTGATAACTAAATAGAAGATTATTGTTATAACAATATTAGTTCGTTTTTATACTGGATTAATTTCAGCAAGCATATCACATAATCATGTGCATGCTCTCTATTGTTTAACATATACAATTTGTAATGAACCCCAAACATTTATTTCCTTTGTTTCAACTGATAAAAATGCAATGTTGACTTAAGGCTTTGTCAAATGTCAAGTTTTATATTAACAAAAAAAAATACTATTAGTTAGAAACATTTTATTTATGTGTGTGTATAAATAAACTAGAATTATTCATTTTTAGAATTATTCTTTTAATACTAACTAGTCTATATATATATATATAGCTGATACATGAAAAGCTTAAGATAGGTGTAAGTTATTTATATCTGTTGATTCGATATAGGCACAGTTAAATTCACAAAGAAACACAAATTGTTTTAGGTGAGGCTCATATGGTACTCTCACAATATATATATATATATATATATATATATCATATCATATTTTAATATTTTTATGGTACTCTCACAATATATATATATATATATATATATGTTATTAAGTTAAAAATATTAAGGCATTTTAAAAAATATAATGTATAAAAAAGGTAATTTTACTATTAAAACTAAATTTTATTATGAAATTTACTTATGAGTTGGTAAATGTAAAAAAAAGATGGGGGTTCAAATCAGTAAAAAAAAATTAACTTTCTAATTAATTAAAATACCAATTGATGTTAAAAGAATGTAGGTACCAAATTCTAATTTTAGAATTTATATTTTAGTGTAACATCGTCATTACAATAAAAGGTGTAAATAAGCATTTATTTTATATAGCACGCGTGTTTACAATTGTATTACATTCAAATATCAGCCTTTCAAGCTAATTGTGCATGCGCTTTGTGAGTGTTAATAATAAATGAATACTTTCCCTTCCAATACAAGATATAGTATTTATGCAGGAATAAAATGAATCCACCTATTCCTACAATTCAAATGCTTATATATGAGCAAATCTGAAGTACTGGCAAGGAAAGTGTGAGGACAGACCACTCCCTTTACATATGATTAAGTTTCAGTTAGAGTGATGTTTACTAAACTCTAGACAATTTCACCAACATCATTCATTCAGACATTGTAGATAGTATTTTAAAGTGAGTGGTCTCTCCTCACACTTTCTTTTGCCAGTACTTCAGATTTGCTCATATAAGCATTTGAGTTGTAGGAATAGGTGGATTCATTTTATTCCTGCATAAATACTATATCTTGTATTGGAAGGAAAAGTATTCATTTATTATTAATATTCGCAAAGTGCATGCACAATTAGTTTGAAAGGCTGATATCTGAATGTAATAAAAGGTGATAAAAATGTAATTAGTGGGAAATTTGATAAAAATCAAAGATATTCAAAATTTAATTAAAAAATGCAATTAGTAAAATTTCAAAATTAAATTGCATTAAGATTATAATCAGTAAGATTCTTTTAGTTAATAAAGAAAAGAATTTTTTTTTAAGTTTAAATTAATTAATTAATTTGGAAAATGACTGATACCTTTGTTTTGAGATGTATATATAGGAAAGCAAAGAAATAGTTATTAGTTGTTGTAAACTTCTGGTAGAGTTTTGGAAAGTTGTTTTTTTAGAGCTATTAAGTTATTTAATGCTATAATTAGTGAGTAGCTCACCATAATTTCTCTGGTCATCACCAAGAAGCTGATTATGGAGTTTTCTGGTCTTATAGAATGCTAGATTGATCAAGTCTCTGCCTATCAATGATGATCCAAATTTCTGACATACTATGTCATTGCTGTCAAAAGGGAAATCCCTAGTATATAATGATACCAATAAATAATTAAAGCCTCTTTATTATTCTCTTTTTTTGCATTAAATAATTATATATTAATGATTCTGTAAGATATGTTTATTATCGCATTAGTTAGATATTTTAGTGCATTACTTAAATATTTTCTTAATGCACGCTTAATTAATTGTACATAATAATGAAGATTGACTATTGCAATGTATACTCAATTTTTCTTAAATTTTGCTGGACTTATTAAGAATCAGATGGAGGTAAATTTAATAAAATATTTCATATGATTAAAATATTTGACATTATCTAAAGAACAGTCCAGTAATTAAATAAAGCAAGATATAAATCCACTCTCTTTCTCTCTGATTCTAATTTGCTTTTCTATTATTATTTGCAATTTTAAACTTGTCTGTTTAAAATTGGTTCTTTCAAAATATTATTTAGCCATTAACACAATTATTTATATAAAACTTTCAAATTTAAAATTAAGATCAAGTGTTAAGTTGTCTAAAAGCACACTTTATTTTCTTTTATAAGTATATATGTATATTAGGTATACACTTGGGTCTCTTTTTATGCAGTAGATAGATTTCACAGAAAACCCACATTAAAAAAATCAAACAAAAATAGACTTAACTTACATCGAAAAATGTGGGATATTTTCCTTAATTTTCAAAAATCACATAAAACCAAAGCAACAAGGTAAAATTTCTTTAAAATTTGCATAAAAAAATTAAGGAAATAAAGTATGACTAATAAAAAAATTCAAATATTCAAAAAAAATTGATACAAGACAAACTTTTTTTTATTTTTTTATTAACTATTTAATTTTATTCAAAACAATATGTTTTATGTGTAATTTATTTTACATTTTTTTATACATATTTTAATCATTATTGCTTTTTGACAATATGTAGGTTCATTTCAGAATTGGTAAGAAATCAGATTCATCACAAGAGGAAATACAATTAGCACCAACTTCAGTTTCATGCTGTGATAATGGTTTTATGTTGACAATGTAATCAGTAATTAAACTTTGAGATGATGGTTTTACTAATTGTTTATGAAGCTCACAATATCCAGACTGTTATGTCTAGCTGTTAGAGAATGCACTTCCATGAGTGTGTTAATAATGACTAACAGTTAAATTTTCTTTTATACACATATATACATGGAGAAACTTTTAGACAGAAAAAAGTTACAAGTAAAAATATTTAAGAACTTTTAAAAATACATTCTTTTTAAGTAGAAATTAAAAGTTCTTAAATATTTTTACTTGTAACTTTTTTCTGTCTAAAAGTTTCTCCATGTATTGTACCAGTCAAAATATGTTGATCCATTTAACCTTTTAACCGCTAATTATATTATTGGTTGTATGAGGTAAAAATCAAATCTTTTAATTGGCCAACTCACAAACTGAAGACAAAGCCTATTGTTAAAACATATTCGCCTATAATATTAAATTCAACTCAGATACGTTTATAAAAAGTATATTATTAATTTTTCAGGTTATAAAGAGAACAAAAGTTCTTTCAAAAATAAATTGCTATTTATTTATTCTAAAATATTCAATTTCGGCAACATAAAAGCTATAATATAAACAAAAAGATCGACTTTTACGTTATAGAAAAGTAAATATTTCTTTTTACTACATCTTCAATATTTGTACTAAAATCTTCAATATTTTTCGAAAATAATTTTGTTTTTTTATTATTCTCTCTGAGAATAATTTTTAATTTCCATAAATATAATTTTATAATACTTAAAATTGGATTCGAAATGAAAATCTCAGCGTTTTTCTTTATTTTCTTTGATCAGGCGGTTTCTTTGTTCTTTCCAGCCAATCAGAATGTCTTTTTCGGCTGAGAGCTTGCTAAGAACCAATCACAAATAATGTTCTTTCTTTGTTTAGGTTTAAATGCATTTTTTTTTTATTTTTTACTTGTAAAATAAGTCGGAAGAGGTCACCATTGTACAGAACTTTTAAAAACCCTTTCAAAACGTATCGAACGAATTTTTTAGCATAAGAATCGGCTGAGTTAGAGTGACGTCAGATGTCTACGAGGAGCCTCGTAAAAAACAGTCTTTTGGTTAACATGAGCTGGAACTCAATGAAACATACTTCAAACCCAGTCAAGCCCAAGATTTATATCAGGGACCAACCTAGATTCAAATCTATTCCATAAGACCCAGATTGAACATCTAATGAATAACATAATAATGAGTGTCACATGAGAATTAATTCTTAAATCCAACCCACTAGAAGAGCAAAAGAGACAATGGGACATATTTAACAAAAAACACATATATATGTTGGAATGTATAGAAGTGGAAAGAAGATAATTCGAACTACATAAGTTGCTTAAATAATAAAATATTTAATAAAACATTTAATGGAACAGTAAATTGATTATATATTTATTTGAATGTGCGTGACAAGATGATTCATATAAACTTATGAATAAATGACATGTTTATGTAAATAGGTATATTTGGTGGGTGAGATTAAGATGCTAATCACTTGATTACAAAACAAACTTACAACATATTTGAATTAATGCTTTAGTGGCAGTTCTGAAAGGTGATGATTAATGCACAAATCTCTGGAGCATTCTGGGAATCATTATACAGATTACATAACTTATTTTCACACCATTTCAGTTGTGAAAATCAATAAAATATATTTTAAAAATGGTTTACTCATCAAGGATAATATCTGTGAATACTTAATAAAATAATATATATTTAAATCAAGTTTATTTGCTTAGTGAACAAAATATTTTTAACCATTCTCTAAATTCGAAAAAGAAAAGAACACTTTACTTTTCTAACAAATGTATACTCTTAAATAAATGGACTAGATTATGATGGTGGGATTTTTAAAATAAGAAGAAAAACAACATTAATTAAACATTCCTTTATTTTTCAGACCCAGAGAGTCTTGTTTTCAGTATAGTGGATCATTCCTGTCTGTTAATGAGAGTTATTTGGGGTCATATGAGGATGCTCATTTTTTCATCAATGACCCATTTATTTTATGAAATTTGGATCTAACTTCACAACAGCGAAGAAATTCCCATTGTGTTTTATTAAAAGACTTGGATATGATATCATGGAGGTGATCATATTCAAGTCTATCTCATTAATTGTTTATTACTTTAGCAACTCAATACTGCCTTCCTTATGTATATTAAATACTGATATTTCACCATTTGTTGGTCATGATCATGAGAGTTATGCATTTATCTGTTTATCCATATTTTTCTAAAGTTAATTAAACTTACCTTGCTTTATTTATTATTATGTACCTGCTTGAGGAATATCTGCCTCAGAGATCAAAATAAATACATCATCTGAAGTTCCTTATTATATGTTGGTTGTATATGTAAAACTTTTATATATGGAATCATCAATTAATGTAATTTCCACTATCTTATAAGTCTAGCAACCAAATTAAGAAGTAGTCATTTCTTTTGTTTATTTGTTTGTAACTTTAATAATAATAAAGTGTTTGTATCTTATATATACATTGCATTGAATGTCTTGTTTGCCACAATAAAATCATATAGTTAATAATCTAGTTTTAAAAGTCTTTGTCTCTCCCTGAGCACCAAGCCTAAAAAAGAAATGAAGTAGTATGTAGGTTGGAATGAGTTGTGATGGTTTAAGTCACCCTAGTGATGATTTTGTGGCTATCAGCTCATCCTGACCATTACAATATACATATTATGTAACCAGGCAAACAATTAAAATCTGACATTGTAAACTAAAATCATGGTATCTAATTATAGTATTTGTATCTCATCTGTCTTTAACCCAAAAGTAAACTTGTGTTCAACTCAGCATTCTAGATTACATGAGTCATGAATCAGACAAAGATTTTACATGTGTGAAAACTAGAAAAATCACAATTTCCTATTAGACATATATTGTTTACAAACATGAGTTAGTATAAAGCACTGTATAATTATTAGATGTATGTATTTTGATTTTAAAAATAACAGAACATAAATTAAAATATTAAAATCATTGTTCAAGATTTCATAAATCTTAAAAAAAATTGTAACTAAAAAAAAGATCCTTTTAGAATTAAGCCAACTTCTATAATGTGTTATTTTAGTGTGTGCATGAGTATGTCCATGCAATGAAATGTAACTGGTTTGAAATCTTTTACTTTCATTAGCTCTTTACAAGTATTGGCAAAAGTCAGCACAATTTCAAATCTTTTATTTAATAAATAATTAGTAAACTGTAATAGAAATGAAATATAATAATAAATAATGATAATACATGAGTGATACACACAAGTGCACAATTAAAGACTTCATTTACTTTAAAATAAAATTAAAAAATTATGAAGAGTTTATAATTTAAAAAAAAAATTATAAAAGAAATAAAGTATAATTAAACAGAGATTGCAGATGGAAGTGTCAACATGAATACTGCATTGAGATTATAATTTGATAATGATTAATGTGTTACATGTGATATATATTTCACACAAATAAATATAATAAATAAATAATTGGCTATTTGAGTTTATTTTGCTAAGTACTTTCGAAGGAATACCTTCATTATCAAAGCTGTGTGTGAAGTGAATTGCAGAGTAAGACTGTTGCTATGAGAAATGCAAAGTGTATTCAAATTATGTTTGTCATTTTTTGGAAATTGTGTAACACGCATCTCTTCTGTTCATCGAATTACAGTCCAAGTTAATAAAATAAGCCCCTTAACCCAGAAAACACACAGAGTCAACCTCAAATCCATCTCCCATATATAAAGAACATGCACAAGAATTTATACAGAATTTTTTACAATAATTTCAGCTTATGCTATCACATCCCCCCCCCCAATTTTAATAGACTCATCAACAATATTAAAGTTCAGCTTCCTCCATTACACCCACAGCAAGCAGTATATAATATTAGCAAATCCACACCACAATTGCCTCACATCATATTATGGAAAAATGAAGTCAATATTAACATTACACACAAGGCTCTCACAGCACATGTATGCTTACAATAAAGCACAATCAGACCCCCCCATACTTCAATCTTTGTGCAACACAGTGCTTCCACAGACTACCCTTGCATTCCAGACAACCTTCAAGTTGTATGCAGGGAGCACCATGACATAAAGAGATAGATGAAAGGGACCTATTTTATTAACTTGGACTGTAATTCAATGAACAAAAGAGGTGTGTGTTATGTGATTTCCAAAAAATGGCAAGCATAATTTGCATACACTTTGCATTTCTCATAGCAATGGTCTTACTTCACAATTCACTTCACACACAGCTTTGATAATGAAGGTATTCCTTCAAAAGTATTTAGTGAAATAAACTCAAATAGCCAATTGTTTATTTATTTATTGTATTTATTTGTGTGAAATATATATCGCATATATCTTATTTATTACAAATATAGATACAAAGTGATTATTTATTAATTAATGTGTTGCATAAATAAAATTTATCCAAACCACTTTTAACACTTTTTAGCAAAAGCCTTTTATTGTACATACAAACATACACCTATGTTTTGACTGTTCTGCAGTCTTCTTCAGAGCTATAATATAATTAATAAAGTAAAATAAAATACATAACTATATAAATAATATCATAAAAATGTAAACAATAAAAAACTAAAAACAACATAAATAATATAATAATACATAATAAACCTGAAATAAATATAATCAAACCCAAATAAAATAACCCAGTCAATACAAAATAAAATATACAATATAAATAAAAAATAAATATAAATTATACACGTTTATTTTTAACTGTATACATACATATTCAATAACAATTATTAATCTAAATATATTATTCATTTTTATTATTTTTTAATAATATCCTAATTACTCCTATTTCTTTAAAATTTAAACTTTATTTTTATTAGCTCCACCTCAGTAATATATTCAATAATTTTATATTTATATAATTGTCAATTCAACAGTACTTCATTTATTAATATTTTTTATTTTTTATATCATATAATATCTATTATTTCCTTATTCATTCTTCTGTTAAAAATAACATTTTATATTTATTATTATTTTTTTAATATCTCTAGCCTATAAATTCTAATCTTTTAACTTATCCAATTTACTTTAATCTTTTAAAAATAAATAAAAAGGTTTTTTTTTTTTTTAAAAAAAAAAAAATTATTTGTTCATTATATTATAGCTCTGAAGAAAACTGCAGGACAATCAAAACATAGGTGTATGTGTATATGTACAATAAAAGGCATTTGCTAAAAAGTGTTAAAAGTGGTTTGGATAAATTGTATTTTTATAAGATATTACAGCAAAATAAAAGAAAGGGTGATTTTGTTAAAAATTTTCAATGATTAATGTGATATGACAGTTTGAAAAACAGTGAATCTGGAAATAAACATTATTTGTATAAACCTATTCTACAACCAAAACAAAAACAGCATAAAAATAATACAATATGCACAAATTGTATGAGCATGAAATATATGCATGAATAATGCGTCAATGTTTTATTTTAAATTTATTTCTAATAAAAATATAAATCAACTTAATAAAATAAGTGAATAAATGTGCACTGAAATTAATAATGAATGTAATAAAGATAATTATTTATTAGCATAAATGCATTGATTTCACTTTCAAATTCAAAATCCGATTGATAAATCAAAATCTACAAAAAAAGTCTGCATATAAAGGATAAATTTGGTGACTATTCATGATTAAAATAGATGTCATTAGATTGAGCTAATTTTATGTATAAAATTTTAGTAAATTAAATATTGAGTGGTATTGTGTTTTGCAAAAATATATAATTCTTAACTAAAATATAATAAAACTTTTATTTTTCTTACTGTTAACTTATGTTAATTTATTGTTAAATGTTGTAATATAAATAGCATCCTATTTTTTTTTAAAAGACAAAAACTATCACGATTTATTTGTCTTTTAATGTATTTAAATATAAAATTACTTATCATTCTTATCCTTTTTTTTTCATTTTTCTGTTTTATTATTTTCACTGCCTTGGTCAACTTTCTGCACTAAATATGTTCAACTACAAATTCACCCTTTAATTATACAACAGTCATTCTGCTTTTTGCTGAGTCCTTCAAATTAGGATTCCACACCCCACCATCAACAAACAGAAGGATAAACAATACCAAAGACAAAATACCTTTTGATCAAATAGCTCAAGCAGTTTCCAACCAATGGATGTAGAGTGGCATATTATGGGGAGACCCGTGCCAACATTACAACAAGAACATCTCAACATCATTATTTGTACAGGAAAGCTATAAATAATGATGAAAACAGATCCATATTCTTCGAGCACCAAAAAACAACAGGCCATGTGTTCAAACCCACTATGGCAAAGGCACTATGCATGGAACGCAATGATATAAAATGAAAAATTAAAGAGGTGTGCTTTATTGCAAATGACAATTGTGCAATAAACTGGAAAGAATCATACTTTGCAATTTCCAGAAAATGGTCGTTATAAAATTTGCATAAAATTTTACATAAACCAAAATTAAACTTCAGTTAAAAGTAGGCTATGATTATGGAGACACAAGGTCTCTGAAAGTGCTAAGCCATACAACTTTTAATAGGATTGAGACAAGCTTCACTTTTTTGCATAAAGCACAATTTAAACTATTTACTAATCAAAGGTGAAGTAAAAAACTAGTATTTTATTATTTTTTTGTTTTTATTTTCTATCTTTCCCTTTTTTTTTGAGGCACTATAATGGTTATGTTTGTTTAGAAGTGGCTTCTTGTATTGACATTGATGTTTAGGCATTCTCCAGGAAAATAGTATTTTGGGAGGCCTACAATATAGTGCATAGGACTAGCCAACCTCATCCTTCTCCATCCATTCTTAAGATCACTAATAAACAAATAATCAAAAAATTCAAATTCTGATACCTAGAGCCAAAATATCTTGATTTCATTATTAAAATTAATTTGGGGAATCTACCTACTAATCATTTCTTATCACAGAGAAGGTTCTTTGCTAACATTGATCCAGCTTATTCCCTTTGTCACTGTCTGAAGAAACAATACACCATTTTTTAATTCAGTGTCTCGCTCTTCTTATAAATAGAAACATCATTGAGTCAATTACTAATTCTAATTTTTCTTACAGTCTTATTCTTACTGATAGTATACAAAGAGGCTTTTTTTCTTTAATTAGAATTACTATTTTCCTTATGTATACCCTTTGGTTTATAAGATGCTGTCTTTGCTTCAACCCTATGTCTAAGAAATTATGGTGAAATTACAATCATTATTTTTCAATAAAATCCAAAAATTAAAAACAGAGATCAGACACTTGCTTCACTAAACGTTGTTAATGCTATATAGAGTCTGGTTAATTATAATATTTTTTTTCTTCATTTACTATTTTTTTTCCTCATGTGTCATAGCATCAGCCGGGAAGTGAACTCACTAACCTGGGATAACTGCTTGTAAAGCAGCTGTCACTGACCTCTTGACCACCAATGCTTGACTCATTTACTATTATTAATTTTTTTATGTGCTATGTATGCAAATAATTACTTATAATAACTTCTCTCATATACCCTTTAATGCAAAATATTTTTTTAAATAAAACTTCTTTATTTTCCTGACAGTTATTTAAAAGGTAGAGGAAATTTGAGAAGCTCTGATGAAGACTGCTGGACAGTCGAAACTGTCAGGAAAATAAAAAAGTTTTATTAAAAAATTTTTTTTGCATTAAAATGTATATGAGAGAAGTTATTGTAAGCAATATATATGAATAAATGAAGAAATGCAAAGAAAGTAAAGAAGAAGAGTATATGCAAATAATGTATTATTTCTAATCTATAAACATGGTACTAGTCTATCTCATATTGCTAATTGAATTCAAACAAAAAATTTTCATAAATGTAGATAAATTTTACAAAATATATTTAACGAAAAAACAGCTAAGATATGACAAGATACCACTTATCTAATAAAGTATAAAACAATATCATAATGTTTGGAGGTAAATCATAAAAATAAAATTAAAAATATTATTTACATATATTGTAGGTTGAGGATTGTCTACTCATAGTTAAAAATCAAGTTTTAATTATTGATATTATTTAACTGGTTAATATTAGTAAAGAAAAATTATATACTTTTTAAAATTTATTAAAATAAAATCCTTAATCTGCCAGTTCTTGTGCTTAAATGTTACATGACCACCAATCACCAAATTATTTGAATATTTTTATTTTATTGCAATAAAACCAATGCTTTTAGCAATATGTATACATGTCTTATTTACTTTCCCAAAATTTAAAGAGTTGTACATTCATTAGCAATTTAAGAATAATGTGACATCATTGTTACTTAATTTACAGCTTGCTCCAATACACTTTATTGTTTGTTTTTGTTTCTCTTAAAAAAAAAAAAAGAGATTGAGTTTATTGCCCTGTGTTATGTTACAAAATAATATTGAGCTATTATACTATTATGATTTTTTTTTCCATATGTCATAGCATCTGTCGGGATGTGAACCCACAACCATCTGCAACCAACTACTTGCTTGCAAGGCGGCTGAGATGACCTCTCGACTAACAATGATTGACTACTATTATGATATTCCACAAATAGTGAAAACAAAAATCAAAAAGTTAAGTAGAGAATAGGATATTTTGACTAAATTATAATTCTTCACTCATTGTTTTATTGCCTTTTCATATCTTTAAGCTACATATTTGAAAAGAAAAGATTCTTTGATAATTTGTAATTCTTATAAACTCCTGATAAAGTATTATGAAAGATAATAAAAGTTGAAATCCAAGACTATTATAATATATTAAGCATGCTTTTGGCAGACAACTGCTACAATCATAGTGCTGCATCGACCAGCATTCATACTTATGCAACAGAACAAAACAGAATAATGAATACATATTGGTGTTTTTCCTCGAACATGAGATCACTATAGGTCAAACATTTATTCTCACTAATGTGAAGACAATTTAGGCTCAGGGAGATGATAGGAAAAAAATATATAAGGTGGCTTGGACAATTGCAAAGGATCCAAATGCAATCAACAGAAAGGATTCATGTGTTCCATTGTCAAAAGAATTGAACATTTAAATGCTGCATTTACATATTAAGTCTCATTTACATAATCACCAAATTATGTCTACATAATGTTTTTCTGAAGGTTTGTGATGATGGTGTTCTAGCTGTATTATTATATTGGACTATTTCCATCATCTAATATATGTGTTGAATGTCTTTAGAAAAGTTTAATTTTTAGTTAAATATTCCAAATGCATTCAACTGTTAGTAATATCACAGCAAACAGGTTAGTATATGCACCAACTGTTAGTAATATCACAGCAAACAAATGTTTGCTGTGATATTACTAACAGTTGAATGCATTTGGAATATTTAAGTAAAAATTAAACTTTTCTAAAGACATTCAACACACATATTAGATGATGGAAATAGTCCAATATAAAAATACAGCTATGTCTACATAAGTTTCAATTGCTAAATTAATGCAGTACTATGATTCTGGCAGTAATCTGCCAAAAGTATGCTTAGTGCATTATAAAAGTCTTGAATTTCAATTTTTATCACTTTTTTGTACTACTCAATTACAATGAGTTTATAAGAATTACATTAATTAACGAAAAAATAATTAAATATTTAGAATTACTTATAATTGGTAAGTAAATTAATTGAATCCATAATAAAATGAATCTAATTTCATTAAAAAAACATATTGTCTTGCATTGGTGGTCGAGAGGTCAGCGCGACTGCCTTGCACTTGCAGGCAGTTGCCCGGGTTGTGGGTTCGCGTCCCAGCCGATGCTATGACACTTAAAAAAAACATATTGAAACTACTAGTAAAACTTGCAGAAAAACGTTTTGATCAAATATGTCAGTGATAAGTGTGTTATAAGAATACTTTTTTATTATCGAAGTGACATTTTGAAAAAAATGGTGATTGGTTTAAAAGCTAAACAGTTTTTAGATTAAAATAAACAGTCAGTTTGCTTGGAAGATGATGTAATATTCAGGCATCTAAATGCGGGGGGGGGGGGGGCTGAATATGACAGTTTCATTTAGGATATTCAATTCTTACGTTGCTTTCTGGTTTAAATAAGTATGTCCGGCCAAGTTAATTTGTGCTTTTCTACTACTTTGATGCTTAAACCTCATTGGATCTCCCAAGCAAATAAATGCTAGTAGTAATTTTTTTTATAAATATTATTTAAAATATTATTTTTTTATTTAAAAAAAAAAAAACTATTTTAATTTGCAACAAATCTGTGAAGTAATAAAAAATTAAACTAATGAATTCTTAAACAGCTTTAAAGTAATATGATCTTTTATTTACCATATCAATAATTAAATTAAATATTTATGTAAACTATCATACAATCAAAAATTCAGTTTTACTCAAGTTAATATTTAAATGTAAAATTTGCAATATTAATATTCATTTCTTTTAGTACTAACTATATAAAGCAACTACGTTTAAATATTAAAAATAAAAATAAAAAATATTGAAATTTTAACTTTTAATTGCTTCATTCTTCATTAATGTCTTCATAAATATTTTAAAAGTTTGCAAATAAATGTTTGTATAACTAATTAAATACAATTTATACGTATGTGTGTAAGCAAACAAATCTTTCACATTCACACTGCATATATCTAAAATTAGTTATAAATGTTGAGCTGCTGATTTGTCAAAAATGTTCGAAACCAAATATCTCACTATATATTATATACCTGACAAGCATAATCATTGTAGTATATGATAAGAAAGATTGGTTTGGGATATTTTGATATCAATAGCTTAAATTTTATATCATGTTTTAGAAGGATTCATGGCAAATCTGGAATAATTAAAAATAAACTAGATTTACTCAAATAAATAATAAATTATACACTGCCTTATAATGTACTTTAATGGAAACAGATTATTTTCAACATTATATGTAATTTTTAGTTGCCATTAATAAATTAAATACTGTTTAACAAATATTTCAACAGACTATTGCTTATTAGACTGCTGAGCAAATGCAAAATAACCATTTACATTAGTTTCTTGGATGTATATAAGGGTTAAATCTAGTAAATTTTTCAAATAAGGATAAAACCTATTATAATCCAGATGTAATACTGCCTGATTTATCTATTGTCTAATTTTAACTTCAGTGAAAAATCATAAGTCAAGTATTGCACTATTTCTAACATTATGTATAATTTCAAGTCTCAACTAATGATCCAAACACTGTAAATAAACATTGCAGCATCCTGGAGGTTTGTGATGACAGTATTTTAGATGTGATAATATGTTGAACTATTTCCATCATCTATCAATAAATGATGAGAATCTAGAAAATTGTAAACTTTATTTAAACTTTGACAAATACAAACAACTATTAGTAATAATATACAAAAACAACACAGGTGATTAGATTATACAACTTTTTGAATTGTATTATTCTCCATTCTTCTTCAGGTATTGCTGGACTAACCAGTAACAATGCTAGCATAGGAGTTAAACTGATACCTTTAAATTCATGCATATCAAATTTTAAGGCAAAAGTGAGCAGTTGGTTAGGCACTGCCTTAAAATTTTGATACTCAAAAATCTAAAGGTGTATGTTTGATGCCTATGCTAGCATTGTTACTCAAAATGTTGTGTAATCTACTAACTTGTGCTGTTTGCATTTGAAAAACTTCAAATAAAGTTGACTATTTTCTATACATTCAACATCTAATGATAGATGATGAAATAGTCCAACAATATCAACATCCCTTTTGTTGTGATAACTGGATTACCAATAATAATAGTACTTATAGTGAAAGCTCATATACAAAAGCTAGATTGCCCTACCATATTTTATCACAGACAGGTAATAAAATAGCACAAATTTGTTCAAACAAATTTAATGTTGAATTCAGAACCCCTATAAATTTAAACAAGCATATGAATAACACAAATAACAAAATTCTAACATTGGATTGACCTAATCTGGTCTATGCTGTAAACTACAACCAAAAACACTGTCCATATATATACTATGGTAAACCTGGGGAAAACCTTGGAATTAGAATGACCCAATATTTATTAATATGTACAAAATCTAAGATAAAGTCTGAAGCTGTTAATTCATCAATCTTTTATAATCATGAAAAAGAACATGGTCATAGTTGTGATCTGAGTGTTAAAAATTATGTGTGAAAAAAAGAAATGATGGCAAATGTAAACTAAAAGAGGCATGGTTCATTACACAAAATGAATATGTAATAAACCAAAAATCAAATAGCATTGAAATCTGATTAACATTTGCAAACTAACCATGACTATGACATGAAAGCATTGAAAGTATGCTTGGTACAAAAAATCTTATTAAATTTTATATTTAAACTCTAATATTTTTTTACATTAATAGTTACAATGACAGATTATCAAAATGTAATTATATATAGTAGTTTTTGGGGTTTGAAACCAAGAATTTTTGCTTCTCAATGAGCAATACTAAGATATGCTGCCGCTAATCAAGTATTTATTTTTGTAAATTATCAATGACACACACAAATGTTTATATAACTGGAAAGTTATCTAATTAGGTCAAATTCAGTCTTTGTTATGAGTTAAAATTTATCTTTAACAAATAATATTAAGCAAATTTTGAGTGTCTAAAGTAAGTGCTTTTGGAATTAACATGAAAACAAGACTAAGGTTTGCTGCAGTACTATAATTACTATCACACTACGATCTTCTACTACTACTACCACTACTACTACCATCATCACCACCACCACTATTATTATTATTATTATTTCAACAATATATTTTATTGACCAAAAGTAGTGTTATATAGGTTTTACAAATGTTTTACAGAGGTTTTGCCAAGGTTACAGAGGCATTTCAAGTATAATAATTGCTGGTTATTACATAAATCTAATTAATATTGTTGATTACAGTACAACTATAAATATAGTTTTTATATAATTATTTAATGATGTATAAATGTATACATTGGTAATTATACATGATTGTTATTTATACTTTTTTTATATAACATAGCATAGGGTATATAAGAAAAATGTTCATGTCATTTGAATTAAAGTTCATTTGCCTGGAGCTTGATTGGTCCAGTTAGGCAGCTTTCTGTGGAATTAAACTATTCCAATGAAGATGTCTGGAACATATTTTTTCATATGGCTAGTTGTTTTTTTTTAAGTGCCATAGCATCGGCCAGGACGTGAACCCATAACCCGGGCAACTGCCTGCAAGTGCAAGGTAGTTGTGCTGACCTCTCAACCACCAATGCATGACTTCATATGGCTAGTTGTATTATAAAGCAGATAAAATGTCCAAGAAAGTTATTGTACTGCTTACTGTGGTTGTGCCAGCTTATAAGTTGGACTTCTCTCTAAAAAGGGTTCATGTGACCACAACAATTTTTTTTTGGGGGGGGGAGCTGTGTTGTTATTTCATGCTTTTTTCTGGTTATTATTATTATATAACAGGGTTGTAATTAGATGTAGGATGTAATAGAGTGATGGACCCAAAAATTCATGGTCTCTGAAACAAATTTCAATTCCATCATTTTCTGTGCTCAAAATATTGACTTACCAAATGACAAACCAATTTTTTAAAAAAAAAATTCTTAGGTATTTTTTGTTGTTGTTGTTGTTTGCTTTGTAATTGTGAATTTTTCATTATTTTAATCTTCTATTGTGCTTCTGCAATGGAATATGACCCCCCAAACAATAAACTATTGTATTACTATTGTCTACACTTTTTAACAAATTACTTATTTGTATGTAGAAAAATAACTTTTTGAATATATAAATTTTTTTGCAGTTATGGATAATGGTATGGGCAAAATTAATATCTAGCAATTTAACTAACCAATAATTAATAATAAAATATTATTAATGATTGATCAAAAAAAAGTCCACTTAAAATTATTATATGTTACGCTTTAAAATCTAAATAATAAAATTAAAAACTACATCTGGTCTATTGATAAAAAGATAAGTTGTCTGAAAGAAATATCCGTAAATATATTTCATCAAAGATTGACATAAATATAACTTTTTAAAAATAAAATAAAATAATTTGTATTTATTTCACAAATGCTTAACGATTTTTATTCTAAACACTGCAGTACAAAGTATTAAAACATTTTGCCGATGACAAATCTATATAAAAATATAGAAAAACTATAAAATTATACATTTTTTAATTAGATTGTTTAAGAACTTGAAACAATTTTAGCACTTAAAAAACTAAAACTCGTAGCTAATTATTTTTCTAACGAAAGCTTAAAATTCTATTTCTACCTAAGCTCTTTAGCTTATCTTTTAAACTAATTAAAATTATTATTATCATTTCTATTTTCTCAATTTAATTTAAAAATTATTTATCTTATTACTAAGAATATTTTCTTAAACTGCAAAAACTTATACATGAGATTGCTTGAATAACGTTGTGTAATGTAAGTATATATATATTACGTTTTCTGTGCTACGGCTGATAGAGTAACACTAAGCCAGAGAATACTATAATTAAATAATATTTGATCATAAATGATAATATGCCATTATTTCCATTCTCCTTAATATCACTTATTCTATTAACTCAACTTTAGAGTTGCATCATAAACATTAATGAGTACCACATTATCCAAATGCATTAAATCTGTCCCATTTAGTACGTTGGTAGAGTGTTAAACAGAGCTAGAACTCTCTGGATGAAACCTCAATCTGTCACATTCAATGACATAATGTCATATGAGCTATAGCAACTAAACTTTCAATTGTTATTTTTTTGTTGTTGTTATTATATAAAAATGTTTTTTTATATTTTAAAAAGTGTTATACAGTATGCCAAAACTAGTTTAATATAAGACTGGCATAAGCATATTTTCTATTATATATATAATGAGTGATTGCATGTAAAAAACTAAACCAAAATAAAATAAATAACAATTTTCACAGAAAGACATAAGAAAATATATATATATTTAGTTAGATAAATCAAAATCAAAGTTAGACAAACAAATAGATAAACACACAGGTAATCAGATACAAAGATAGATGAGAAGTTAGCTAGACAGATAGACATATAGACACACAGATAAATGAATGAATGGATAGATGGATGGATAGATAAATAGATAAGTAAGAAGATATATGGAAGATCAATAGGTATTAGAAAGACAAACAGAAAGATGAATGATAGACAGGCAAATAGATAAAAAGATAAATAAAGTTATAGATGAGCAAATTCATTAAAAAATTGTTTAGTGATCTACTGAAGTCTTATCTAGATCCTCTTCTTAATAAATAATTGCAATCAAGTATATTTGACTTTTAAACAAATTAGAAAACAGAACATTATTGAAATATAAAAATTAAACAACATCAAAGTATAGTCTTTATTTATGACAAAAAGGTAATTAACTAACTTTATATTGCATAACAGCAATGAAATTTATATATAGAAAACTAAAAATAATAAGCAAAATCCATCATACTTAGCATCTGTTATGAATATATATGTTAAAGCACAAAAATTACTTTATTTCCATCCATAAAAGTATTAATTAGGAGAAATGTGTATTCAAACTTATAATGATTTTAATTTAAATTATAGACTATATACTTTTGTTTTGTTTGTTGATTATTCAAGTATAAAATTAATGGGAAAAAAATTACAAGCAATAAATAATTGCAAAAATAAATAGTGATTAATAAATATGCAAATAATAACAAATATTGTAATATTGATAGTTTGTTATCACAATAATATCTATGTATTGTTTAAAGTACATTCTTAGAAATAAGCATAGTACTAAACAATATTATGATAGAAAAATTCAATAATATAATTCTATTAACTCATTATTTAGGTAAAATATATGATAATATATAAAGCTAAATTCTGAATTGTGAAACATCATAAGACTCCTAGGATAAGTTTCAGATGAATCATCTTTATCAACTATGCCAAGCCTCAACATTACCAATAACAAATCAGAATAGACTTGAATGTTATTTATATTAAGAAGATTCAGTTTATAAAATTATAGATTTTTTTTTTCACATGGAATTGGCTTTGTATTGACATAATTTACAATTCACAATTTGGCTGTTATATTAGATTTATACAAAAAGTGTTCTAATAGAGGATATTTAAATACTACCATCATAATATTATATTTTTGTAATGTGTTAATTATTATAATTAATTATATTAATAACAAATGAATAACACTAGTAATTTTAAAATGATTATGAACAGATTTTGTTCAATACCAATAAAAAAAAAGGGTGCTTAGAACATATATCAGCAGAAAGTTAAATAAAATTGAATAAAAGAGTAAAATACATGGATAAAATTTTAAAATATGACTAATTTAAATGGAATAAAAAAGTGGGTCACAAGTTAAAGTTTGTGCAATAGAAGTATGTCTGATATATCTTCTATTATAAAATTTTTGGTGAATATTGCATAGAATTCACAGAATCTTTGTTCTTCATAATTGGATAAATGTTTAAAAAGAAGTTACATAAGTTTTAGTTTAAATTTTAATTTCTATAACAAAATATAATTGGGCAATTTTTTGAAAACTGAACAATATTTTAAAACTTAGCAATGCTTTTAATTCTTTTTATATGTTGCCCTATCATGCTTATTTGTACTTTTTTTTTGTTCTTAGTTACAATTGACAATTTCTTTCATTAAATTAATGGTTTAAAAAATATTTTGGCACATACAAACATAGCAAAAGTTTTACATTTTTCAGTTATATGATTTTTTGTATTGTTCATTTTTATATTATATTTATGTTACAATTTAAAGTTCATTTATTTAACTGATTAGGAAAATCACACTTTTTTTCCAAATTATTCTATCTACCAAAACTTTTAACACCAGTTGTTTAAAAGGGTAATAGTTAAACTGTTATTGCAACCAAGTTCTGATAAAATGTTGGCCCTACAATGCAATTGATGTTAATAAATTTGTTTTATTTTAAATATTTACAAGTGTTATAAGCAAATTATATCATTTTTTACATTTAAAGAGAATGTGTTTTCATCTCTAAGAATAATGATCATTGGCATTGAATTTGAATAATTTTACATTTTCCATGAACCTGAACAAAATTGAAAAAGAGAAAAAACAAAGCCTGATTTTATTGATTAGCACTATTACTGATTGAAAGCTGGGAATTCTCTAAAAAAAATTATAATTCCATTAGAAGCATCAATTTTGTTTATTCTATTAGAGCCATCTAGTGTAAGTATAATGAGTCACAGTAGATTTTAGTGAATATTTATATCTCCAAACTTGTGAATAGTTTTTCAGAATAGATTAAATAGAGTGAATTAGTATTTCTAGTGCAGCTCTTAAAATTTAAGTACAGTGAAAAAAAAGGTTGTTAAATTGGGATTTGTTTGATTTTATTTTATTTTGAATATCTTTAACAATGTTCTTCTATCAATATATTTTGTACTTTATCATAATAGTAATAGATATGAAAAATCTGATTAAAAAGATAAATACTAATCAAATTTTAAAAAAATGATTTAAGCAAAAATCTGATAGCAGCTTTTATAATACATAATGATTATCATTGATGATTTTTATCAGTTGGCCGTTTGATTTATTAATCTGAATAAAGATCATTAAATTAAATCTTACTTTTTCTTACAAATCTCCTAGAAATCATTCTGTTTTACAAATGTTTTAAATGACAATTTTTGTAAGATGTAATTATGTGAAATATTTTTTTGCATTCAATAAATATGAAGAGATTTGACTGACTCTAGATTAATTAAATCAAATAGTAATAGTCTTTTCTTAATGACATTATAAATAATGCAAATTGTATTTACCATCATATTTTATTTATGTTTGATTACTTATTTTTAGAAAATTGTCTATTTTGTTGGGCAGTTGCAATAAGATATTTGTTTATGCTCCAGTTTGGTTGTTTACTTCTTTAAGACTTCTATGTGGTACTGGTGATATATTGGTAGGTCATAGGCATTTTTTTTTGCATTTTGAAGATTTTTTCTCTCCTTTTTAAATGTAAAATATAAACTCTCCATACAACAGTGTAACTCAGTGCAAGCCAGAGTAGTCAATGGATACCAGAGATTTTTACATAAAATCCCTATCTAGGGGTGTTTAGTTATTTGTAAACATGTCAATATTGTTTTTCTTCTTGGTATTAATTTGAATTTGCAGTTCAATACACAATATCCGTTTTTACTTTTAAATAAAAACAAATTTGTACTGGTTTGGAATCTTATATGAACGTTTGAATCTGTTAAACTGGATGAAGAAATTTTTATCGGATTTAGCATAGACGTTTACAATTTATTTGTTATCTTCAAATCAGTTATATTTATCATATTTTCATTATGCTACAATTATTTTTGATTCTCATTAACATTCATAATTAATTTCCCAGGGTTAATAACTATGTCATTAAGGTTTTTAGTATTTACACTTATACAAATAATATTATACAATAATCACTAAATAAAATGATTATGATCTGTGGTATTTATTTATCTTATAATTTTTATATTCTTATAATTAATTTAATTATTCTGACTCCTTTATTTATATACCTTTTAGCATATAAATTATAAACCATTTGTAATATATTTTTATAATTTTGAAATTAATAATTACTATAATAAAATATTTGTGTTGTCTATGTTTCCATGAAAAAATAAAGGGTAGTTTCGGATTTTATGAGCTATGACGTATTACACTCAGCATGTTTTTTTGCCGGTAAGATTTCATCGAAGATTAGATAAACGATGTCATGGCAACAAAGACACTGGCAAGACTAATCCTTGGGAATACTGATTTTTTGATCGAGGTGTCTCGCGAGATTTAAAAAGTCTAGAGACCTATGGGAAATTTTGTCATTTCTCTGTCTTTTGCGGTTTTCCTATCGACGTGAGCACAGTGATTTTTTAGATCATATTTTCATATATTTCATATCTAATATGGACATTATATTACTAAATAGTGTGAATTTTTAACTGTCGATTGGATGATATTATAGTAATTTCCACCGTCATTATTAGTAAGTAATTTTCATTTTGTTTCTTAATAATTAAATATAGTGGCTTTTAAGACATTTATCACCATTACAGGTTATTTTTTAATTTGTAAATTTCACAATTTTATGTACTACCTTTTCGGTTATTTTTTATTTTGCTTCTTTTGGGTCATCTTCTTTCCATTTTTTTCTTATAAATTATCCTTATTTTCATTAAAAAAAGACTACACTTTTAATTTCATAATTTTATGTAATACGATTTAATTAGGACGTTTTATGTCCGCCATTTTCACTGTATGGCAGATTCGCACTATATTGGGAAAAGTGTTTTTTATTGTCTCTAATTTTAAAATTACAAATATTTTTTATAATTTTTTTTGCAATTATTTTGTATTCAATTTGAATTTATAATATTTTTAGTAAATTACTATTAATTTATGTATTTTTTTTTTGGCACATGTAATTATTTTGCTTTTTCCAAGGAACTACAAACATGGCACTGTCCAGTTTTTTTTTTCCTACGAGATGGCTTTTTTTTTTTACGTCCACCATTTCCGCTGTATAATAGATTCACACTATATCGGAAAAAGTGGTTTTTTTTTGTCTTTAATTTTAAAATTATAAAAAAAATTTATAATTTTTTTGTCAATTATTTTGTAGTCAATTTGAATTTATAATAATTTTATTAAATTACTATTAATTTATGTACTTTTTTGGCACATGTAATTATTTTTTTTTTGCTGAGGAACGACAAGCTAAGCAAAAGCATATATATTTGACAGTATCTATTTAACATTTTTTGGTCTTTTAGAGAATTCTTTTTTTGAGTGTGCTAATTTTTGCAGTTTTGCTTTAAATCAATTTTTAAGTGAATGTCTTATATATATATTTGACAGTACCTATTTAACATTTTTTGGTCTTTTAGACAAATTATTTTTTTTTTTGTGCTAATTTTTGCAGTTTTGCTTTAAATCAATTTTTAAGTGAATGTCTTATATATATATTTTTGACAGTACCTATTTAACATTTTTTGGTCTTTTAGACAAATTATTTTTTTATGTGCTATTTTTTGCAGTTTTGCTTTAAATCATTTTTTAAGTTAATGTCATATATATATTTCTTGCTCTTAGATGTCCTCTACCACATGTCCTCTTTCGTATTATTATTGCTATTTTTACTGGTTGACCTCTTTAGTATTATTCTTGCTATTAGATGTCCTCTTTCGTATTATTCTTGCTATTAGATGTCCTCTTTCATATTGTTCTTGCTACTAGATGCCCTCTTTCATATTATTCTTGCTATTAGATGTCCTCTTTTGTATTATTCTTGCTACTAAATGTCCTCCTTCATATTATTCTTGCTATTAGATGTCCTCTTTCATATTATTCTTGCTACTAGATGCCCTCTTTCATATTATTCTTGCTATTAGATGTCCTCTTTTGTATTATTCTTGCTACTAGATATCCTCTTTCATATTATTCTTGCTCTTAGATGTCCTCTTTTGTATTGTTCTTGCTATTAGATGTCCTCTTTCATATTATTCTTGCTCTTATATGTCTTCTTTCGTATTATTCTTGCTACTAGATGTCCTCTTTTGTATTATTCTTGCTACTAGATGTCCTCTTTCATATTATTTTTGCTACTGGATGTCCTCTTTCATATTATTCTTGCTACTAGATGTCCTGTTTAGTATTATTATTGATATTTTTATTGGTTGACCTCTTTAGTATTATTCTTGCTATTAGATGTCCTCTTTAGTATTATTCTTGCTATTAGATGGCCTCTTTTAGTATTATTATTGCTATTTTTGTCGGTTGACCTCTTTAGTATTATTCTTGCTATTGGATATCCTCTTTCGTATTATTCTTGCTATTGGATGTCCTCTTTCGTATTATTCTTGCTATTATATGTCTTCTTTCATATTATTCTTGCTTTTAGATGTCCTCTTTAGTATTATTCTTGCTATTAGATGTCCTCTTTCATATTATTCTTGCTCTTAGATGTCCTCTTTAGTATTATTATTGCTATTTTTACTGGTTGACCTCTTTCGTATTATTCTTGCTCTTAGATGTCCTCTTTCATATTATTCTTGCCATTACATGTCCTATTTAGTATTATTATTACTATTTTTACTCTTCCATATTATTCTTGCTATTAGATGTCCTCTTTAGTATTATTATTGCTATTTTTACCCGTTAGCCTCTTTAGTATTATTCTTGCTATTAGATGTACTTTTTAGAATTATTATTGCTGTCTACCGATGTTATTACATTTTATTATATTAATTCTTTTTGCAGAATCAACAAACATGGCATCCAATTTCTACCAGATGGCTTGCTTCTTTACTGCTTTTTATTGGTATGATGTATTGCCACGAAGACTTACTACTCTAATCTTTCGATCTTTAATGTAACATCTCCACATGATTTCTGAACACATTTTATCGATTAACATTGTCAGGAAATCACTAAGAGACGTTATCTTAAAGATCGGAAGATTAGAATAGTACATCTTTGTGGTAATATGTCATAGCAAGAAAAATACTAAAGTACCAATGGTTGTCTTAAGTAATAATGAGATTATGAAGTAAAGATCAATGATTCTTATATATATCATGGTTGATCATTTAGAAGTAAATTAACAAGAAAATTTTTACTTCCTTTAGTTTTGCAATTAATTGATTCCAAGTAGATTTTAGAAGAAACAGATCAAATAAATGTCCTTCACAAGACTGGAAGGCGTTGTGCTTCATCAGATTTGTTTAAAGCACCCATCTCTTCGATATTTCGATATTGAAATATTTGTGTATGTGTATATAAACACTCTACTTTTTTATCAAGTTTTCTAAAATATATAGTAGAAATTTTTTAAAATACAAAATTATTAATGAAAAATTAAAATATTTTATTATTTTACACGCTGCATACACTGTAAATTTTTCTGATCATATTATTAAAGCTATTATTTTAAAATGCATATCTTTTACACATGAAAATTACATCGCCAAAGCCATCATGCTTAAACAGATCAATAGAATGTCAATTAATTAATATATTTTCCTTGGCACAGATTGCTAATATTTTATTGGTTTATTTAAGTATGAGGACAGTGGTCATATGATTTGCATAAAAACAGATAGCAGTTGGCATTTATATTTCTTATAAGTAAAAGTATATTATATTCTCTGAATAAAGCTAAGTGAAATTAACTAGACAACAGGTACTGCAATCAAGTGATAACAATCAAATATCATTGGAGTTAATTTGTCCTAGCTAGACTTTTCCTTAGCATCGATATCTTTAATATGCTTTTTACAATTGCCAAGATTTTTTTAATGTAGCAATCAAAAAAAAACAATATTATTTTAATTTTAAGTTGGTCTTATATTTAAAATGAGTTTATTAAAGTTAACTTTATCTAAACACAAAAACAATCTAATAGTATTTTTTTTACGTGGAAATATGAACTTAAAGTAGATAGATTTAATGAAATAAGTGACTATGAATAAAACTTTGATTATCAGAGTCAAATTTGCTTCACAGATTGATTGATGTGAGGTAAAAGTTATAGATTATAAATAAAATTTGATGTTTTCCATAAGCTTTTTCAGAGCATATAAAGTGCAAGATAAATAAATGTTAATTGTACACACACATATATACTTGAGATTAGTTGGATTTTAAAACAAATGGAATCATAATCAGTAAAAGGCTAAAGAAGGACATTTGGAATGGTTTTTTGGGGAAAATAAACGCTGAAATTCAAACTGAATTAAGATTGTTTAGTTTGTAATAGAAATCATAGTTTTACATATAGTTCCAAGCATTATATGTATAGTTATAGTTTTGGAATACTTAAAAGTGTATTGCTATCAAAAAGAATCTGTGTAAGTTAAATATTGCCCTATTTACATTATTTTAGATTTAATTCAAGGGGATTTGAACAGAGACTTTCAACCACCCTTAAGTCATTCACTCCCTCCAATGTAATCAGTATACATGACCACATAGATCACATACATGGGAAAAAAAGTAAATGATTTCTGATATATGTATTTCATGCTGAACTAGCACTCATCAGTTGGTTAAAATTATTATCTTCACACATATAATCAGTGCTTGGTTTATATTCTTATCTATAAACTTTAATAGACAGGCTTCAATCCTCTCCACTCTCCAACTCTTCAACCATCCATATCATTGAAAATATGATGATGGAAGAAGGCTCAAAGCCCTAGATGATGTGAATATTATTGTCATATCCATTTTGATCATAAGTCAGTCTGACACCTCATATGTAGGACCTTAATTCATCCATTTAAATACACTGAAGAGGGATGGACAAAATACAGGCTGAATATGTAACATTTTAATATCAGTATAGTATATATGCTTAAGTCAGATGTGATTAAAGGGGATTTGTAAATCTGATTGAAAAATATTAGAAAAATTACAGTTGTATGACATTATTGTTAATAATAATATACCTAACCAAAATATAAAAGAGGGTTTAGAGTTGCTAAAATATTGAGATTGCTAAGTATATATAATCTGATCTGATAATAGCTAAATATAATTATTTAAGCAATTTGGCTTGAATTTGAAACCTTATGGTTTTTTTTTTTAATTTTATACCATTTCGAAAAAATAAGTAAACTGCTAAGTTCATTATTTCCACTTTTGAATTCTAGTGCTCATTGATAAAAGAGTTAGCCAGAAATTGATCTGAATATGAAGATATTATAGCACTGTAATATTCAGTATTCTTTGATTACTCATGTTTTTAGCAGAAAGTTTTAAGAATAGATAAAGGGAAATATTCTTAAGAAATCTTGAAAATGTAATATCTCATCTAGCCTTTAATATTTTACATAATGGGCATCCAGGAATCATCAGAATGAATATGCTATCAAGATCATATGTATGTTGGCCTTGACTCTGATATTGAGTCTAAGGTCCATCACTGCTGGCATTGCAAGATGAACCAAAACATACCAGCAAAGAATAAAACAGTTTAGTGGCTTAAACCTGAAGGTCCCTGGACCAGAATTTATGTTGACCATGCAGACCCACAGAGGGAAAAACTATTGCTAATAGTGGTTGACTTTTACTCGAAGTGGCTGGAGATAGAAATATCATTCCAGTCTACAGTAACTATCAAAGCTCTTATGATGCTATTTCCGACATATGGCCTACCTAAATTTGTAGTGGCAGACAGTGGCACAACATTTACACCAACATCATTCAAAAATTTCTGTTCCAATAATGCCATTAAACTAGTGTTCAGTCCACAATTCCATCCTGAGAGCAATGGTCAGGCTGAGATTCTAGTTCATGTGACAAAAAGGATACTAACGAAGATGAACTCAGGAAGTTGGAACATCATATAACCAGAATGCTTTTAGCATAGCACTCTACCCTAAGCACAGACAGTGGAAAAATGCCAGCTGATCTACTATTCAACATGAGTTTGAGATCCAATCTATCAGTTCTGAGACCTAGTTCTAATAATGAGAAAAATGAAAATTACTAAAGTGCAAATAGGCAACCAAATTCTATGTTGAATGTATAGTTGAATCACCAAATGGATTCCAGCAGTGCTGATTGAAATTAAAGGGCTACAGACATGGTAGTTAAGGTACCGATAAATGGCAACATCATCATCACAGAAACCAACTAATGTTTAATTACACATCACCAGCCAGCTCCAAAAATAGTCATCTAACAAAGCCTCATCAGATGATAAAAAGTAGCAAGCAAAAATGATGAGCCATCATCCAGCTATGTCAACCTATAGTTCCAAGATTATCCATTAACAAAACCTTATCAGATGGCAGAGTTGCAAGCCAACAGTGATGGGTCAATAGCTAGCCATGATGAACCACTGAATAATGACAGTGGACCTGCTGAGAAGATCTTGATCCAGAAGAAACTACAAAGTAAAGAAGATGCTTACTAACATACCTATATGACTATATTTTCCACAGCTATGTTAGTCAGAAAGAGATATCATATTTCACCTTGCCTTCCAATAATGATCTTGTCCAGATTTCTGCTTATCTAGATCAGATTGAGTATTTATTGCTGCTAACCAATGCGTATACAAAGAGATAATGCGTAACCAATGATAAGAATTGGCCAAAAGAAAATGATGCACACCAAGTCTGAATGATTCCATTAATGATGGGGATCTAATAATAAATAGACAATCTTTTTGAAGGTAAGGTCAGAGAATTGTGTTTAGTCTGGATTCTATATAAATATAATCATGTGTAAATATGTTTTATAATATATGTTTATTAGACAAACATGAATACAAATATACACTCATATTTATAATTTATTTACAATGGATATACTATGCTTACTACTGTTGGAAAAGTGTAGCTTCTAGTTTGGAATGAACTATGAAAGAGGGAACTGCATGTGCCTTTCTAGATTTCCTTACTACTGGAATTACCACTTCCAGTGGTATTTTGGCAGTCTACCTTGTGAGTAAGTATGGTGACACTTCCAGCTGTACTATGACAGCTTGCCTTCATGCCTATATTTGGTTCTAACAGCTTCCATTCCTGAATGTGGACTTGCTTCACTGTATCAATCATTTAGCTTGACTGCTATTGTCTGAAGAATGTGAATACTGTGATTCAGGTTTGACAGTAGTTCTATGGAGAACAAATATACTGCAGTTCAGGTTTGACAGTAAAACTATTTTATTGCCAGATTTACATTCTTAATGGAAATATTTAGTCAGTGAGCATCATTGCCTATTGATAAATTTTTATTATTAGCTATGCATTATTTCTTTGTATACACATTGATTAATGACAATGAATGTTCAATCTGATCTAGATAAGATGAAATCTGGAATAGTCCATTATTTGAAAAAAAGGTGAGATGTGACAGAGAGAATCATTGTAAACAGTTTGAAAAATACACAATATTTTATATAAAATTAAAATAGTTTCATTGAGAAATAGTACAGAGCTACCAGTTTTATTGAATGATCAAATTAGTTATTATTTAAAATTATTACATTCATAAAAATTATAAAAATAAATTTAATGTCTATATTGACAATTGGCATGCATCCTATTAAGCTGATTGTATAATTGAGAAGCTATATTTAAAAAAAAGCATTATAGTTGTTACATTTATATTATTAATAATGGGAAGAGATTGGTGCCTATTTTATTAGAAATAAAGTTTTTACTGTTAGAACAACCTTTAAATAGTTCCGCAAAAAACGTTTTCTTAATATGTTTTCATAGATAAACAGTGAAATAGAAGTTTAACAAGGTCTGGATAGTGAGGGCGAGTTTCTATTCTTGCTGTACAGTCTGCCCACAAATCTCTAAATTCTCAGTAACCAACGATGTTGGCCTGGGCTGGCTATCAGGTGATTTCTTGAAAAAAAAGTCTGGATTTGATCCCAGGTCGTTCATAGAAATGGCAAGCATTTGCATTACCATTGTACAAAGAAGTTGTTACAAAATATAATATAAAAGGAAAATTTTCTAACATATTTTTGAAAACTTTTAAAGTGTGTGTGAGCGCGCTTTACACTTAACTGGAAGAAGACTATTGAAAAGTATTGACGATATAAAATCTTGAAAAACAGAAGTCTGGCGCCTCTAATGCAAAGAAATTTCGCTATGCTTTGTCTACTTTTGTACAGAAGAATTTGAAAAACTATGGTATGTAAAAGGCTATTTTGATTCTTTATTATCTGTTGGATTTTCTTCAATTCTTAATGTATCAGTAAGTGAGCAGTTTTGTTGATGTTGTTGTTATTATTGTTTAAAAAAAGTATTTGAACTTTAGATATCTCTAAGGCGTTTTTTTTTCTCTCTTAAATTTTATTTTTTTATTTTAGCTTTTCTTTTTTTTTTTTAATTGAAAGAATCATTTTTTCAGAATAAAAATATTTATAAAAATTAAAAGCAGTTATCTTAATTTTATTGAATTAAATTTTTTGAAAACAGATTTATTGTAACTTTAATCAAGTGATTGATTTTTATCATATGTTAGTTAACATTAGTTATCTTTATTAATAATATAGCGTTAATTAAAATTGGTGGTGCAGCTCTAAAATAAAGATACTAAAATATTTTTTGTTAAAAAAGTGGTAATCAATGGGAAACTATCACCAATGATGTGTTTACCATATAACGATGAGTTGTTTACCTAAACACACTTTCAGTGTAGTAAGTTTATTGGCTTTTTACTTCAGAGATTAAAATAGAGAATCATCATGATCTTTCTTCTCAATTGCCTTATATTTCTTAACTGAATTATCAGATGAGTTTTCTTGAAGGTAGGATGAATGTGTGAGTAATAATATATATATATCATCGTGTAACACAAAGTAAGATAGCAGTTTGTAAACAATGGCAGAAGATACTAAGACACTTTTGAATTAAGACTATTATTCTATGATGACCTTCTCTTTAGTTATTTACAACTGAAACATCACATGATCATGATTTTTTATGCTTGCTCATAACTATAATTAAAACAGGCAAAAACTCTCCATATAGTAGTGCCACTTGGTGTGAACCAGAGTAATCAATGGATGCCAGAAGGCTTGTGCATTGAATGGCACTACTGTATGGACAGTTTTACCCGTTTTTATAACAGTTATGAGCAAGCATAAAAAATGGTGAACATGTGATGTTTTATGGTTTAATACCAATCCTTCCTAATAGAATGGTAGTGGCTATGGTTATTAAACAACCAAAGACACCAAAATGTGTGGGTACTGAACTTGGACTGAAAATATTATTGTGTTTTCAATTTTATTCTCATAGTTTTATAGTTAAGTAGAGATAAAATATATCTGCTGGAGGGTTGTATTATATCCTAAGATCTAGGTACAGTACTCTCAGATCCAAGGTTTCTCTCTGATGAAAACCACAAGCTAGAAACTAGTCTGGGAATATTGGATGAGTAGGCATTAGATAGGTATTTTATGCACAAGCCTTCTGGCAGCCAATGATTACTCAGGCTTGTACTGAGTGGCACTACTATATGGAGAGTTTTGCCTGTTTTTATTTACAACTGCAAATTATTTTCAAATGTAAGAAAGATTTATAAATTTTAAAAAACTGCCTAATATTAAATGAAACATTGTTGAATTTTGGAAAAAAATGAAAAAAAGATGAAGAAACAATTGAGTTAAAATGTGAATATATTTTTTGCTACAATGCACAAATAATGTATACATGACTGAAGATTTATTATAAATAAAAATGGAAAAACAACATTGCAAACATCAGTGATAAATCATTCAGAATATCATGATTGGTGATCAAATTTAAAGAAGATATCAAATGCAAATAATTTAGATTTGTGCCTCAATAAGTTCTCATCTTGATGAACAAGATGTACAAAATGCTGTTGATCAGACAAAAAGCATTCTAAAATTGTAATTGTGAACATTTAATGCTAAATTGATACAGGACTGTTAGACAAAAATGATGTGAATTTGGCTATTGTGATAAAAATAAAAGAGGACACAGGCTTGTGAAAATTGGGGGAAAAAATAACATTGTATAAAATGAATTTTTTCTTTTAAAAAAATGCTGGAAGGATAGTGAACATGGATTATCCAAATAAAGGTGTAGAGAATTGTATTACAATTTGACTAATATATATTTCAAGATTATAATTTTCTTAATAATTCTATTATGGGATCATCATTTATTGAGATATAAAATATATGCTATGCAAAACTAGAGAGATAAAACTCTTAAAAAAGATAATATTAACAATTGATATTCTCAAACTTTAGCAACATTTTTATAAATTTAAATTAGAACTTGCAAATCTTTATAAAATATTAACAGAATTAGATTTGACTGAAATCAGTAAGAAGATAACTGATACACCATTAAAAACTGCAATAAAATATAGCTGGTACAAAAAAGTGACAATTTACTAATAAATGTTTTATTGAGACAAAACAATATATAAAGAAAAAAAGAATATGAACACTTTTAAAAATGACCAATTAAAAATTAATTATCCAGAGTTTGTGTAAAACAATATAAAAAAAGTTAATAATGATATAATTGTGAATGGACAAGAAAAACTATAGAAGAGAGTAAAAGCCTTGAAAGTGCAAAACATCTTGATATTGGGGGAAAAAAAATTACAATAAAAAGATTGAAATATTATTAAAAAAGAGGTGACATCATGAAATGCGTAGAAAAGTTTTATAAAAATTATATAATTAATAAAAAAAACAAGAAAACAATATATTTCCTATGGTTATTACATCTTCTGAATTTCTCAGCATTTAAAATGAAGAAATGAGTCATGCAGTTAAATCTACGAAGAAATGAAAAATTCCAGAAAGTATGGTAAAGATATGCCTGATAACTGGGAAAATGCAGTAATGCTATATAAAAAAGGTGATAAGGAAAATATTATGAATTACAGATCTGCCAGTCTCCTATCATTTTTATACAAAACATTTATAATGATAATTATAACTGGTCTTCAACAATTTTGAAATCTCATCAAACAAAAGGATAAACTGGATTTAAAACTAGTTTTGGTACTTAACAAAATCACAATGCAGAAATTTTAGACCTTTCAGTGAAGTATGAAGGAAATAGATGTTAGAAGTAATAAGATCACTGACATCATTGAAAGAATTAAGAGTTAAAAATATCTGGACTGGATATATTGTTAGAGTAGATGATAATCAATAACTGGTTACAGTCTTAAAATGAATACCAAGAAATTATAAAAGTATTAGAAAAAGACCTTATTTGATCTGGATGGATAAATAAGAAAGTTTGTTGGTAGGTTGCAGAAAAGAGATATTAGGGATAGGAAAAACTGTCTTAAACTTGAAGAGACTTTCATCATCTAAAGAATTGATAATGATTATAAATAATGATGACCTTCTATGAGGTGAGATAACAGAATAAAGCTGTGATCTGTTATATATAAATGTTTCTCTGATCATTTCATAGATAATTCTTAGAGTGTTTTGAAAATTGAAAAAGATATTTTTGAATACCTATAAAAACAAATCTCTCAAAATTTTTATTGCTAATCCTGAAAATAAAAAAGAAAGAAAGCCAATTGCTTGACAAGATTAAAAAATTTTGTTAAAATCAATAGTCACTCTTTTGAAAGTGATTTAATTTCCAATAAGTTTTATTGACAAAAATTATTTTTGTAAACAATATGTGAAGTTTGGATTTAGATGTAGTAAATTAATATTATTAGTTAAGTAACATAAATTTACTTTTGATAAGCTTTCTATATATTCTACTACAAAAGGCTATGTATTGAAATTGGAAAAAGTTTTAAAACAAAGTTAATAAATATGCATATTTGGTTTTATCATAGTTTGAATAAATATGCATTAATTTGAACACCCTTATAGTATTATCATTAATTCATTCTCTACCATGACCATAACCTGTGTTTTAAATTGATCTAAGTAAAATTTTGAAATTTTTTAGGTTTAAATCAAGCTTAATTTTTTTTAGGTATCTATCTAAACAATTAATTTAGTTAGCTGTCTAATATCAGTCAGTAAATGAATATCAAGTTATTTTTAATTAGAGTATAATATAAGAATAGTAAATGATGTTTTACTCTCATCTCTCAGTAATTTGAAAGCTTAATGAGATACCTTCTTTATCAGCATTTCTTTAGCAAAATTTCTGGGAAAGCCCTTTGTCTTGAACTATTTAAAGGTTCTTTTATCTATCTTTTTTTAAGATGGCAAAATTATGCTCTTTTTGTGTGAAAATGTTTTTTTCTACAGCCCTGTCACATGTGTACTTTTTCTAGAAGGCCATGGTAACCCTGATGTAGTTGTTGATGTTATTGTTGTTATTATTATCATCATTATCATCAAAAATGAATATATAGAATGATCCTGGTAAAAAAACATATGTATAAAGTGACTTTTTTATGTTTGGAATTGTTGTCTATTAGTCACATAATTACTATGCCTATAACAAATAGCAATATGAAATTATTACTGAGTTACAATAAACTGTACAAACCTTGAAGATATATAAGAAATATTTTATATGAGTTTACTTTTGAAAAGCATTGGAAAAGCTGTGAATTATATTTTGTTTCTATGATTTTATACTAATTCTGGCAAAGAGTAGAAGTGTCTACAGTTATTAAAAAACTAAAGACACCAAAAATATATAGATACTAAAATGGAACCAGATCTACAATTAAACAAGCAAGTTGTTTTAGAGTCAAAATCTGTAAATGTTTTTTTTTTCAATTTCAGACTAGTATTACAAAATAGAATACAAGAGGATTGATGGATTATTTAAAAAAATCTAGGTGCACTAGATTTGCATCATTCTTCAATAACAAAGATTTTAAGCATCCACACTATATACATTTAATAAGCATTATTATCTAACATCTCTTGATTATTCAAATTTACAGTAGCTAGCAAAAATGGAATGGTAAAAGTATGAGTTCACCTTTGAAAACTGTGAATCATACAATGTTTGTATAATATTTTATATAAATAAGACAAACCTAATAATTCATTGGTTTATTGATTTGTTTAAAATAATGTTTTTAATTATGTTTAAAACATACTGGAAGGCAATATATTACATATAAAACAATAATAGAATATAAGTTTTTTGCTTTAAATCAGGTTGGTATAATTGACCAACAAATTGTTATGATCAAGTTAAAACACTGACCATCTGGGTATAATTTTAGTATTACTTAAATTCATTTTAATATAGTCACATCATAAATTAGAAAATCTCATCTAACAAAAGTGCATTTATAGTATTTTTCATCTAGATTTTGTAATCTTGGTATGTTTGCTTCAAGAATGTATGGTAGTCTGTTGAACCTATGTCTTGGATTAATTTATGAATAATAAAAAAAGATTGATATAATTTGAATGTAAAGATTTTCTGAAATTTGTAAATTTATAAAATTTGTTTTTTAACAGTGGTTGCTTAAATAGTAAAAAAAAAAATTAAATAAAAAAACAAACAAAAATACTTCTCATAATTACACTTTCTGTCTAATTGAAAAATAATCTATAACAACAAGTGCTGAATGTAGCAGTTATTCATTTTTATCTGTTCTATGAAAAAATATTTAATACAATTAAATCAACTTTTAAATCTCCATTGGATTTTACACTTTTAGAAAAAAACAATTTTTATTGTCTAATAGTTTCAATTATACAGCAATCTTTTTCAGAGAATTTTTGCAATAAAAAGTGCAAAATTAAATAAAACATTTAAAATAGTATGATTAAATTCTGCTAATAAAAATTCCCAGCTGCTTTTTTTTATTTATTTAATGACTACTATAAAGTTGAGTATTCAATAATGTAAAATCATTCTTTAAAAAATTTTTATTGTTTTTTTTTATCTTTCAGGGTTGTTTAAGAATCAAATTAATGTCTAATTTTTGTTGTTGATCATCTTTATTAAGCTATTATCAGTATTTAAATGAATGTATCATTATTTTAATTTCTTAATTTTCTCCTGAAAATATATTCTAGAATTGAGTCATTTTATTGAGTGATGTCTGCTTGAGTGATTGACTTTAATAAACACTTTACTTATATTTACAATTATTAAATTGGAATTGAGGTTAGTTTTTGAATCCCAAAAAATTATAATTAAAGGAGAATGGTATTTATTTGATACAAAATTGTAACAAAGAGTATAACTATTTATATAGAAAAAACAGCTATCAAGTGAATTTTTATAAAATGAGAACTATCTTTCTATAGTATTTTGGCTTTAAAAACATTGCTATATTGTAGCACATTTAGAAAAAAGGAATTAACTGTGCAGATTTCAAATGAAAATCCATTATTTATTTGAAATTTTCTGTTTTAGTTCTGACATTGATTTTGATTGTTTATTTGGATAAAACAAAATTATTTCAAGATGCCAATTTTCTATTTTTATATGAGTCTTGAAGTTTTTTTTTTTTTAGAATTTAAGGATGTCAGATATATTAATTTCCATTTATAAAGATATAAAAAAGTTTATTAAGCATATCTAAGTGAAATGTTGTACACTGTTGTTAATTTATATTATGATTAGTAGATTATTTATTAAACCATCAATATCTCATGATCACCATTCTTTATGCTTATACAAGCTGTTTTCCACACATCCAAGGCTCTTCACTGACAAAATTTTATGCACAAACCTTCCAGCATCCATTGGGTACTCTGGCTTGCATTCTGTATGGAGAGTTTGCCTCTGTAGTTTATTTTTATTGTAATGGTAACTGCTTGTATTTACATCATTTAAGTAAAAAAAAAAAAGTTTTTTCTGTTTCTGCTGAAGTTATTCAATGGAATTATTTTTTTTATAATTCACTAATTTTTGGATTATTATGTAATAAATATGTATCTTTATTATTAGGACATATATAATTTAATCTACAAATATCAAATTTCTTGCACTCACACACTCACTCAGCCAACAATATAATCTTTAAATAAATACATTACATCACTATAACAATTACTAGACTAAAAATTATTTTATCATTTTTAGTCTAAATATAAACTTAAACTTGATTAATATCTACTATATCTACTCTTATTAAATACAATTCATATGATTCGCTCCTGTTTTTCCTGTGTATAATATATTGATTTAGACAGAAATATATCTTAGGGATCATTTATCTTTTTCAGATGTCTTCTTCCATGTGTTTAAAATTAACATTGTGAACTACAAGTTTTGGTATAAAAAAAAATCTTGTTTTTATATGATTATTATAAAAAATATACACCAATGTTTCGACTATTTTACAATATAGTCTTTATCAAGGAAATGTAAACTCTATTACATTTAAATTTGCTGAGGAAATTGTTGTAACAGAAAGAGTTTTAGTTTCCTTCATAAAGGCTATATTGTAAAATAGACGAAACATTGGTGATGTATAGTTATATTTTTTATAATAGTGATATAAAAACACGATTTAAAGAGAAGAAGTTGGTGTATTATTTAAATATATTGAAAGTTATGAAGTATTTTTGAAAATAAAACTGTGTAGATGATATTTTAAATTTGCTGATTTATCATTAATTTGAATTTTGATAGTTTGAGGAATACATATGTGTAAGAAGATTGTTGTAATAGAAAGAGTTTGAGTTTTCTTGATAAAAACTATGTTTTAAAATAGTCCAAACGTTGGTGTATAGTTACATTTTTTTTATAGTAGTCATATATAAAAACAAGATTTAAAGAGTAGTTGGTATATTGACTTATATATATATATTGAAAGTTATGAACTATTTTTGAAAAGAAAACTATATAGATTATATTTTAAATAAAAAGCATTTGCAAAAAAGTGGGGTTTGTTTTTTTTTTTTTAAACATTTTTAATAAAAACGTCAAGTAGTTTTTATTGATATTTTTTTAAAAAAAGTTAAAAATTGAGATTTTACGATTGGCTTATCACAATACTTTAAAAGAAATTATTCCCGTTTTTTTTTATCACTAAATAAATAATTAAAATATTTTAAGACGGATTCTTAAAACCTAAATAAACATCACATGATTACCATTTCTTATGCTTTGCTTATAACTATTATTAAAACAGGCAAAACTTTCTATACGTATTGCCACTCAGTGGATGTCAGAATAATCAATGGATGCCAGAAGTCTTGTTATAAAATCCCCATCTAGTGCCTACTCATCCAATATCCCCAGACTAGTTTCTGGCTTTGTGGCATCCATTGATTACTCTGGTCTGCACTGTGTGGCAATACATATAGAAATTTTTGTCTGTTTTAAAATCTAAATATTAAAATCAATCTTAATACTTTTAATACAAATAATTTTCCAGTCGTTAAGATAGTTAATTAATATTAATCCTAAAATTGCTCATGTAAAGAAGAAGAGGGTATCTTAGATTATTCTTTTTCAGTATTCCTCCTTATGTACTAACAGACATAACATTTATGTTATTGCCCATTCCACATCTCTTCTTTAATCAACTCATTACTAATGTGGTAAAGACTTCTCCAATATTAGATTTACCACCTTTATTTCTTTTATTCTTTGATTTCATATCTGTCATTTAACGTTTAATACTAAATCAAGCAAGCTTAAATATCTCTTCTATAACAAATTTTTAAAAAAAATGGATATCAAGCTGTAAAAAGTATTTTTTTCTTACATGTCCAGCTAGAAATTTAGGCTTCTGTATCTATTTAAGAGTTTGGTCATTCTAATTCCTAATAAGAAAAATAAACAACAATAAAAAGCTAACAAAGAAAAAAAAGATTGAAATTAGAGTTTCTGTGTATGTGCTTATAAATTGTAAACAATATAGCTTTATAATTTAAATATTACAATAAATATTATATTTCCTAATAGATTATTATAAATCTGAGTAATTACTATTTACAGTAATAAAAAAGATATTCACAAAGTATTTGCATCACAATCTTAAATAATGCCTTTATGCTAGTTAAATTTCTGAGATTATTTATAGAAATTATTTTAAAACTAATCTTTTTTAAAAAAGAACAAAAATGAGTTAAGCTAAGCTATGTTTCAAGATTAATTACTCTTAAGTAACAAGGCATACTATTGTGTTTCAATCTATTACTACAGAAAGTTATATTTAGATAAAAAGACATTTTCCTGTATATTACACAATGTTGAATATATTTTCTTTATCAAATTAAAAATAAACCCCAATTCTCAAAAAAAAAAAAAAATTATTCAGACATTTGTTTCATATTTTTATTCCTAAAAAGAGTTTCTATTTTTGAAAAGAATATTTTTTATAAAGCCAAACAAATGTTATCAGCATAGATAAATTTTCTACTTTCTATTTTTGGAAAATCACTGATAAATATATTACCTAAAATAGGTAAAAAAAAAAAACTGAATCATGAGGGAGACTGTTGTGCAAAATTTCGTATCTAATATAATTAACATTTATTGTCATGTAAATTTTTCTATTGAGAAGTATTTTGCCAATTAACTAAATGATTTTCCTGTATTATAACATTTAAAGTATTTTAGGAAAGACAGAATTATGAGTTAATATTAAATCAATAAAGGCAATACCAGTTTTTAATTAATTTTGAAAGCATCTGTCACGATGAGTTGTTTTGTTTAACAAATGTAAATATTAATTTTAATTTTGTTTTGTTGTTTTATTCGATCAACATTTTTGGTTTACTAAAACAATCAAAGATTATGTGTGAATGCTGTTGTCCTTTTTATTTTATTTTTCTTCTTTTTGCTGAACTTTAAATTATTTTTCTTTCTCATTTGCCATTTCTTTCTGTCATAAAAGGCTTAAGGTTTTTGAGGCTGAGTATTATAGCAAATAACTTTTATAATATCATAGAAATTCTACTTTTCTGCCCTTAAAAATATTTGGTTTTTCTTCTACAAAAATTATAGGTATTAAATAATATATATATATCCCCTTATCAAAAAAACAAAATAAAATTGAATGATATATCATTTTACCACACTAATTTAAGAATGTTTAGACAATAAACCTAATATGGAAAATATAAGTAAAAGTATAAAAAAAATTATCATCTGCAATGTTATTATAGAAGATCAGAAATATATACATTATTTACATCCAGTTTGGTGTAGTGCAGATATGGATCAAGTTAAAGATTTCTGAATCAAAGTTCATTTTGTCATTTCTGTTGTTCAGATACCACATAATCTTAAACTATTCAATTATCATTCTTGTTTACTCTTATTTTAAAGTTTCTTCATATCCACAGTCTTTAATTTCATTTTATACCTTTCATTTATCTCATTCTTATGTTATTTTTTATCAGTTTTATGTATTATCTATAAGAAATCTGATAAAGAACGTCAAAAGAATGCTCAGTGTATAATGTATGGTTGAAAATAAAGTACATTTTCTTGTTACTAATTTAATAGATATTTCATTAACCACTAGAAAAGAAAAATTCAATGTCATAGATTTACAGTCTTAATGTAAAAAATAAAAATATATGCATTATTTTTATTATTATTTTATTATTTTTGTGAGTAATTTTAAAACAAGTACTGGCGTAGATATCAGCTGAAAGACAAAACAAAAGATCCATGAAAGAATAAGTAGCTAAAAGATAGAAAAATGTATAAGATTTTTATAATAAGTATAAATAAAAAATATAATGTTTCACATCACAAATCAAGGAATCATTTGATTAATGGATACTAAATAAATATTAAACTATCATTAATTAGAAGGTGAAATGAGTAAAAAATATATTGTTATGATTTTGATCATCAATTGATCAGCCTGGTGAGAAATGTCTTGCTTTTATTACAAGCACTTTTACTTTTTATTTATTTATAATATTTTAACTAATTTTAATTATTGTTTTGTCATTGATTTTGATTAAACCACATTTTTAAAATACTAAAAATTTTTAAATGCTTTATTTGTTTTTACCAAAAAAAAATTTTCAAGTTTAATTGTATCAGCAATTTGTTGCTGTTATTAAAGTTTAGTTTTGCATTTTACTTTTATAATAAAATAATCTAATTATAAATTTATAAAAGAAAATATTAAATCAAAACGAAAAAAAATTAGTCTTTTTCTCAACTTGCTTTCATTAATCTGTAAAATTTAATTGCATTTATAATTTATTTCATTATTCTTATATAATTTCACTTTTCTATTTTTTTGTAAATACAGTCACATCTATTTTTTTTGTTTCCCTTTTTTAGGCTCTTTTATATTAATAAACAAATATCTTTAAATAAAAACTAAGTCCAAAATATATGACAATATATGTAATGTGCCCATGTTGCCTCTGAAATGTGGATTGATTATAAAATCAAAATTCATTGCAAGTTAATGCATGCACATATACAGAAATTACAATGCATTTTTGAATTTTTTTATTGCAAAAAAATATATAATAATACTAATAAAAATGTTTTTTTTTTTAAAAAAAAATAAATAAATGTAAATTTAAAACAGTTATTAAAAGTTTAATAATCAAAGTCACTGCTTAAATGTAAATTAAACCTCTGTATAACCAGCCATTTAATATAGGTCAATAAATAGGTAACTAGTTATTATTAGGTTGTAAGTATCCTGCTATAATTGAGAGTATTCAGATGTGTTAATACATTGATTCAAAAATCAATATGCTTATAATATAACGTCATTTTTACTACTAGTGGAAGAGATGCTTTAATTAAATTTGTAGCAAGATATATATTGACTACAAATATAGAATTTTAACAAGGTGAGGGTGCAGTTGCCATGATTATGTTAGACTTTAAAACATTAAATTAATATACTGTAATGATAAATTTGTACACAGTAGACAGGTTTGAACCCAGAAGCAAATGCATACAATGATATATTCAATATGTACTATAAATTTTGATTGAAATAAATATGAAACTTGAATGGTTAATAAAATTCAAATTAAAAAAATATTAATTCAAGTACATAATAATATTAACCAATGTGATGATGATGATTTATCATTTAAAAGTATAAGTATTCCCAAAAGTATTTTATTTGGTTTTCAGTTTCAATAAAAATGAAACCAAAGGCAGTGAACCATCTAAAAAAAAAGTTAAAACTTTTAAAAGAACAATCAATGTCAATATTACTGCCATCCCTGCATGTTCATCAATGGATTGCATGATTTCTCAAAGGCATGGATATTAACTTGCATATTGAATATTAAAAGCATTATGTTTGGAATGAATTACAAAAACAAATCAAATAGATTAATAATAAAAAAACTAAACAATTTTAATAATAAATAAATAAAAATATTGTGTACATACTATACAAAATATTAAATATCATTGTAGTAAAACATATTTTTAATGTAAGTTTAGGTTTAAGTTTAAAGTCTTATAGTATTTATAATAACAAGATCTTACCATGTGAATTATTATAATAGTTACAAACCCTGGTTTTTTGCAGCTATCCAGTGATGGTAGTTTTCTCCTTCGGCACTGGTGATGTTAGAAGGGAAATGTAGCAGTATTGATGATATTATATAATGTATAATATCAGTAGGTGTTGAATAGTTTTTAGGTCATTGTCTGTTTATTCATTCACTGCTTTATTACAGTAGTCATTGCTGGTTTTGTCAAACTTTAATGTTAGTTTTTGGATCCAACTGATTTTCTGGGTATTTAGGCTGGTGTGGTTTTTCTGTTTTCTAGCCACATGTTGTAGATAACTTCTAGATAAAGTCATAACACCGACCTCTTATAATGAGTATTGAAAAATGCTTTAAAAAACAGTCAGCAAAATAATGTTATCCAAGTTATTATTTAAAAACAGTTTTAATCAGTGGTTTCTCTGATCAGAAATGGATAACTGCAGCACTGCTTCAAAAGTAGACTTGGCTGGATTGCAAAGCAATATTGCATAAAATTCTGAATTTCTGGAATGCCTACTTGCTTGTTTCAGACTTATTTATACCTATTTGATGTTGTTCATCAACATGTTTTCCAAACAATTAGTTTGTCACTAGCTAGTTAAGATTTGACCTGTTTTTGTACAAAAACATGTTTTTTGAAAAACCTGTTGTGGAACCTTATTCAAAAATATTATATATGATTTGATACATAACTGAATAAATTATTATAATTTGATACATAAAAATTTTTTTTCTCTCTTTATTTACATCAGTGAACATTTTAGGAAGAAAGAAAAAGTATTGTCAACATTTAAATATAGCTCAATAATATCTAAAATATTGCTAATTCCAAAATTTAAATATTATATTTAGCTTTGGCAACCAGTTTTACTATAAAAATGTAATAAATTTTATTTAAATTCAGTTCAAGAAAGGCAAACTAGAAAAGATTCAATTTTAGAGTTTTAAAAACTACACAATTCCAATTCTTTCATGTACTGCAACTATTTTTTTTTCTTCCTTTACATTGAAATTTCCCCCCCCCCCCCCCCCCCCCCCCCCCCCCCCCCCCCCCCCCCCCCCCCCCCCCCCCCCCCCATTATTATTATTATTATTATTATTATTATTATTATTATTATTATTATTATTATTATTATTATTATTATTATTATTATTATTATTATTATTATTATTATTATTATTATTATTATTATTATTATTATTATTATTATTTCACATATTACAAAGTAAATTTATAAAATATGACTAAATTCATAAACTAATTTGTAAAAATTTTTTTTTGGCAGTTTGTATATTTATTAGTCAATTTTATATGTCTTTTAGTAAACAATTTTTTTCATGCAGTTTTGTAATTTAACCTCATTTGAACTGCTTTTGGATTTGTTATGATTACAATATATATATATAATATTTTTTATACTAAATAAATATAAAATAATATGATAATCACCAACTCTATATAAGTATCAATTAAACTGCTCTTTAGTTAGCATATTCAATAACTTTTTACAGTAGAAAAATAACAATTTCCTACTGAATTTTAAATCTTTTTATAGAAACTTATTCAGAACAACAATAGCAGAAAACAAACTTAAATCAGCTATTTTGAAAGGACAGATATTAATTTTAGAGATAATTTATTTATTTTATATTTGTTCAGTATAAAGGTAATATTTATCATTTCATATGTTTTATATATATGTGGTATATGATTATTTATTATAGAGCTTTATAAATGAATAAAATATCTCTAGTGTATAAAATTATATACTTTCAAATCATTTTATATTAAAATATATAGGCTGATTTAAGATTGTTCTTAGATTCTTGGCATTCTGGATAACTTTCTATTAAAAGATCTAAAATATAGTAGGAAATTATTATTTTTCTATTGTAAAAAGTTATTGAACCGGGCAACTAGAGAAAAGTTTAACTATTAATTAATTAAAATTGATTATCACGTGACTTTATATATGTATAATAAAACACAAATCTATGTGTAAATCAGAGTAAATAAAAAATATCAACAATCAATATGCTTTTGGTTCTTTACTTCAAATTCATGATATTCATTTATATTGTTTGTTGATATGTTATATATACTATGATTTACACATCATGATACATAAATTTTCTTGTTTATATATTATATAGAGAGTTTAATTTATTTGAATAGCTAGATATTTCTTTATTAACCAAGGCTGAGATGCTAGTTGGGTTAAACTATCAGAGATTAAAATTCTAAAATTATTCAAAAGAACTTTACTTGACTCAAATATAGATCTACCATAACACCTCAAGACTCTTGATGTATTTATTTATGTAAAGTAAAGTCTAATAATTAATGTAAAAAAAAAAAAGAACCTTAACTTTCATGTGGTTTGTCAAGCATTGGTGGTCAAGTGGTCATCACAACTGCCTTACAAGCAGTTGTCCCAGGTTATCGGGTTCGCTTCCTGGCTGATGCTATGATTCATGAAACAAAAACTTTCATGTGATTTACTTTGTTTCCAATCATTTGTAATAGAAAAAGGCTGGAATTTTTTTTTTTTTATGTATATAGTTTTATTTCTTTTCAAATGCTATTTTTTAAATATATATTTATGTAGTTATTTGTGGGTAGTTCTATTACTAGATAATAGCATTGGATATTTATTTATCATTTACAATGTTTTGATATTAAATCTCTATTTTGTATATATGTGCACATGTCAATGATTAAAAACTGATTCATTTTCTTTAATCTATTTGTTTATATATTTATACTACGATCATCTACTTTTGCAGGCAATTCTGTTTTACTTTATATTATATGCATGCAATAATTATCTAAAGATTAGATGTTGCTTATTTTTAAATATACACTAAAAATATGCATTTGTTTTTGTTTTAGTGTTTTAGTTTTATTTTGATTTCATAATTTTGAATTACATTTTTTATAATCATCTAAATTTCACATTATTAATATTGTAACAGTTATTTATAAAAAAAATTATCTAAAGTAAAAAAAAAAAACCTTTATTGAATCAATATTAGGAAGTTGCCTTCTTTATAATCCAACTTTTGTTTTATGTTATAATATTCTCTTATTCTTCTCCTTCACTTTCTTTGCATATCTTCATGTAATCATATATATTGCTTATAACACTCTATTTGTATACATGTTAATGCAACAAATTTTCTTAAAAACTTCTTTATTTTCTTACAGTTTCAACTATCCAGCAGTCTTCATCAGCTCTGATGAAGACTGCTAAATAGTTGAAACTGTAAGAAAATAAAGAAGTTTTAAAGAAAATTTGTTGCATTAATGTGTATATGAATAGAGTGTTATAAGCAATACATATGTTATAATATTCCAAAATTGTAACAGCTAATATAGAAAAGCAAAATACATATCAAAAATTATTAAGTCTTTGTAATTGTATGTTTATCAAAGATAAGTCTGTATGATTATTTGATAGAATATCAGAATTATGTAGCTTAAGATCCTCAAATCGATTCTAGTTCTAAAACATCTGGCACTAAAGAACTTTTAAACAATAAAGCCATTTGATGAATTATTTATTACCCAAAGATTTATGATAATGACATTTATACTTGAAAGTTATATGTCTGATTATTTTCATCATTTAGTTGAAATCTTTAAATGTTTTTAGGAAATTCAAACGCTATTACAATTATTATGGAGTACAATGTTTTGAGTTATAAATTTCTATACTCCTTATCAAGTATTTCTAGCTTGGCCAGTAATAATTAACATTATATTTAAACTAGTGATTTTTAGAATCATGAGTACTAAATTAAAGATGATGTTTTACTTAACTAAGATATTATGTCAAAAACACAAATCAGTTGAATCTATTTATCTATAATAGTTTCTATATTTCTCCTTTTTAAAGTCAAAGGTAATGAGTGATTTCCAAACAAAAGCTATATATAAATATCACATATTTATTTTAAAATGAATATAAATTAACTATATATATATATATATATATATATTAATGAATAAACAAAAACAAGATATATTCATCTTTCTGTTGGTATCAATCATCATTATCACTTTCCACTATTATCAATCCATTACAAGATAATCTCTCAAATTTAATCCAGTTTCTCTGATCTCCAGCCTTTCTTTTCCACATCATCTCAGTACATTTTTTTATTTCATCCATACATCTCTTATGCCACAATGAATAATATTTCTGTAGTATAATTTTCACTACATCATTCTCATGCAAAGTTGGGACTGGTTTCTATCCCCTTTTAGCACCTTGTGGAGGGATGTAATAATAAACATATGACCAAAGTTGTGAAAAAGATTTGGTCATAGATTTATGGATTTCATCCCTTTACAAAGTGTTAAAGTGAATAGAAACCAGTTCTTAACTTGCATGACAATGACATAGTGAAAATTATACTACAGAAATATTATTTATTCTTGGATAATCTCTAGTCCAATGAATGACATTAATAATATAATCTCACATGCAGTCTCTTTTTAGGGATATTACAATTTCTTGGAATTCAGTTCAAGATTTCAACTGTCTATCTACTATCATCTTGTTAAGCAATATATCCAGTCCAGTTCCACTTTAGTTTTTTTAATTCTTTCAATGATATCATTAATATCTGATTATTCAATAGCCATGTATTTCATTTTTAATTCCTTATACTTCATTTAATGATATAAAGTTTCTGTACTGCTCTTCTATTAAGTATTCAAATCTCAGATCCATAATGAAGACTGGCAAAACATATTTATTAAAAACCTTTCTTTTTAAATACATAGGCATATTTCTTATTAGTATTATTTCAATATAAATTGCTTTATACAAATTTAATTCTATGATTAATTTTATTCATTATATTTCCATCTGCATTAAGAAATTCATCAAGGTATTTGCAATTGTTAACTTCTTCTAATTCATCATTTTTAATCTTCATTTCCTTCTTTTGAAAAAATTCATTGAATATTGTTTTAGTCTCTTTAGAATTTGCATTTAATCCTACTTTCATCTAATAACAATTGCAATATTTCTTGAAGATCTGAAGCATTATTTGCAAAACCAATTATATCAGCTAGATGACTTAAATGATCTCTCTTTCTTAGCTTTTCATTTTAATCCACAAAATTCTTTTTGCAAAACTGCTGTAAAAATATTTAAGGATAAGAAGTCATCTTGTCATATATTGTTTTTACTGCTATTCCCATTAATATTACTATGTAATCTAATCATTGTTGTTGCATTTTGATAAATATTCTTCAAAATATGTCAGTATCCTACATCTATATCTTGATTATCAAATGCTTTAATCATTGAAGAAATGCTTATAGAATCAAATGTTTTCATATTCTACAAATCCAAGGCGTAAAGGCAATTCATCTTCATTGGTCCTATCTATAACTTTTCTCAATATTTGAATGTAATCTACCATGTTAAAACACTTTTAAATCCAGCTTGTTTATGATTAATTAAAATAGTAAAAAATATATATAGAACTGATAAAAGACTGATAAATCTGTAATTTCTAATATTTTACCATTTTTTAAGAATATTAGTATTACTACTGTATTCTTCTAATCATCTGGTACAATTTTATTATTTAGACACTTGATATATAACTTTAACAACAGTTTTTCTATTTCTCCGCCTGTTTTTTTTTTCTAAATATCAATTTTAATTCCATCATTACTTGGAATCTTTTCCTTCTTCATTGATTTAATTGCATGTCTTACTTTCTCATTTAAAATCCTGGATAATTCACAAGATGTAATAACTATAGGGATTTTTTTTTTTGGTTCTTTACCGCTAAGTAATTTTTTTATAGAATCCTTCCACATATTTCATGATGTCATCTCTCTTTTTTAGTAGTAATTCCATATTTTTTTTATTTCATAAATAGATTTTTATCAATACCAAGAGATTGTTTTACTTTCCTGATACTTTTATTTTCTTCTACAGCTTTCCTTGCTAATTCACAGTTATACTTTCTTGTATCATTATTATCATTTAACAAAAATTTAAATATTTAATCCTTTTTAGTTGATTGTTTTTAGATATTTTCATATTCCTTTGTTTCTTCAAAAATTATATTTTTGGTAAAAATTTTACTGCTAAATCACTGCTTTTTTTGTAAAAACTATCCTTGTTGCAGTTTTTAATTATATTCTTAGTAGAAATTTTATTGCTAAATTACTGATTTTTGTAAAAGCTATCTTTGTTGCAATTTTTAATAATATAGCAATTATTTTTCTTTTGCTTTTATTCAAATCTGACAATATTCAAACTCTGTTATAATTTGAAATGTTTCTGAAAGTTAGGATTATCAACTGTGAATACTGTTTTTCTTAATATTTTTTGACTTTCTAATTTTGCATTAAGATATATCTTACACTCTTATTAATAGATGAACCCTTTTTGTATTGAATTTATTAAGAACATTACAATCTTAAAATATATATTTTGTGCTAGTCAAAATATAATTTCATTTTTGCAGTATCTTTATTTGGTTGCTTTCATAAGCATTTGGTTTAACTTTTTTTTTCAAAAACAGAATTCGCAATATAAAATGTTTCTTTTTTTGTGAACTTCACAAGTCTATGTCCTCTCTGATTTCTATCACTAGAATCAAATTTACTCACAACATTTTTATCTTTCACTTGTTTAAAATTCTAGCATTAAAATCTTCCATGATAATATTTTAATCAAAAGTCTTTTGTTCATCCATATAGAATTTGTTGATGCACAAACCTAAATTATCTGCAATTGGTATTTTTTTTTAACTTGAATAACTAATCTTGTCATTCAGTTCATTATACCATCAATCTCCACAATGTTGGTCTTCCACTTTTTATTCTCAGTGAATCCTACTCACCTTGTGTTTCCAACATTTGTGTCTTTATTATAATGTAATATATGCCCACTCTTTAAATTAATTGGCTCTTCACTTTTATTTTTAACAAATCCCACAATGACCTCTTAAATATTAGACAGTTTGTCTAATCTTACAATTTCTTTTCACTTGAAATTGATCATCAGTTCTAAATATCAGAATAGAAGATCATTTTCAAATAGCAGACTGGGTCTGCAATTAGGGGATTTTTATTACCCTCCACTTTCAGCTGCCAACTGCTGCCTTGATGAATGAAATCCATAATTTAATTTTGTTTGTCATGATTGTAAATATCTATTAAAAAATAGAAATTTTTTTATTCACACACATTCATTCTTCTTCAAGAGAAACTCAAGCAATATTTCACTCAAGAGCTATCAGGCAACTGACAAAAAGACCATAGTATTTATTAATTTTAAACTCAGAGATAAAAAGCCAATAAACTCATCACAATAGCTGATTCATGATGGTCAATAGCCCATCCATGTTTGCATGCTATATTAATAATCATATAGTAATAACAGCTGCAATGAAATATGGATGGATATTAGGAGTTTGTCATATTTAGATCTTTTGAGGCCTCAAAGAGGAATTAAAGGGTCTTTTTTTAGTTGATAGCAAACTCCTTTCTGCAGTGACAGTATCATATCAACAAATTTTAGGTTGTGCAAGTTCACAAGGGTGTTACTTTCTAAAAAAAAATATCTTCCCTCTCTTGATTACTGATTATTGCTGGTATGTAGATAAAAGAACTACAATTAAAACTATATTCTTCTAAATGGTTTTCAATCTTTTAAATTGCTGAAAGTTAAATTTTTATTGAAATTCTTAATATCAAGAAAACTATGTATTTTTGTCATGAAACTAGTACCAACGGGATATTTACATGAAAACCAACCAAAAGGATAAAATAATATTTATCAACAGTATTATTTTTTAAAAAAATCTATAGAATCTAAAAACCATTACATACTACTTTAATTTAAATAGATTATTTCATTAAAAAAACACTTTTGTCATGCTAGTCACAATTCTTAAACGAGGGAACAGCAACTTATATCTGGCTCTCCACCAAATATTTATATACAGCTATCTTAATATAAAATGAGCACTGATTATATATATATGTGTGTGGGAGATGATAATCTGGACCAACTGATGAGTGCTGGTTTAGCATGAAATACGTATATTGGTGATTATTTATCTTTTCTACATGTGTGTGGTCATGTGTATCAGTTGTATAAGATAGCGTGGATAGTTGATGGATGCTTGAAAATCTGAGTTCAAATCCCCTACAATTACAATTAAGCTCTCAGGTTTGTGAAGAGTGCCTGGTTTTCAAATATTTATATATATAATAACAGTAATAAGATATTATTCTTTGAAAGTTCTGCATGTGCTTTGGTTCATACACTGCATCAGTCTGTGTTGAGTGAGTAATAATGCACGAGTTAATATTACCATTGCAAAATGTATAAGTTACTTATTCATTTATTATTTTATGTTACTGCCATTATAAATATTTATTAATTAAATTTTAAATGGATTTTTATTTGGATTTATGCACTTTTTATTTACAAATACTCAAATAATATCAAAGAAAATTGTCTACATTTTTTTTAATTATTTAAAGAACAGTATGGGGATAATTTTGGGGAGGGCTGTGTAATATCAGTGAGGGATAACTGCAATTTGATTGGAAATAAATGATAGAACCAGATATTTTGAAGTTTATTATTTAACATAATTTTTAAATATTTTTCTTGTGTTATTTATAGATTATTATTATCTTTTAAAGGACTTTATTCAATAATTTAAAAATTTGTTATACATTTTTTTTATTTTTACACATTATTCTTGATTATCATAAACACAGACAATTGTTTATAAAACTGGCAGAAGTTCAAAAGTTCACATAAATACAGTTAATTGTTTTAAACCTGCTCAAAGTTTAAATGTTCACTATCATATAATGTTTTTCCGATGATGGCAAGTTATATCCTTTTCATTTGTCGTTTCTTAATTTTTGTGATTTTTTTTTTTACCTTTTATAAGCTTGAAGGTAACTGCAATAGAGACCAGGTGTCAATGAATGTTGTGTGATTTGTTTTTTTTTATATCTCTTTCATGTATACTATCCAATTTATTTTTTAATGTGTTAGGATGCCTTCTTGGGTTATTATTGTATATGAATTTACACCCCTGTACAGCATAAAGCATAGAGGATGAATATGCTGATTCTTATTTCAGCAAAAATACCTTTTTTGAATGAGTCAAATAGGCAATTCATATTTATTTTTTTATTTTTGAATATAGCATATACCAGTGGTCTTCAACCTTTTCACACCTGCAGACCGGTAAAAATAAGGATAAGGTTCCACGGACCAGCAAAAATAAGGATAAGATTTCACAGACCGGCAGAAGTCTATAGATAAATTTTCTTAAAGATACGCATAATTGTTATAACTGATCAAAACAACAATGTTAAATATATAAGATAAAGTTTTATATATATATATGGAGTTTATATAATAAAAAAAACTTTTTTTTTAATTTTTTTAGAAAAGTAATAAAAAATTTAATTCTACCCCCCCCCCCCATAAACATCTGTGATAACTAGAAAAAAGAAATTAATTTCTGAATAATTGATTAGATTTTGTTTTCGTTCTGTTTTCTTTTTTTTTTAATTGGGTAAAAATGAGATGAAAAAATAAATAAAAATTGGCTATATTAATTAAAAGTTTAAACTCTTATTATTTGTTATTACAAACTTTTTACTGCCCGTCTAACACGCGGACCTGCAGAAAAGTTCTGCGGCCCAATGCCGGGCTGTGGACCAAGGGTTAAACAGTTGTTATTTAGTCTTTGACATGAAAAAAAAATGATCCTGTATTTCTGAGTCTCTATGGCAGAGGTTACATAAATTGTCTACATTTTGGAAGTTCCTTCTATATTTTAAAAAAACATTGTTGGGTAGTAAGTCAAGGTTAATTTTTAGTAGAAAATCAAAATATTTTGGTTCAAGTGACCAGAATTTGAATTTACAGCATAGTTGTTTATTGGTGATATTAAGTACAGTTTTAACCTCATTTTGTAAAGTATGTGAAAGCAAATAAATTTCCCAGTACTTGAATTTATTTTGAGGTGGTTTAAAATTCAATTTTTTTATAGCCAGTAATGGTGCAAGTATTGTCTTCAGTTATCCTTGCATAGGAGGTGGTTTATCCATAGGGGTAATTTTGCAGGCTATTTGTAGATATGGGAATTTCTGTGCACATGCAGAGATTATGTTAACTTTTTTGGATTCTGTATGTATGAATTGAATGAAGTCCCAGACCATTTTATGAGAGTGAATTTTTTAGCTGTCTTACACATATTGCTCCCTCCCCCCCCACAAGTTTCCTGTGTAGTGAGTTTATTTTATTAGTGAAGGTTTTAGTGTAAAGTATTGTTGAAGTGATTTTTGTCATCATCAACATATTAAAGAGTGCTATCTTTGTGTACAGTGAAAGGTAAGCTTTTGTTAATGAATTGACTATAATTTCTACTTTATTTGTAAGACTTCTTTGTATCAGTGATCTCATTGGTGAATGACACAGATAAAAATGGAATCCAAGGAATGAGTTAGGTTTACCTTTAAAATGTTTTGTTATACTGCTACCAGTGAAAATTTGTCAGGCACAAGATTTTTTCATGTTAAATGTTAACTTATATTCATTTATATAATTTGAAAGTATTTTTAGGAGTTTGGGAATGTGTTTTTGAGAGATCAAAAAAATTGAGAGATCATCCATGTAAGCTATACACAAGATGTTGGTATTTAAACAGAGTACATAAATTCCAGGCATTGCATTTTCTATGATTTTAATTAGGGGATTTATGTAGGCTGTAAATAACAAGGCACTAAGTGGGGATCCTTGTGGGATAGATTGATGAGCTTCTGTGTAATGACAATGAACCCAAATAAATAACATAAAATGGACAATGACTATCATGTTTTCCAAAAAGGATGGACATATAATTTTTTGCTTATTAAAAATTTTGATGGCATGCCAATTTGTTTAATAAAAAAGGTAATTTAAAGTGACATTTTCTCACAAAACATAAGTTTTCTGAAGATTATCTAGCAGGGGATGAACAAAAAAAAGCTATGGAGAAGTTAAATAAAAGAAATCAACAATCAACATCTATATTCACCAATTGGATGAAATTGTATCAAATGATATAATGGCAACAAGTTTTGTGATACCTCATAATCTTATGAAGCAAGCCAAGCCATCCATGAATAGTGAATATATGAAAGAATGCTTCATAAATATGTCTGAAAAACTTTTTAATGATTTTGAAAATCAAAAAGACATTATTAAAAAATTTAAGAGATTCCTCTTTCTGCTAAATCAGTCAGAGACAGATCATTAAAAATGGCGAAAGATTCAACTGGATAACAAAATAATGATATAAAAGTATCATCAGTCATTTTAATCACTTTGGATAAATCTACTGATTTAAGTGATATAGCACAAATGTCTTTTTGCAAAATAAATTATATCCCAAGAGCCTTGAGAATATTGTTAGCACTACTTCCACTTAAAAGGAGAATTCAAAAAGATATTATATTGTCTGTCATTATTTGTCATTCAGTGTTTGCAAAATAAAGTCATCAACTTCAGTAAGTTAATTTCAATTAGTACAGATGGTGCAGCCAATATAAATGGTAAAAATAAAAGTTTTATTAATCATTTTAAACAATATGTTAACTGATGTATTAACTTTTCATTGTATAATTCATCAGGAAGCTTTGTGTTTCCAAATGTTTCTAGAAGAGATTTGTGAAGTCGACAATTCCATGAATTTTTATACAAAGTAGAGGTCAGTATTCAAATTTAGTATTGCATAATAAAGCATGGTGGCATTCCAGGGGTGATATTTAAAATGATTTGGGACCTATTTAAGTGAAATGGAACATTTTTACATAATTAATAATATAGGAACACAGAATTAGAGATAACAAGCTTTGGCTGTTGTTGCCCTATGTTCCCCTTTGCATAAGACATAGGACTTTTTTTATGGAATTTCATTTAAGTTTTCATACACTGATCTCAACTAATAGGTTTATTTACAACACTAAAGACACAATAGCTACTGATCAGATCTCATGGGTCATGTATAAAGTAGCATGCTCTCACAATGGATGCAAAGCTTCATACCAGAGTCACCATAGCTATTAGATTGTCACAGCATAAGTATAGGTATAATAAGTCACATACTAACCCAGAATGGAGTTCAATCTTCACAACATCAAAAAGTATCCAGACACAGTTCAAACCCTTATCTGCAAAATTAGTTTGTACTGAGAGGCATGACTTTAAGTGTAAGATAAAGGAGGCTTACTTTATAGCAGAAGATTCCTTCACTATTAATTGTAAAGAAGCATGTTTTGCTATATCAAAAAGATGGGCTAATTGACTTATTTGCATAGAGTTTGCATATTATACATATAGAATGATTCCAATGTATGAGTCATAAATACCAGGTTATGATTATGAGAAATACATTTTCTCAAAAGTGCTCAGCCATTTTAATTGACTAATTGCTATTAATTATACAGCTTTACATTATAAGTGTGATAGCACTATTTAATATTATCATTTTTTACATGAGTAAAACAATTATTATGCCAGATTACAATAACCATGAATGGTTGCAAAAATTTTACTTTATGGTAGACATGACACAACATTTAAATCAGCTAAAATATAAGATTACAGAGAAAAAATAATATTTCTGTATAACTGATGGAAAAAACTATATGTCCTAAGATTACAGGGAAAAAGTAATAATGCTGTATAACTGTGAAAGAACTATTGAATTTTGAGAGGAAATTAATTTTGCTCACAGATAATTTGGACAAAATATCATTATCACATTTTACTCATTTGAAATATTATCAACCATATAAAAATAACACCCACTGTGAATATTTTGCAAAATGTTTGATAAATACTCAAAATTCATTTGCTGCTCATTTTCATGATTTTAGAAAATACAGAACTACTTTATTATTTTTAACTGATTCAATTAATATTGATTTTCACTATCTAAATTTTACAAATTTTCCTGCAATTAACCATGCCGAATGTGAGTTTTTAAATAATAGATCTCAAATCGAAAGAAATGTGGAGCTCAAAATTCAGAAAACTTACCAGTAATTTAGAAAACTATGAGAGACAAAAAAAAGGAATTAATTTCTCAACATAAATGGTCTCAATTAAATTCATTAAATACAGGTGAAAAAACTCATATTTGATGATTGGAATTCTCTTCTAGAATCATTTCATTATGTAAAAATATATGCCTTTGCAATTTTAATTATTTTCGGTTCAACTTATTGTTGCGAACGATTCTCCAATTAAATGAGAAAGTTTGGAATTATGCCTAAGATTAAAAGTTGCAAATTATTTACTAAATATTGATAAACTATCAAAAGAGGTGCAACGCAGAGATCACATTTAGAACATTAAGAAATGTATTATTTTTATCATTTTGTTGTATTAGTGATTGGTAGAATAAAATGTTGAATAAAGGATGTTTTTCTGTAATTTCGTATTTAGTATTCTATAATTTTGTAAAATAATTATTGTTGATTATATAGCTCAATCGTTTAAAGAAAAATTATATCTATTTGGTTCTTACCTTAATTAAGGTTGCCTATGCCTACTGTAAACCAGGGATTTTCAACTGTGAGGTGCACTTCCCCTGGCGAGTGGGAATGCAAAATAATAAAAGGGTGGTTGCCAAGATATGAAAAATCGACAAAAAATTAGAAAAAAAATTATTGAAACCAAAATAAAATAAGATATATTCCATTAATATAAAAATCAAATGTCAACCTTTAAAATAGGTAAACACTTATAAGTAACAAAAAAGATATTTTAATATCAATTATTTAAAATTCCACAAATTAATTGCTTCTTTGAGACTGTGTTGCAAAGCAAAGTTTTTGTAAGAATGTGTTATTTCTGAAATTGATAATCTGAGTTATCTTTCTATGTTAAAACCTATATGTTGTTTTCAATACAGCTATTACAAAAAATCTTGTTTTACAAAGATAAGATTTAGGAAAAGGTAAACGTATAGGAAACACTTTCATTTAAGTACAAATAATTTGAACATTCAATTCGGTCCAAAATCCAAATAATTGCTTATCATTGAATTGCCTTTTAATTTTGTCACTTCTCATGAAGTCTATAAATAGATCTTATCCTGAAATTGAGAGTTTTTAGGAGTAATATAAAATAGATCTCTGATCTATTAAATTTCATCGATTATAAAATGCCTTCTAAAATTTTCAGCCAAAATGGTTAAATAATTTTTAATAGTTGCCAATAAAATTTTAATTGAATACAACTTGTAATGGATTATCCACTCTATATGATACAACCAATACACATGATTATATACACATGAAAAATACAAATAATATTCAATATACATATTTTGTGGCTAAACCATCACTCATCAGTTGGTCCAGATCAAATCAGTCCTTTATTTATATTAAGATAGCAAAACTTCAAACATTAATGAACAGGCTTTAATTTAATCCAACCTCCAACACTAGGCATCAATATCATTGAAAATCTGATGATGGAAAATCCACACTCCCTGTTAATGGCAATATTACTGTCATGCCCATGTGATCTTAAGTCAGAACAGATAGCTGGGATTGAAAGTCTGTGCTCAAATTCTTCATATAATTACATATAAAACTCCAAATATACTTGTATTCAATCAAAATATTACAGATTCAGTCTGTATCATGCCCATCTCTCTTTGGTATATTTAAATGGATAAGGTCCTATACATGAGGGCTCAGAATAACTTAAGGTCAACGTCGACATGACAATAATATTAGCATCAACAGGAAATTTGAACATTCCATCATCAGATTTATTATTTGTATGGATGACTGAGGATTTGGAGGCTGGAGTAGATTGAAGCCTATGCATTAAAGTTTGAAGATTTGCTATCTTAATATAAAATGAGCACTGGTTATATATATGTGTGAGAAGTAATGACTTGGACCAACTGATGAATGTTGGTTCAGTATGATATATATATATATATATATATATATATATATATTGGAGATCATTTAACCTTTTCACATGTGTATGTTTATATGTATCTGTTGTATGAGATAGAGTGGATAGCTCAAGGAAGCTTCAAAGTCTGTATTAAATGCCCTTATACATTTACATCTGTATATAAATTATATTTATATTCAGTCAAAATATTACAGATTCAGCCTGTATCCTGTTCATCCCTTTTTTTTTGTATTTAAATTAACAAGGTCCTATACATGAGGTGTCAGAGTGACATAAGATCAACATGATCATGAACATTATTATAGCATCAACAGGGAATTTTGCCATTTCATCATCATATTTTCAAAGGTAAGGATAGCTGGAGATTTTAATGTTGGAGTAGATTGAAGCCTGCTCATTAAACTTTGAAGATTTGTTATCTTAATATAAACTGAGCACAGATTATATCCATGTATGGGAGATGATGATCTGAACCAACTGATGAGTGCTGGTTAAGCAAGAAATATGTAAATCAGAGATCTTTTTATTCACATGTGTATGGTTATGTGTATCAGTTGTATGAGATAGAGTGGATAGCTGTAGGAAACTTAAAATTCTGTATTCAAATCCCTTATACAATTATAACTAAACCCCAAAATATATAAATTATACTTGTATTCAATAAAAATATTACAAGATTCATCATGTATCTTCTTCATCCTTCTTCTGTGCATTTAAATGAATAAAGCCCTATGCATGAGGAGTCAGAGTGATTTAAGGTCAACATGGGCATAACAGTAATATAGGAATCAATAGGGTATTTGAGTGTTCCATTATCAGATTTTCAATGGTACAGATAGCTGAAGAGTTAGAGGTTGGAGTAGGCTGAAGCCTGACCATTAAAGTTTATTTTCTATATCGAGCATTGATTATATGTGTAGAAGATGGTGATCTAGACCAACTGATGATTGATAATTTAGCATGAAATACATATATTGCAGATCATTTATCTTTTTCTCATGTGAATGTTTATGTGTATTGGTTGTATGAGGTAAAGCAGATAGCTGAAGGAAGCTTGAAAGTCTCTGTTCAAATCTGATATAATTACATATAAGAATCTAAATATATTAATTATACTTGTTTTCAATCAATATATTATGGATTCAGTCTAGAGCCTGCCTATCTCTGTTATGCGTATTTAAATGAATAAAGTTGTATACATGAGAGGTTAGAGTGACATAAAGTCAACATGGGCATGACAATAATATTGACATCAACATAATATTTGGGCATTCCATTATAATTTACAATGGTATGTATGGTAAAGAGTTGGAGGTTGGAGTAGATTGAAGCCTGTCCATTAACATTTGAAGATATGCTATACTGAGCATTGATTATATATGTGTGGGAGATGATGGCCTGGGACAACTTATGAGTGCTGGTTTAGCATGAAATACATATATTTGAGATCATTTATCTTTTTCACATTTGTATGGACATGTGAATTGGTTGTATGAGATAGAGTGGATATAGGAAGAAAGCTTGAAAGTCAGTGTGCAAATTCTTTTATACAATTACATCCAAAACTCCCCAAGTATATAAAGTATACTTTTGAATCAAAATATTATAGATTCAGCCTGCATCCAAGCCATTCCTCTTTTGTGTATTTAAATGGATAAGGTATTTTATATGAGGTTCTATGCATAAAGAGTCAGAGTAATTTCAGTTCAAAATGGGCATGACAATAACATTGCATCAACAGGGTATTTGGCCATTCCATTATCAAGTTTTTAATGGTATGGATAGCTTAAGAATTGGAGGTGGAGTAGATTGAAGTCTGTCCATTAAGTTAACATGAAGTGAACACTGATTATATATACATATGTGTGTGTGTTAGAGATAATGATCTGAACCAACTGATAAGTGCTGGTTTAGCACAAAATATGTATATTGGAGATCATTTATCTTTTTTACATGTGTGTGGCCCTATATATCAGTTGCATGGGATAGAGTGAATAGCTGAAGGGGGTTTGAAATTCTGTATTTAAAATCCTTATACAATTATATTTAAAACTCCAAGTATACTTGTATTCAATCAAAATATTACTGATTCAATCTGTAACCTGATCATCTCTCTTTTGTGTATTTAAATAGCTAAGATCTTATACATGAGGTGTCAGAGTTACTTAAGGTCAACATGGGTATGACAATAATATTGGCATCAATAGGAAATTTGTGCATTTTCTCATCAGAGTTTCAATGATATGGATAGCTGAAGACTTGAAGATTAGATTAAATTAAAGCCTGCTCATTAAAGTTTGAAGATTTGCTATCTTAATATACAGCAATGTCTGATTATGTATATGTGTGTGGAAGATGATGATCTGGACCAATTGATAAGTTCTGGTTCAGCATAAAATATGTATATTGGAAATCATTTAACTTTTTCACATGTATGATCATGTGTATTGGTTATATGAGATAGAGAAGACAGCTGAAATGAGTGTAAAGGTCCTGTGTTCAAATTCCTTATATAATTGCAATTAAAACTTTAATGTGCTTCTCATCAACTATATAGGTGTTAAGAAATTTACATTTGTAAACATTTCTGGGTTTTTTTGCTTTATATTTGTGTTCCATAATTCCAGCTTTCTACAAAAAGCATTTACTTTATCATTCATGTCCAATATATGTTTATTTGTTTTTTTTGGAATTTATTAAATTTAGTTTTTCAAATATATTCACTAAGCAAATGAATTTCATCATAAATAAGTAATCTCAAAATGGCTCTGCTTCCTGGCAGTTTTCCACTTTCAAGAAAATTGCAATTTCCTCACTTAATTCCTAAACATATTTTAAAAATTTGCCATGTAGTAACGACCTCATTTCACACAAAAACGTATTTCAGAGTGATTTGCAGTTATCTGTTAGCCAAGAAAAATAGGAACTATTGGCTTTAAAGATATCATTTTTAAATAATTCATGATCATCACAACTATTGTTAGCATAATGTTCAGAGCAGGACACTTTTGGAAGCAAGAACTTCTCTGTGACTTATACACTGAGGTAATTTTTACTATACAAACATTTATATGATCTGAAATCTTCTGGACAATGTTCTAGTATCATCTGTAAATATTCTAACACATTTTACCATTGTATGTTTGCATCATTTAAAACATTATTCAATATATTAAATATTTCAAGTGTTGTAGCTCTAATTCTGTGGGTTTATAAAATAAAAGCTTCTCAACTGATATTATTTTATCGTAAAAGTGAACATAAACAATTACATTCAATCCTTATCATCTATTGCCTCATCAAGTTGAATTGAAAAAAAATATTTTCATGCATATTGGATAAAAGTTGTTGTATATCTTCAGATATATTGCAATTTTGATGATGAATAGTATCCATCTGATAGAGAAATGAATTGCAATTGTTTAGCAAAATTATTTCCAAGCATAACTTCTAAAATTTGAATTGCAGCTGGCAGAATGAGGTCTTACTCAATCATATGTGCTTTTCTTTTGCATTACCTATTTGATATACAACTTTTCAGGAAACTGAAAAAGATTTTTCATTATTAGGCTTTTTAAAAAAAACAGATGTTTTCTATATAATTTTAGTTTAAAAGCAAAAACTCTAGAGGTTTATTAATATATTCACTATGAACTATTTCCAAATGTTGTTTAAGCTTGCTGGATTTTATTCTGTTCATCAGCAAACTTTTCATACAAATAATCCACATAGGTCTCTCCTCACCATTTAATTCAGTTCTCATGAATTCAAGAAATGACAAACAGAATATTTTCTTGATGTAACCTTCAGAATGATACTCTTCTGTATGCTTGTTGATACTTCACAATTATCTAATGAAAAAGCGCACAATAGCTTAAATGGCTGATTAAATTTATTACAATTAGAAACAGCGCTAAAAATAAATGTTTATTTACTAATGTCTGTTTGTGCACAATTAAAATTTAATCCATGGTTTTATGCTTGAAAATTGCTTATTTTTACAATACAATTCAAGTTACTATGCCTATCAAGTAATCCAGTCAAATGTATCCAATACCATCCCCATAGAAACTATGGTGATGGGTAAATGCAACTTATATTTACATTAGCATGTACATCTTTAAAATGTTTATGACAGATTAGAACTTTTCATGAAAATATTAAAAATATAGTCAGGTAATAGGACTGCCAAATGTGATATAATTTTGCTATTGTGCAGATTTTTAGCCTTGTTTCCATATATATAAATAAATATTAAAAAAATATTAGAACTTCAAAAAATCACTTGAAGGGGAATGCAATTAGAGCTTATAAGAAAAGTTGGGTTCAAATACTAAAAGATTGAGATCTGTTACTCTAAACTAATAAAAATATAAAGAACTTTATATTTCTTATTACATTGCCAAATCCATATAATATTTAATATCATTTTTTTTATTAAAAAAGATGATACTAAATTATTGAATGAAAGATTATATACAATAATTGATGATAATAAATTTGATTATTTAGAGGTTAAAGATTATATAGCAGCTAAAATTTACAGGACATTTAAAATTTTTAAAGAAGATATACTATTAATATCAATTATTAATGGTAATAATTTATATTATATTAAAGTATCTAAATGATTGTGAAATAAGATGTTAAAGAAATATATTAATACTACTTTATATATCATATATAAAAAAATAAAGTTTTAATAAGTGAGATTAAAAATGTAATAAATAAATATAGTAATAAAATTTAACAATGATTAAAATGGACATTGTATAAATGTGTAGAAATATTATGGAGAAAGCAATAGATATAGCAAATAATAGATATAAAAAGAATAATAGTAAAGAAATAAATATACCTATAAAATAATTAAAGGAGATTATAAAAATATGTTTTAAAAAAACAATGTTTCAATTTAATATTTTTCATTAAAAAAAGGTTTACTAATAGTAGGAGCATTAAGTGGATATTGAGTAATATTTATATGGAAAAATTGGAGAAGTTAATGTTGGAGAATAATAATGTTCCAATCTTTATTAAAATATATGTAGATAAAAATTTATTGATATTTAATAAAACACAAAGACAGATAGATTTATTTATAGTGGATATTAATAAGATGAATAAAAATATTAAATTTTCTGTAGAAAAAGAAGAGATTAATATACTGATATATTTAGATATAAAGTTGATTAAGTCAAATGAAGATGGAAAATGTAGGATTGAAATACCAATTCATAAGAAAAGTAATATAGATAATAATATAACTAATTGGCACTCAAATATAAAATATAAATTAAATGCAATGCATTCTATAATTCATAGAACTGTAAATTATTATTGAAGTAAAAAAGATTATATAAAACAAATAGATGTAATAAAAGAAGAATTTATAAATAATTATTATCCAGATACATTTATAAATGATATTATGTTAATAGAAAATATGACAGTTTATATAAATAATAATAAAGAAGAAAAGATAGTAATAATAATATAGATAAAATTAATTATATAGGTACAAAGGCAGGGAATAACTATGTAGTTAAAAATTTTAATTAATAAAAAAAATTAATAACATGATAAATGTTAGAATAGTTAATAAAAAGAGAAAAAATTTGATTAGTGTTTTATAAAATAAGTATATTGGTAATTATAATAAAAATTCAGATAATGAAATAAATGGAATATATGAAATTAATTGTAAAAAGTGTCAAATTAATAATATAAAAGTAAATTATATAGGAGAAACAAAAAATTCAATATATAAAAGACTATTACAACATAAATATGGTAAAAATTCATCAATGTATTTACATATATTAGAAACAGGATCTGTGTTTGGAAAGGATTGCATAAAGAAGATACAATTTACAAATAATAAGAGATAGAAAAATAAAAGAAGCTATTTATATTAATAATATTAAGCCCATATTAAATAAACATTTGGGCCTAAAAAATTTTGACATATAAAAAAATTGATTTAATTATATAAAAAATAGAGAGGGAGCTATTAAATATAACTGTAAAATTTAAAAGTTTGAATTGATGACAGTTAAGGTTTGAAAATATAAGTAGAAGGTAGGTATAAAAAATATGTTAAAGAATAATGTTATAGGTTAAAGAAAATTATACATATTGAATGTTGATATAATGAATAATAATAATGTAAAATATAAAAATATGACTACATAATGTTAGAGTTAAACATTTAAAAAATAATAAATAAATAAAATAAAAATAATATGTATATATATATAATTATAGGAAGTATTAATTGATAAATATAAAATATAAAAAAGGTTAAAGTATTTAATATATAAAAAGGTAATAATTATATAGAGAGGTATATAAAGATATATATGGGTATATAAATAATGATTATAAGATATAATATATGTAGATATAAATACATAAAATTATATGTTCATGTATATTTGTATTTATGAATTTGTATTGTGTTTGTTATAGTTCTGAAGAAGATTGCTGGGGTAATCAAAACCATCAATAGTAGCTGTAAAAAAGCATTATAAAAAGTAATAAAGTACATAAATGATATTAAAAATATAAATAAATAGAAAAAAAGTTATTCATTATTTTACTTATTCCTTGATTCATTTAAAAATAAGATCAACATTGCATATTAACTGTATAAAACATTTAAAAAAAATTTAAATGTATCATTATCAATTGCATATTAACTGTATAAAACATTTTAAAAAAATTTAAATGTATCATTATCAATACATTGCAGGGTGAAAGTCTCTTCATGTTTAATCCAGTTTTTTTCAATTCATAGCTTTTTTTCTTGCTATGTCACAGCAGCAGACTTCTTTATTTCATTTATTGGATCTCACATATGGTCTTTTTTTAGATGTTTTACAATCTTTTGAAATCAAATTAAAACTTTAATTGTTTATATTTTATCATTTTTCTAGCAAGGTGTTCATTCTGGCTCCAATGATGTCATTAATACTCCTAACATACATGTCTCCATACTTTGTTGAGTAGTTGAAAGTCACTTTATTGTTTTTCCCTTAAATGCACATGTTTTAAATCTATAAATATAAACTGGTAAAACACATCTATGAAAAACATTTATTTTCAAACAAATAGGCATTAATATTAAATGATTTCTACCAAAAGCATTTTATTCAATTTTAATTTTTTGACTGATGTCATTTATATCTCTATTAATAATCTGACTTGTTAATTTCTTTCAATTCATGATTATCAAACTTTATTTTCTACTTTTGAAAAAATCCATTAAACATTACTTTAATCTTTGTTAGCATTTGTCTTTAGTCACACTTGCTTACTTACATTTGAAAACTCTTGCAACATTTTCTGAAGCCTGATGCATTATTTATCGATACAATCACATAAAAATCTATCTGACTTAAATAAGTTCCATTTACTTTTATTTTCTTAAATTCTCATTTTAGTCATTTTTCAGAGTATAACAATATTCCACGAGTCTATATATATCTTGATGATTTCATGTTTTAAATCACTTTAGAAAAGGTTATAGAATCAAAAGCTTTTTCATAATGTACAAATCCAATGCATAATAGCAATTCTTATTCATTGGTCCTTTCTATAACTGATACTTGAATATTATTTACTGTGCTAAAATGACTTTTAAATTCAGCTTGGTTTTTTTTTTTGCTTAATTATAATTTAAAATTCATTGTAGATGAATTGTAATTATTTTGGTAATGATTTTGTACAGAACTGATAGAAGGCTGATACTTTCATAATTTCTAATATCCTTTTTATTATCATTTTTTAATATCATGATTACTACTATTATCTGGACATTTAGTATATAACATTGCCAACAATTTTCTATTTCTGCAACTACTTATTTTAAATTATCAATAATATTCCATCATTTCCTGGAGATTTTATTTTGGCATAGATTTAATGCACGTCTCACTTCTTTATTTAAAAAACTGGTCAATTCAGAAAGTGTAACAACTAAAGGAAATATTTCATTTTCTTGTTTTTTATTACTACATAATTCTGTTTTTTCCTCATAAATCATAGCATTGCCCGGGAGGCGTACCTACAACAACCGTCTGCAACCAAATGCTTGCTTGCAAGGCAGCTGAGCTGATTTCTTGGCTATCAATGCTTGACTTTTACTACATAATTCTTTATAGACCTATTCTACACATTTCTAATAGTAATACTTCTGAGACTTTTGTTTTCTTCCCTAACTTTCCTGCCAATTCACATTTGTATTTTCTTATATCATTATTCATACCATTATATAAAATTCTATACAGTATATTAAATTCTTAATGGATCATTTTTAAAGATTTTCATACTTTTTTTTTATACATTGATTTATCTCAGTAAAAAATTTATTGGTAATTTGCTGCTTTTTTTATATCCTGTATTTTTCTGGCATTTGTTAATTGAATATCATTTATATTCTTGATTTCAATCATGTCTGAAACATTTTAAAATCTGTTAATATTGTTAAATGATTTGAGAAGTTTTATTTTAAATACATTAGATTTTTTTTTTTTGAAGATTAGAAATATCAACTATGAATAGTGGTTTTCTTGATAAACTTCATCTTTCTCGTTTTGTACCATGTCTTCATCAAACTAATGAATATTTATTATCTATGTTAAACCTGTTAAAAACACTAATCTGCAAATACATAATTTCTGTTAATCAAAATATAATCTAATTCTGTTATACTTTTATTTGGTTGCCTTTATGTCCTTTTTCTGTTAAGTATATTTTAACTATGTCGGAAAATTAAGGCATAAGCTATTTCTACCTGGCAATTTTATGAGTAAACAAACTTATAGTATATCATTCTGAAAAAAAATGTCATTCACATGAACATCAGTTACTGGTGGACTCAATAGTACTTAATAATAAATTGAATAAAATAAGTCATGTATTATTAATATTGTAATGATAAATTAAACTGAATATAACAAAACAATTTTACTCACTGATTTATAAATATTGTAATGACTGTAAGGTATACAATTTATTTGATGTTTTAATATATTTAATAACTGAGCTTTTATTTTACGCTGGATATTTACTTTTAAGTAAAACGCTAAATACTAATACTACTAATGTAACTTATAGCTGTAATAAATTTATGACAAAAAAGTAAATGCGAAAAAAAAGTCTTAAAATGATAAACTATACCTATAACAATTATTTATATACGCCTAACTAAGCAACAAATTAAAACAAAAAAGCACATTTATGCATAACATGTGCTAACATTATAAAAAAAATATGATCCTTTTTTTATATAAAGAAAAGTGATTCTCAAAAATTTGAGCTTAAAAAAAATGTGATGCGAGTGTAAAAATAATAGTTTTACGTCAGAATTTGTTACAGGTCTGGGCATATATATATATTTTTATTCACTTATAACCATATTAGAATATTATGGTTAGATGCAGATCCTTGATCATCAATAATCGTAGTTTTGTATTATTTACCAAATTTAAATTATAATTTATTTAACTTCTTCATATATGTAAGTATTCAAACATTTTTAAATACGTGTATTAATGTATTCTTTTTTCTTTCAGCTCTAAGTTTAATTTCTAATTTTTAATGCGACGAAAACAAAACATTGTATTTTAAAGTGGTTCTTTTTGAAGTAACAATCTCAAGGTATTAATCAATAACCTTTGTATTGATTTAAGACAAGAACAAACTTCATATTTAGAAATATTGTCTCTCTGAGAAGCTATTTTTAGGATTTTAAAAGGGCCATTGCATGCAAGACTGCAATGAAAAAAAAGTGCAGTGAATATAGGAAAGCCTAAAGTTATAACGTAATAAATAAATGTCATTTCACCTATAAATTTGAAAAACATGTCTACTGTTGTATAAGGTTACAACAGAAAATGTTTCATTTGACTTATAGAAAACTATTTTAGCAATAATTTTCGACGTGAAGAATATTTTAAAAAAAAAGAAAGTGAAATAAAAGCAGGAAGTTCAAATAAAATAAATATTCTTTTTAAAAAGTTCGCTGGTCTACAATTGCCCTCTTTTTTCTCTCTTTAAAGTGCTTCCATCAGTGACAGAAAAATGACTCAATTTAGATTTGTAATTGCTTAATTTGTTTTTAATTTAATGGCTATCTTTCGGACAAATTAATTTGCACATCCCGGATACGTTCCTTTAAAGAATAGTTTTTTAAATACATTCCAGACATAATTAATGAATTGAAAATAAATTTATAAGTGGTAGAAAGAATGATGTGTGTGTACATATATAAGTTTAAGTTTTAATCAATTCATTACAGGCAAAAAATCTCTCAACACAGGCATAAATCAATATTCTCATATGCAGGTCTAATTAGAGTTGAAGTGTACAATTCTAATCTCTTTAATTTTTTCTTTAAAAAGTGAGCTACATTCATAAGCACCATTTGCTAAATACGATAATACAAGATCCCCCCCACCCCAACAAACACTTAATAAGATAAATTGATAGGTATAGAAGCAAACAAGTGAGTTTTTTTTTTAACTTTTAATTAATTTATTGAAGAATAATTGTTTTTTTAGTATTAAAATAGATCAATATATGCAACTAGTTGTAAATTTATTATTTACTATTCATGTTTTTATAATATAAGTTAATATTCTAATTTTACAAATTGCTTAAACAACTAAACTTTTTTGCATTTGGATGCTAATGTATATATATGCCGATAATGCTAGAGTTTATCATAACCAAGGGTTTTAATCTGATAAAGATTTTGAAATTTTTTTATGTAACAAAAATATTTGGGAGCAAAATTTAAAATCTTTTTTAGATAGTCTGCTCACATTCAACTCACATATTAATTACTATTTAGTCAAATGAGTGTTGATGCATTGATGATATATATAATCTAACTTTTATTCTAAAAAAAATCAATAATAATCGATACATTCTAGAATTGAGTTTCGATCTGGAAATCTTTCACTCTTGAGTTCATCACTATAACAGGCAAAAAGAAATCATGTATTTTCAGATAATAAATCCAATATTTTAAATAAACTTGAAACTAAAAATGTAGAACTTTTAAAAAAAAAAGTGTTTGCTTTTACATTCAATATTTCCAAAACTTAAAATAAGCTATTTTTTTTTTGGACATTACTATTAATTTTTTTTTAAAAAAAGTAATTAAATTATAAATACAAGTACAATCTAAAAATTTTCAGAATTACATTTATAATCTCTGCTTAGCCAATCAATTTATTTTATTATTAAGTCACAAAATGTAATAAAAACAGAAATGTTTAGGTTAATAGATGGCTCAGTTGGTTAGAGCGTTACCTTAAAGTTCAATTATCAAGAATCTAAGGACCCAGGTTTGAATCCCATGCTAGTACTGTCACTGGTCAGGCCAGCAACACCTGAAGAAGAGGGGAAAAATACCTCTCGAAACGTTGTGTATATACTAATCTGTTTGCTGTGATATTACTAACAGTTAGTGCATATACTAACCTGTTTGCTGTGATATTACTAGCATTTGTTTGCTGTGATATTACTAACAGTTGGTGCATATACTAACCTATTTGCTGTGATATTACTAACAGTTGAATGCATTTGGAATATTTAACTAAAATTAAACTTTTCTAAACACATTCAACACACATATTAGATGATGGAAATAGTCCAATATAAAAATACAATTATTGTTACATCTTTCTTTTCTCCTTTATTTTTTTTATAAGTCATAACATTTAAAAATTCAAATCTAGTTAACTTTTTTATTCTTTTTCCACAATATTACTTTTGCTTTCAGTGACATTAACATGAAGGAATTTATTTTATCTATAAGCTCACCATCCATGCTTTCAAGAATTCAAGGTTCCAATAATTCGTACTTTGAAAAAGTTTTAACTAATAAAATAAAATAATAGAAATTCATAAATGTAAATTCAACAATTTTATAAATACTTCTGTCTGCATAAATGCCAACTTAAATCATATTTTTTTTGTACACTGAGCATACATTCTATCAATCATGTAGTTGTTCTTTCTCTCCATTTATTAATATACTATTGTTTTTATAACTGCTTTGTTTTATTTTTTTTGTAAAGTATTTTTATTGATATTTTAGCAAGTACATTTAAAAAATTAAATTGTAGCATATGTGTGCACATATAAGCTCTTAACAAGCTTTGCAGAATATCCCCAACCCCAGACCTGTTTCTGCTACTGGTATAATCAGTGAGATGCCAGGATTCAAGCATTAGATTAAAAATACCGGGACAAGCCCAGTACTTTATCTAATGTAGATATATAAATACATAAAAATAATTAAATGCTGATATCACTTGGAGTAACCCAAAATATTTAGATGATTAAAAAATAAAAATGATAAATTATGAAAATAATAAAATTAATAGTTTTATATATTAGATATAATTGTCCAAAAATAGAAAAAAAGGAATGTTGTAATATCAGATTTAGTATATAAAATATTTCAATGGTATATTTATAAAAAAGATAAGGAGATATTCTGGAAAAATTCAAAGACATGCTTTGGAAGAAGTCAGTCAGCCTTTTATATAATAGACACCAAAAGCAAGTTTCAAATATTTGACAAATTTCAATTTATTAATAGCAGTAGAATAAATCAAATTATTTTATTTAGATATTAATCTTTTGGCTTTTTTTGAAACTTATACGGCTAATTTGATAACTATTTTTTCTACTTTATATTTTTAACAATGTAAAATACCTATTCTCCATTTTAAATCCTTATTTTTTTAAAAAATGTCAATAGAAATAAAAGTTTAAAAATGAAAAATAAACTTTAAAATAATATGAATTTTGTGAATAAATAGAAAAAAAAAACAGTAAACAAAAATAAATAATCAAATAAAAGCTTAAATTTTAGCTTTAGGCATAAAAATGTATTTAAGAAAAAATTTATAAATTTGTATCATTAAAATGAATTTTTGTAAAGTAATATATTTAAGTAACAAAATTATTATTAGTTATGCACATATTTTATTCAATAGTAAGTACTTCCTACTTGCTTTTAGTAAATTTTTACTTGACTAATTTTCTGCTAAAAATAGATATAATAATAAAAAAATCTGAATATAAAGATCATGTATTTATCAAAATACAAATATTTTATTTAATTTTATAAAAATAAAAATAAGTAAGCAATTAAATTATGTGTAAATTGGTTTTTCATTTCACAATATTCAATGTTGCACAAGCATGCTAAATTATATTTATAACTGATCTCTTTCATCAAGAATTGCTTTCGTTTAAGTATTTGAGGTAGAATTAAAAGCAAATAAATGCCACCTTATTAAAGTCAAACATAGAAGACAGCTATGATTAAATCACTTTGATTTTTAACACCAACACAATTTTCATAAAATCATAAGTCATAAAATAAATTTTTTGCACAATATTCCTGCTTGCTATCCATGATTCTGAATCTACAATGGCTAACAGCTGCAATCCATTTCCAATTTCTATCAGTAAAAATTTTAATTATTGTCAAGCATTGTTAGCCGAGAGGTCATCGCACCCACTTTGCAAGCAAGTAGTTGGTTGCAGGTTCGCGTCCCAGCTGATGCTATGATATATGGAAAAAAAATTTTTTAATTATAAATAAAATTTGTGATTTATTACTTTTAATTATACTAACTAGATGTCAGAAGTAACTGAAGATGAAAGAAAATATTTTCTACCAACAAAAATTAAAAAGGTAATGAATCAGAATTGAAAGATAAGATTATGCTTGTGATGCATTGTCTTTTGCTTATAATGTGAAAATGAAATAATAAGTTTATATAAAATCTATTTATCTCTTTATTGCTTATTTTTATATGATTATTAAATTTTCAGGTACTTGAGTACTAAAGCTGTAAAGTAGGGAAATAGGAGACCTTTTCACATCCACAATAAATGTGTCATGTCATGATGACATCATATTGAAAGAAATAATCCTACATTTTTCAGTGGAGATGACATCATAGTAGACATTATATCAGCATAGATAATGTCATATTGAAAGAAATAATCAGCCATTTTTCAGTTATTGTCCAGATTTGCTTCTGACAATAGCTATTTTTTCATTGCGATATTCTTGTCATTTTTATTGTTTGAAAATTTTTACTGCAGATCTCCATTTTCTGTGGTAATACTTAATAGGAAAAGTTTGTTTTTAACATGTAAATTTCTGTTATATATTACATGATAAGTGTAGTATGAATATAGTTAATGTATTTTTATACAAATTATCTCAAAATCAAAATCATTTATTGTTTGTTTTGTGTATATTTAAATAACTATTTTTTTTTTGATTAATGGTGTTATTCTTAAAACTTGTCTTTTTAAAAAAAGTTTTTCAAAATTACTTAATAGTCAAAAACATTTACTGTTCATTTGGTGTTTGTGTAATAATTAATATAAATTTAATAAAAGTGTAACAAGTAATATGTCTTTTATTTTGTAATTTTTAGTTTAATTTCTTTATAAAAAAAACAATAGTATTTTATGAAAATCCCAGCATACTTTGCAATCAAGTCGTTTCATTTTTGGAGCCAAAATTTTTACTGCAGATCTCCATTTTCTGTGGTAACATTTAATAGGAAAAGTTTGGTTTTAACATGTAAATTTCTGTTATATATTACATTGTAAGTGTTGTAGGAATATAGTTAATGTATTTTTATCCAAATTATTTCAAAATCATAATTATTTACTGTTTGCTTTGTGTATATTTAAATAACTATTTTTTTTTATTATTGGCGTAATTCTTAAAACTTTTTTTTTTTTTTAAGTTATTCAAAATTACTTAAAAGGCAAAATCATTTACTCTTTGTTTGCTGTCTGTGTAATAATTAATTTGTTTTTGTCATAGTTTTTGCTTTAATTTCTTTATAAAAAAACAAGACATTTATTAGCAGTATTTTTATACAAATTACTTAAAAATCAAAATCATTTATTGTTCGTTTAGTGTATATTTAAACTATATCACATTTTATTATCATTCACTTATTTAAACTATATCGCATTTTATTATTATTCACTTATTTTTAGTCCTGCAACATGGAGCATGTATTAGACCTACTGTGGCTGTTCACATTTATATCAACCTCCCAATAACTTTGTAATTGTTGACTTTTGCCAAATAAAGATCAGTATACACATTATTTTGGTCAGATCACAAGATTACAAAGTTACCAGTGGCAGATTGATATGAATGTGAACAGGCACATAATGGTCTAATACATGCTCTGTGTTGCAGCTTTAGTACTCAATTAACAATTTTTAATTCTAAATATGTGGGTATCATTTATATTTTAATTTTATAGAATTTTCATCACTTTTTGTCAAAACATTCTTTCAACATTTCATTGACTTTTTTTATTATTCTAAATTTGATTTCAATTTTTCATAGTTGTGATTATTTGAAATTATGCTTTAGCAAGATATATATATATATATATAATGATAAATTTTTGAATAAACATTATTAATTTCTAAATATATATATATTATATTTTACACTAAATTAGTTTATTGAATTCATGCATAGAACAAAAAATATATAAAAATTATGGACCGAAAATAGAAAATAAGACTTTATTATTTCAACAATATAAACAAAACAAAAAAAAATCTGAAAAATGAATATGAGAAATGTGTTGAGTTTACATATGTCATTTAAAGAGAAAAACAAGCAACAGGAAAAAAAAAATACTAATAGAATATTTTAAAGAATTGTCCAGAAAAATTGTATCAATTTATTTTTTAAAAAGTGAAAGAGGAGATATAGAAAATAAGAATACTTTGAAAATGTAAATATAAGTTTTGAAAATTTATAAATATCTAAAAAATAAGTATTTTTGATTGCATAATTATGATTATTAATTTAAATCTAAAATCATGTGATATTCCATATTTTTGTATATGTTAATAGGGTATTTGATTTGTTAAATTAGTAGGAAATAAAATAAAAGTATATCTAGTTTGAAGCATAATATGATTTTTGAATATCATTATATTAAATTAGTAATGCTTACTGTTATATAGTCAAAAGTTGTTTTTTTTTACATGTTTTATGAATTTACGATTTTTTAAAAAAAATTATTACATATTATTATACTATATATATAAAGAGCATTTCAATAGCTCAAACAAGCTTTTTTATTTATGATTAAAGAAAAAAGCTTATTTGAGCTATTGAAATGCTCTTTATATTACATATTGGTAAATGAAAGATGTATAGTTCATGTGACATACAACATGCTTTTATTTTTAATATATATATATATATATTGATTTGAATATTATATATATGCAAAAAAAGAAATATCAAGTAATCAGAAGTTTATTCTTTAATACTAAAACAGATAACAAAAAATATTTATTCAGTAGAATAGTATGAAAGTGGGAGTAATTTTTTTTTTAATAAATTATATTTAAAATGTTGAAAACATCATTCACTTATTACTAGAATAAAACGACAACAAAAAAAAAAAAAAGAAAGAAAAAGAATTTATAGCAAAAAGTATAAATTAAACAATATATAACAATCTTCTTGTAATTAGTTTATTTAATTTTAAGCATTCCAATGGTTACCTGAAACTGTGGAAATAGCAAACCCATTATAATGTACATAATTAATATGTGCACACATATGCTACAATTTAATTTTTTAAGTGTATTTGCTAAAATATCAATAAAAATACTTTACAAAAGAAATAAAACAAAGCAGTTATAAAAACAATAGTATATTAATAAATGGAGAGAAAGAACAACTACATGACTGATAGAATGCATGCTCAGTGTAAAAAAAAAAAGATTTAAGTTGGCATTTATGCAGGCTAAAGTATTTATAAAATTGTTGAATTTACATTTATGGATTTCTATTATTTTATTTTATTATTTAAAACTTTTTCAAAATATGAATTAATGGAACCTTGCATATTATATTTTACTTTTATTATATTTAGTATTATTTTCAATCATATTAACACTATTAATAGAAGAATAAATTATCAACTGCCTAATTTTTATATAAACTCTATTACTAATTTTTTTTAAACATTTCTCTGTCATCGTCTTCCTTATAATCCCTTGTACATAAAATTTATTATTCATTATAGTTCCTAATACTTCATAAACATCATTGCCAACACATCCCCAAAAATATATATATATATATATATTATTTTTCCACAATTTGAATAAATTATATTTACCAGAAAAAATGTTTTTTCTTTTTAAAAAATTATAATACAAACTAATTATACTTGTTTTTCTATTAACATTTTTCAAACTATTAATTTTTAAATATTTTTCTATTATTAGTTCTGACTGCTGGAGTAAATATTATTGTATTTATTTATAGCAATATTTTTTTTATTGCCCATATGTATCCTTACATGATTAATTTTTGCCTCAGAAAAGTATGTTTTTTTAAACATATCTAATAATTTGGCAATAGGCACCAAGTCAAAAGCTGCTTCAATGTCTAGCTGAACTGTAATCAGTGCATATTTCTTTATTGCTTTGATAATTGTCTTGTACATTAGGGCACCCAGGCCAATGGATGAGTTTTTTTTTTGGTATATTGAACTGATGATGACACATGGGATTGTTTGTTGTTCTATTTTCTCCTTTATTACTCTTTCAATAATTTTTATTCCCAAAGATAAATTTTTTTGGGATATGTATTTGGTGAGATCACTTAGGTATTTGGCTGTGAAGTGGCTAAGATGTTTATACACAAATTTGGGAATGCCTTGTGGTCCTGGTTGACATGTGTTTGCTATTGTTGCAAGTTGAAACACAATGTCAGTTGTTGTTATTGGTGTGTCTGTTTTAGGATCACCAAATATGTCTTCATTTGATATGCTCGCTTTTAGTTTTTGCAGTTTATTTTTTAAAATGTTGATATATTGGGTTTATTATGTTATGTCCAGCTGTTATAGAGCCATCTATTTCAAATGCCATAGGCACTCTGATTGTGGGTAGGTATCCCAGTGCCCACCATATGTATGCCCTGGTTTAGGTATGTTGTTGTGTGAGGTATATATTTTTCTTTTTTATTGCTATATATTGCTTTAGTGTGTTGCATGTATTGTTGTACATTTCTGTAAGTTTTCTACTTTGTGTTTGATTGTCTGCAGTTAGTCTGGAGATGGTTATTCTTTTATGTAGTTCATCATCATCATCATCATCATCATATTATTATTATTATTATTATTATTATTATTATTATTGTTGTTGTTGTTGTTGTTGCTGTTGTTATTATTATTATCATCATCATCATTACTGTTATTATTATTATCATCATCTTTAAAGGGTAAACTTTATTGAGGCTCACAAAGGATTATATAAGTTACATTTCAAAACATGAGGTCTTAAATACAAATTGATTTATGATATTATGTATGTAATAAAGTTTTACAATCTTCATAGGAAAAAAGACATGATTTACAATAATTGAAAGAAAAAAAATTACATAACAAGATACATGTCAAATTAGATTTACATAGAATTTTTAAATGTGATATTGAGAAAAATACATAGAAACACATGATAGTATGAATGAAAAAATGTGGAGGAGGGGTTGAAGTTGGTGTTAGATTGACATATGGTCCCATAAAAAATTGAGCTTATTTGCTGAGAGTTCTATAGTTTTCATAGCTAAATCTTATTGTTCATTTGTTACATAATTTCCATGTGAAAACAATTTGGAGAAATATTAGTCAGTATGAATTGGAAAATAGAAAAATGCTCATTGGAAAAATACTAATCAGCATGAATTGCATCTTGGATAAATGGAAAAATACAAGTTAGCATGAATTGCATTTTGTGAAAATGGAAAAATACTAGTTAGCATAAATTGCATCTTGGGAAAATAAAAAAATATTAATTCAATATAAATTGCATCTTGGGAAAATCAAAAAATACTAGTCTGCATAAATTACATCTTGGGAAAATGAATAAATATTACTTATTATGAATTGCATTTTGGAAAAATGGAAAGATGCTAGTTCAGCATGAATTGCATTTTCTGGAAAGGAAAAAGAATACTAATTCAAAATGAATTCATTTTTGGAAAATGGAAAAATATTAGTCAGCATAAATTCAGTCATGGGGGAAAATGAAAATAATACTAATTCAGAATGAATTGTATCTTGGAAAAATAGAAAAATACTAGTTAGCATGAATTGCATTTTGGGAAAATATGAATAAGCAGAAATTGGATCTTGGGAAAATGGGAAAATACTAATTCAGCATGATTGCATCGTGGAAAAATGGAAAAATACTAGTTCAGTATGAATTGCATCTTGAGAAAATTGAGAAATATTAGACAATATGAATTGATCTTGGGGAAAATGAAAAAATCTAGTTCAGCATGAATTATAATTTGGGAAATGGGAAAATAATAGTTAGCATGAATAATATCTTGGTAAAATAGAAAAAATACTATTCAGCATAAATTGCATCTTGTCAGTTTTTAGTAAAACATTGGAGTTTGTTACCTTGACTATGAACAAGTAAACTGGTTGCTGTAGGACTACTATGGGGACATCTGGTCATGTGATATCTCTGTTGCCATATTGTTTTAAAATTGTCATTTAATAATTTGATTTTTGTTAAGCTTTGAATGAAAATTATCACAGAACATTGAAAAAAGGTGTGAAATAATTCTGAATTGAACAAAGTAAGTACAGAAAAGCTTTTTACCTTTTCAGCTTTAGGCTTTTAGTACTTTCTAAATGTAAAACTCTGGAGCTTTTTATCTTGACTCTGAACAGGTGAATCATTTGCTGCTGAACTATATTATTATTATTATTATTATTATTATTATTATTATTATTATTATTATTATTATTATTATTATTATTATTATTATTATTATTATTATTATTATTATTATTATTATTATTATTATTATTATTATTATTATTATTATTATTATTATTATTATTATTATTATTATTTTATTATTATTATTATTATTATTATTATTATCTGATTTATTATTACTACTACTACTACTACTACTACTACTACTACTACTACTACTACTACTACTACTACTACTACTACTACTACTACTACTACTACTACTACTACTACTACTACTACTACTACTACTACTACTACTACTACTACTACTACTACTACTACTACTACTACTACTACTACTACTACTACTACTACTACTACTACTATTATTATTATTATTATTATTATGTTTCAAAGCAAAACTTTATTGAGTC